>CM021105.1:178514121-178526234 GCA_007115665.2 Sequoiadendron giganteum
AGTGGGTGTGGTCTTGATATCCCCCGAAGATAAACTGATCCCCCTATCTTTTTGGTTAGATTTTCCTTACACTAATAATATCACCAAGTATGAAGCTCTTATTGGAGGTTTGTGTGCCACGATCACATTGAAAATTAAACATCTTCGTATACTAGGTGACTCTAAACTTATTGTAAATCAGATCATGGGGAATTATCAAGCTAAAAAAACTAAGCTATCTCAATATCGAGACCTCACTTTGTCCTTGCTTAATCAGTTTTCCTCTTTCACAATAAACAACATTCCTAGGTGAGAAAATAGACATGCGGATGCCATGGCAAGTGCTGCTTCCTTGGTACCTTCAGAAGAGGATACAAAGGAATATCACTTCGTGGTTCAAGTCATGTGAACCTCGGCAGTTCTCGATCAACTCACACCCAAGTCTCTAGCTTGCCTCCATCCAGACTCGGGAGAATGGTTCTCTAGTATCTACAATTACGTAAAGACTGGAAAATTTCCCAACGCTGTGACGAAAAATTATCAAACTTGTATATGAAAGCTTTTAGCCTATTATGTATTCTTATCAGACATTCTTTATCAAAAAGAATACAATCGCTTGCTGCTAAGATGTCTCACTAAGGCAGAAATACCCCTTTCCCTTAAAGAATCCCATGCAGATTTTGGGGGTGGAAATTTTGGTGGTAGATCCCTGGTGAGAAACTGATACACATGGGATACTATTGGTAGATGATGGAACGATATTCCTTCAATTTCTTCAAGAATTTCCTGCAATGCCAACAACATAGCCGCCTTATCCATGCTTTTTCTCAAGAGTTTCAAAACCAAACTTCTCCTTGGCCATTCACAAAATGGGGGTTGTACATTATTGGGAAAATATCACCTCCTTCTTCCAACAGATATAACTTTATCATCACCGCCATAGATTATTTCACAAAATGGGTTGAGGCCATCCCACTTCGATCCACGAGTGCTGAAACTATCTGTAGCTTCCTCTTGAACAACATCATCTCTCATTTTGGACTACCTACTACACTTGTTTTTGACAATGGTACACCATTTAAAAACAAGGAAGTGAAGTAGTTCTTAGAGAAATTTCATATTCAACATAGGTTTTCTGCACCGTATTATTCACAATCCAATGGCCAGGTGGAAACTTCTAATAAAAAACTTGAACTAATTCTTTGTAAGACAGTTAATAAACATGGTAAGGATTGACATATTCAGTTAACATACGCTTTGTGGGATTATTGCACGAGTGTCTATACGGCGACGAGAATAATGCCTTATAACCTTGTGTATGGTGCTAAAGCTATAATGCCTTTGGAGTTTGAAATCCCATCTTTGCAAGTTTCCCTTAGGGGGGTGATTGATGGTGAAACCTATTGGGTTAACCATTTGCATAAGCTTGAGATGCTCGACGAGCACTATCTATAGGCCCTCGATCATCTTAAAGCTTATCAGCGGTCACTATCTAGATAGTATAATCAAAGTGTGCTTCCTAGGACTTTTAAGCTAGGGGACCTAGTTCTGTACGAAAACTAGTGGAATGTAAATGCGCCACCCAATTAGAAAGGGAAATTTAGTGCCAACTAGCTGGTTCCTTACATCATGGTTTTTGTATATGGTTCAGGTGCCTATGGATTATCATTTATGGATGGAACACCTTTAAAAGAGCTTGTCAATGCAACACACCTTTGTCGATACTATGCATAGTGTCATAATGTGCAGTGTATGTGGTGTTCTCCCCAAAAGGTAGTAATACTGCATATATTAACATTCACTCACTTTCACATCCTAATTTTTTTGTGATTATGATGTGACCATGTGTGTGTGCGTGTAACAAAAACATACACACGTGTGTCCGACTATTCTAAATATCCATACATCACATCACATTATTAGATCATCATAGCATTTAATTAACATGTGAATAAACATGTTAAATTAAATCATGATTAGCATCTAATGAACACATACATCCATATAAGAAAATACCATCCATAGCACTCGCATACATGAAATAGAAAGCATACACATAAGAGAACCATGATGCTGAAATCGATGTATATATACATATATATGTCTAATGTATGAATCAAATGTACATGTATCAGGCCACTGCTATAAAAATGAGTGGCTATTGAATATATGTCTATACAAAAGATCTAAAAATGTGTATGTATATGTATCTCCAGCTATAAAAATGATATACAAAATAGGGGTCCTATCCCCGTGGCATGTGGCTCCCTGAGCCCTCTGGCTGTGGTGATCACTCTGGTGCTTTGGGAGGAGGTTGTACAGTGGTCTATGATTGAGATCAGTGTGAACATGATGTAGATAAACCCACCTATATACCTCTGAGATCCCCTTGTAGAAAACATATATCCATCCTCACCTGGATCAGCTCCTATTGTAGCCACTAAACATTTGTCAGGATCACAACTGTCGGTTGCGTATCGAGCTCATCAATATGACTCTGAAGGGAATCGAGTGCTACCTCAGTGACATCAACCCTCATCACTGCCACATCTCGCTTGGTAAGCACCATCTGTAGCTCTCCCGATAGTTGATCTTGCTATCCCCTGGTGGATGTTAGCTTTGTAGTCAGTTGCACCACCTCTACACCCCACTCCTCGTATGCGGTCCTTAGATGAGCTATCGCCTCAAAAGTGGGGGCATGCATCCCCACTGAAATAGGCCGGTAAGCCTCTAAGACCATCCCTTAGATTGATATAGTAGCGGCCACCTCTGAAATGCACTAAGAAATAAGCCCAGTCTATCCCTGTGCATCCTCTACAATCACAAAGAGAGAGAAAGGGATCAGTATCACATGGCATGTGTATATATATAAAAAGAATAAGCAAAAGTATGAAGAGAATGAAAGTAATAGTAATACACATTGTATACCTAGATCCCCTAGCTGGCATGTGGGATCAGGGTGTGGATCAACACTGGGGCCTGCATCGTCAATATCGATGGCCACCCCGAGAGATGCTAGTGCTGCCACTACTAGGATGGTGGAGACTTGTGGTGCTGATGAAACAAGGGTAGCTGGGGGGGAGCTGATCTCCTTCATCGCCATGGCCTCACGAGCGCCACCTCCTCCTCCTCTACCCTACCTTGCTGGCAGCCTCTCCTCCTGTCATGTGGGGGCTAGTGGGGCTCATCCTCCTGTGGGCTAGGGTTCCCTCTCAGAGCACCCTTGCCAAAAACTAGAGCAAGATGATGTCTCTCCCACCACCACGTATAGTCTAGCACTACCTCAACATTATCTACCACCACCATGGTCGTCAGATCATGATCAGGCTCATCATCATCCAAAAAAATGATGTTTGTGATAGAGGGGTGAGGGTGATCACCTACCCTCACTGCACTGTGGTGTGCTCTAGTGTATATGGGCACATCGGGTGGTATGGTCTATACACGACCATGTTGCCACATGACCCAACTCCATTAATAAGGTACAATAATAAAATCATGGTGACCCACTAAAAAATGGTCCTGCTATAGGTTCCTAAGGAACTGGATGTCATCGACCCACCTAAAATAGTGGTGGGGTCTCCAACAAACCTCTCCTGCAATGACAGTATTAAACTGTAGCCTCCAAAACTATACATCTCCAAAAAGCCACTGGCCTGTCATATCATACCAGTGGGCCATGGGGACATCATACAACCATCTTTTGGGAAATACGACTGGTTGGGTACACATGATGTGGGAAAATTCCCACACCTGCAAAAGTGTGCACACAATAAGACTACGGTACTCATAATGGACATACCGTCTAAGCTCCTAGTAGAGGTGAGCTAACATCTTGCACCCCCAAGCAAAAACAATCATGTACTCAACCATGTCTCTAATAATTGAGATGAGGCCCCTGTGCAAATGAGAGCCTCGACCATCTATGGTGATCTAAAAAGCAACTGTCGCCACCATCACCCAAAATAGCAACACCGATGTCATCCTCACCTAGTCATACTAGTGTCATCACCGTCATCAGATCGCCCTGTGCCATATCGAACACCCTTGCTACACTCCCACACTGATCAGGTGTTGTCTAAGGCCACCTTCCATCTACAGGGGATCCTGAGGATCTAATAGACATCCTCGAGGGTAATGGTCATCTCTCTATGGGGTAGATGGAAAGATGATGTGATAGCATCCCATCGCTCAATCAGAGCAGTGAGCATCCTGTCATGGTATCGCATCTCTGGCATAGTAAATACATGCTAGAGATCAACCCACTCCAAATGTGTGACCTCATTAGTTGATAAATGATCTCTCTACTCACAGATGAGGTGGAATGCTCGCCCTCCATGATGCTCCCATATCTTTGGATAATCTTGCAAAAAAGTAAATAATGTTTTAAGTTAGAAACCTGATCATGATAAGAAAATAGGCGAAAGGACATATGTGTGCCACACAAATGTCTTTGCAACGCACTTGCGTCTTAGACCGCCATGGTCACCTGGAGGATGCCAGCATGTCCTCGGGATGACAACGTGGATCTGGGACCCTAGCGCACATCCCAGATGACAGCGAGGAATGAGGATGTAGGCGCACATTTCAGACGCCTACGCATCTCGAAACATGAAAAATCCAAAAAAAGAATAAAAATGCACAAAGACCGAGATTAAGAAGCGTACCTAGTCAACATCATGACCCACAATGATGTCATCACATAGCTTCTCTAGGTTCGACACCTTGTACTCCCTCTTGCTCGATATGTAGCTGACTTTTCTCTCACAAAAGTCAACAATCTACTCATAGTGAATAGTAAAAATGACCCTTCTAGGGGCCCACCCTTGGGCCCATTTTTCCTATAATTCATGCCCCTCGGTTTCTTCTAACTTTACCCCACCATGCTAGGGGAAAAATCAGGAGGGGCATATGGTCACCTCTTCATCAACTTTTTTTTTTCTCCTCCAAATCAATGACTTTTTCTTGACCATTCTTCTATCCATGGTAGTTTCTTCCATTTTTTCAAAACTGATTCACAATTTTAGTTTTGCAGGATACAGTTTTGAACAATTTTTCATAGCCGTTGTGTTGTTGATCGCTGAGTTTAGGAGTTGGGGGCATCCTCGGTACCAGTTAGCTCGACCTCAGTGACCTCTGCGATCTCACTTCTTCGTACACATTTCCGTAAAATACAAAATTTGGGTGAAATTGTTCTTCTCTACTTTAGTGAGGATAATTTTTTCCAAAATTGAGCCAACTAAAGTGTGGGAAAAATGTAATGTCACAGAATTGCACTTGGGGGAAATTCCACATTTTTGCATCTTGCGTAGCATTTATGACACCTTAGAAACATTAATGGAAAAATATTATGAGTCAAAATTTCATGATTTTGACTCCATGTGGACACATGGCGAAACAACAAAAGCCTGACAGAGCGTTTCTCAAAAATCTAGGCCTTGGATGCTTGCATGGGGCTCGAACGTCTGCATGATGCGCTAGCATCCTGGCAGTTTTTTGAGTTTGAAATGGCAAATCTAGAACCCCTACCCTTGTGACACGTGTCTTGGCAGTTAGGTCTCAAGTGAAATAGATTTGTGTCACGCTTGCATGCATTAAAAACACCTTTTGGCTCTCATTTTGGGGTTGGAAGCCATCAATTCAAGCATTGTCACCACTTGCTCTAGTCTTGGGTAAGCCCTACCCTTGAATAGCAACACTTTTACTGGTGAAGCCATGCTAGACTGAGGTCCCTCCAGCAGCTACCAACTTTTCATCAGCTACTAGCTCTCAAGCAAGCACATTGTGGTGCACCCGTGGGTAACACTCTCTCTCCTTATCATCCCTTTCTATTAGTTCATTTACTACTTTTTGGTGCAAGATCTAGACCAAAGAAATTTTTCTTCACCACTTACCTTGTTATTTTATTTTACACTCTCTACCAAACCTGGTTGTCCATGGAGGTGGGAACACCAATACGGGGGTCTGACTGAGGCAAGCCCCTATACAACACCAACATTTTCCCCTTGATTTTTTATGTGCAGGTTACGAAAGGAAGCTTGGAATAAAGACTCAAATGCATGAAGGTGATCTTTTTTCAAGTGCTCTTGTATTCTCTTTTAGTTCTTAGTTTTCTGCTTATTATTTGATTCTTCACGTTTCCCAATCCGAGTCAAGAATTGAGACTCCATTTAATATACCTGAGCTCCTGAGTTCTTTGCAGCTTAGGATTCCAACACACCTTTTGGATGCCATCATGCCTTGTGGATGATAGTTTGCTGCACTGGCATCCTAGAACTGCTTTGATGTCTCTTGGCCGAGAGCTCTTCAGTCGGATACTAGAACTTGGAAGTATTCGTCTTTCAGATCCCAAACCTATTCTCTCATTCCTCTTCACGATTCCATTTATCTATTCAATTTGAGGTGTATAAGGGAAGTTCATTCCCTGGTGATCTCTTGAGAAGGAAGAGACCCATGTGTAGTGAATCCCCCTTATATAATAGGGACTAAGACAACAATAATGGCGTCTTTTTCCTCCTTGACATATTTTAACAACATTTTTGCATTTCTAGAATGCTCATCATATTTCTAGACTTCCCAGATACATACATTCTTTTTTATTAATTTTTCCATTTGCACTCATTGTTTGGCTTACATTACTAGGTTTTGTGAGTTGAATGTTAAGTTGTCCTTTCCAAGATTTTTCTTGGTGGTGAACCCTTCAAAGCCTAAAAGAACCCCTACTAGGTCTTCCTTGTTGAGAATTGACTCACCTTTTGGGTTGATTGTCAATCTAATTTGTGTTCCTAGGAAATTCTTGAATGACCTAAGGAGAATAGTGGGCAGTCCCCCACCTATTTTCTTTTCTGTTCAATTTAAAAAAATTATTTTGTAATTTCCTCTTCTAGATGCTCTACTCGATCTTCCTCTTCCTCTAAAATTTTGATCACAAGACTAATTTTAACTCTCACCTGTTTCATCCTTTCTGCCATTAGTATCTCCAATCTAAATTCTATCCTCATTTTTCTGCACATTAGTTTTACTCTTTCCTCTTTTTTTATTATTAAATTTTATATTTAACTTTTCCTCAACTTTAAAAGAAAATTGATAGGCTTCTTCTAAATTAAAAATTCTCACTGGACGAATTTCTTCTTGAATTCTTGGCATGATTCTATTGAGGTATCTTGCTAATTTCTCCTTGTTGGCTTTTGAATGTGCCATTCTTATGAGGATTTTGTGAAAATATTTTGTGTACTCCTTCATAGTTCTTGTCCCTTGTCTCAAACTTTGCATTTTCTTAAGCAACACAAGCTCATAATTTTTTGGAATGAATTATCTTTTCATCATCCCTACCATTCTATCCAATTTGGATATATTATCCTTTCCTCTTCTTCCTCTTGAAATTTTTATCTTTCCACCAAATGCTAGCATGCCCTTTCAACTTTGTTTTTGTAAATCTAACTCTACCAGGATCTTCAATTTCCTTAAACTCAAAGAACTCCACGTAATTTATCTAGTCAATTAATTTTTCTGGATTCAAACTCCCATTGAAGGTTGGAATATTTGTCTTCGATCTCCTTCCAATATTTGACAAATTAATAATAAGACAATCATTTGTTACTGCTACAACATTTCTTGCACCACTCAACTGACTTGAAGTGTTTGAAGATTCATCTTCACTTTCAGATTATCTTCTCCTATGTTCACCTCTTCTCCATATCGCTTCTTTTAAAGTTTCAAATTTCCTTCTCAAGGCTCTAAAATCATCATCATGGATAAATTTTTCAATTCTTCCTCTACCTCTACCATGTAGAGCTCCTCTTGCATTCATTTTACTACACACCCACAAGCTCAATCTTGGTACAAACTACCTCTCTTCGGTAGTCTTTTCACATACTCAGTATCTTCTTGCTTTGATACCACTGGTGAAAGAGGGTTTCTCAAAAAACCTCTTTTCTAAAAACTTACACACAAACAATCACAATAATGTAAGAAAAATCTGCAACAAAACCCTCATGAATTTATTTGCAACTTGCAACAAATGGCCTAGACATAGAAATTTGATCACAATGTTATTTCAGTCAACAAATGATTGATGGACAACAATATATGCCCTTACATAATCTGAAAATGAAAAAAACACAAATATACATAAAAAAGTAGGCTATGTGCTTCATGAGCACCACCAAATTTGTAATTTTATCTCGCAAAAAACCACTTGCAGCTCTTCAAATTTCAACAATGGTGTCTTCTATCCTTCATGGCTGCAGAAATCATTTCAACCTACAACAAAAATCCTTCTAAAAAACCCTAAAAAAATCCATGCCAAGTTCTCTCCTTTTCCAAGCATGTAGCAAACAAAATGAATCCCAAAACATGCAACAAAACCCTCTCCAAAAATCCAAAAATCAGATTTTTTCCCCCAATTGGAAAACCCACAACCAACTCCTCATAATGAGTTGTTTCCACAAAGGAAAAATCAATAAATGAATTTTCATTCAAGTTTGTAACTCCCCACAATCCCAACACCCAATTTTGAGTTTTTAGATTTTTCTAAAATTGCAACTACACTCCCACTACCTCCACTTGTCAACATGGCTTAACAAAGGTGGCATTTATTTTAGTAAATTAAATTATGCAAAATTTCTTCAAATTATTCTAACAACATGAAATTAAAATGAAAATTCCAATTTTTTTTTTTTTGTTGATGCAATATTTTCAACCATCCATGGATGCTCTTGCATCAGTTACTATATTCATGGGACACATTTTTAGGTGGTCTTATCCTTATGTTTCTCTTTTTTGGAGGGTATATTTTCCCATTGGGTTTTCTCCTTTTTCTCCATTTGTGAGATAACATTATTGTACAGGAGTACCTTATTAGGCTTTTTTGTGAGGACTCATCTTTCCAGTGTTTATCTTACTCCCTAAGTATTGGTTAAGGTGGGCTGTTAGTGTGAGGATAAATATTATTAAACTAGTTATATTTTAGCCTACTTAGTAGAGTCTTATTCATACTATAATTAAGCTCACTTAGAGGTTATCTAGACTTTTTTCTCACCTCATGTAGACTCACCAAGTGTCTCAAAACTTGTCCATAGAGTCCTAAACTTGTTTCATACTTGGAGGGGTAGTTAGAGTTTGAATCCTACCTTCTCACCTCTTCTTTCTTACATTTATAAGAAAGTCTCCTTTATACATTTCACATCACATCACATTCTTATGATATTTTATCATTTTACATATCTCAATTTTAGATTATTTATATTTTTCAAGATCTTAGTTTCTCCAATACTATCCACTTTCACATTCCATCCCTTTTTGGACACATGAGGCTACACCTAATTTGTGTCTAAGGGTTAGGTAATATATATTCCTAGTATGATACATGGGGGCCTTCATAAATAGAATATTTCATGAATTGATTACCATGATCACTTTTACTTCAAATGATCCACACTATAATAATTTTTTACTCCCCAACCCATCCCACTCTCATCCAAACTCATAATATTTCTATACTTGGACTTAAACAAAAACAAAAAAATTCTCACATATAGACCCTTATACTTTATCAAAAAATCAAATATGAGCCTACTTGATGAGTATTAAACATTCATACTATTTCATTTCCTACCATACATATCTAACCAGTCATCCATTCTCATAGGGATACATCCTTCCCATGTTAGGAATAATCCTAAACATCACTCATCTGAATTTTTGTAAGAGATATATTAGTTGCATGATATGTTTTTCAATAAGATTTATTTATTTATTTATATTTTTGACCCATGAAACACCTAGTTAAGGCCACCTAAATCTCTCTATATCTTCTTGTGTTTTTATGTGTCTAATATGGAATAGTCTTTGTGTCTATATTGTTTTCCTATGGTTGTTCTCTACATGACCCACCAAGGTTCGTTCTCACCTTGTTTGTGTAGGAATATATTTAAAATGTTGGTTATTATTTACGTAGACCCACCAAGCCTAATCTAAGCAATTTTTTTGTACAATTATTTCCTCGTATTTGAAATACCATTCCTCACATGACCCGCCAAAGATTGATCCTGCTTTGCTTGTACTAGGACAACCTGTCATTTGAGATTCAATGACAAGAAAAGGTTACCTTGCCACCACGATCTATATATCATTGGTGCATAGTTTCCTTTTCTATATTAAAACTTAGGATTTATCTCTATATACCAACATTAACCACCCATTTTTCACATACTTTTACCAAATTAATCAAACAAACAATAAATTCCTCTCCCCACATATACCATAACCAATATATACTAGGGATTCAATTTATCCCCCCATGCTCTCACCTCATCCTCTTTCATCTCATTTGTATCATGACCAAGTAGAAATAATGATTATTGCCATAGGAATTTTTGTCCACCTCACATATTGTACATCCAACACATATTAGGTCACATCTAATCACCATAATTGGATATTCATAAAATAATCAAAACACATAGGAATCTATAATCATAGTTATCTCATCCATAAGAAATAAAACATAAAAATACATCTACTAAAATGTTATTTTTATAAAATTATGTTATTTAGTATCCATCATAAACATTACATCATATTTATTTTATTAAAATCATTCATATTTCATAAATAAGCCATTCACATTTTCCATTAATCATAATCACATCATGAATATTTTTCATAATCCATAATCATGCCATTTAAATTTTCCATGAACCATAATCACATCATGAATATTGTAAATAATTAATAATCATTGAAACCATCATAGCACCACATCAAAAAGCATAAATGTACCACAACATACACATTAAATAACATAGAATGATACTACTAAAATAATATATCATCTTATATATACATAAAGAATAAATAAATAATATTCATGATACAATGTGTCATTTATATCAATACATATAATGCTTCAACAACCAATGGATACATAATACACCTAGATCATACTACAACATGGTTCAAAAGCAAGGATATTTTTTATAACCCTAAAATATGACTGTATTCCTCAATATTATTGATTAGCTTTTCGATGTTGGACTGAAGGAACACTGAGAGGGGGGGGGGGGGTGTTGAATCAATGTTCTACAAAATTAACCTTTGCAAAGAAAATCTTAAAACCATTTACAATAGTTAACCAATAGTAGAGATCCAAACACATGAAACAAATAACCATAACACCATAACACAAGAATTTCTACGTGGAAACCCTATTAGGGGAAAAACCACGGTGGAGATTTATCCAAAATTTCATACTTTGTTAAAAGTATAGAGAAAATGGGAATGCACATGCATTCAGGCACACTGCCTAGAGCTCACTGCTCAAAATTAGGAAGGATCATTGCCTTACAAAAGATTTGGATTACATCAAAAGGTTGAACTGAGAAAGTAGCATCTACAAATTATAGGTTACAGTTCCGATTAGGATCATAGATTAGATTCTGGACCTTTTATCTAATTCTGCACTTTGCTCTCCTCTGCCTTAATTCGCTTCACAAAATTCTCTTTTGCACAAGTGAAATAGTGCATAATCACTTTGTAACCCTTCTGATATTTGCAATATATTCCAACATACTTCAAACACACACCAAAATGAATTAACTGATCTCTTATATATATCTACTACCAAGGATTTAATCGCTTCATGTCGGATTTATCAAAATATAAGATATTTCCCAATAGTCGTCTCAATCCATGAATAACATTTAATGCACACCCATAAAAGTCAGCCACAACATAGTGAGGACCAAAAAAAAATCTCCAAACATAAAATACTTTGAATAATTATACTTTGAATATCCGTGATGTGCTTCATTCACTTAGTTGGCCTTCGTGAGATGATAAGCAAAAAATCATCCTATCAGATCTTTTGGCCCATACACCGATTGCTGCAACGACACAAAACTTGATAATAAGATACTCTAGATGCTTAACAACCTTACTCAAGATCCACAACACAAAATAATAGTTCAGTGAAGTATATAGATCAAAAGACTTAACTTTAATCGAATACTTTGTTCTTCACTCTTACTTTTGGTAATACCCTACTCTTTACTCTGTATGTCGGTATGGACAAATACTGATCTGCGAACCAAATTAATGACTTAGGTTGCCATGAATGACAATACTAGAAGCCA
>CM021105.1:178526334-178758531 GCA_007115665.2 Sequoiadendron giganteum
AATTATTTTCATGTGAACAAATATTTCCTTTTTTTGTATTTACAAAAAGAAGTTGATAACTCATTAGTTTGTGATCAATGATCTAGTACTTAAGGAAAATAAAAACAACCTCCAAGATCGAGAAAAGAATGGAAGCTTTGAAAAAAACTAGTTAGGCCCCTTTATCATCATAGCTAAGTACAGGTTAGTGGTTTATCATCTTGCCACATCTGAAGGTCAACCACTTGAGGAGATTATGAATATCATACACATCAAGAAATTTAATGCCTAGTAAAAACATCCTAAATTATAGAAAAAAAAACAAAAAAATACTTAAAAAATAATAAATATAATAATATATCCAATGGTGAAAACCATTTTTGTGGCACCTTGGGGAAGTACCATGGTGAAAATATTGTTACATGCACCATCTTTAGTATTCCTTTTACTGCCATCTATTGAGATACCCCTCCTTTGTATACCATAATAAAAGTGGCATCCACCCATCCATAATAAATATGTTATGACTTATATTAATCATTACTTACTATTGTTAACTACTCCATTTACCTATCCAAATTCATGTTTCATCCCTTGTTGGATGTAGGAGGTTACATCTAAATTGTGTCTAAGGGTTAGATCATATATATACCTAGTATGAGACATAGGGGCTTTCAAAAATAAAGTATTTAATGCATCCATCACCATCACCACCATTAATATCAAACACTCCACACCATAATAAAGTTTTAGTCCCCATCCTATTCCACTCTCATGCATAATAAATCATAATATTTCATGACTTGAACTTAAACAAAAATAGAAAAACTTTGCATACAAACCCTTGTACCTTATCACAAAATCACACATGAGGCTAGTTGATGAGCATTAAATGATCATACTATCTTCTTTCCTACCATCCATATATACCCAATCATACATGATGATAGGGATGTATCCTTCCCATGTTAGGTATAATCCTAAACATAACTCATCCTACTTTTGAAAAGAGATATATTGGCTGCGTGACATGTTTTTTAGTAAGTCCCTTTCTTTATTACCATTTAACCCATGGCAACACCTACTTAAGGAAACCTAATATCTCTATATCTTGGTATGTTTCTATTAGTTTCTAATGTATTATAGTCTTTATTATTGTATGGAATTCAAGTGGTTATTATTTACATGACCCACCAAGGCTAGTTCCCACTTTTTGTGTGTTGGAATATCTTTAATATGTTAGTTATTCTTTGTATAGACCCACCAAGACCATGGAAAGGACTTGTGTGCACAAGGATTTCCTCATATTTCAAATATCATTCCACATAAACCACCAACCATCTATCCTTCTTTGTGTGTACTAAGAAAACCTTTTTTTTGATATTCAAGTCCATGAAAAGGTTACCTTACCACCATGATCTATATATCATTGGTGCATAATTTCCTTTGAATACTAAAACTTAGGATTTCTCTCCACATATCTACATAAATTTCCCATTCTAATCTACCCTTTACCCATTTTTCTTAAATTAATGAGACAAAAATCACATTTCTCCCCCAACATATACCATAACCAATATGGGTGAAATCACAATACTATGTCTCACTTTTTTCCCAAGATGGAAATTTACATCAATATTTTTAACTGAATCTTCATCTTCTGAGACCTATAGTAGCTAAATCGTTAAGAATTTGAAGAGGATGTGAACTAGTGATTTGTGGAAATTTGTGTGTAGATTCTAAATATTTTTTTTTCAATTTTTTGAAATAAATAAAAAATCTTTCAACATCTCCTTTAATAACTAGTTTTAAATAGAAAACAACATTTTCAGAAAGTAACGTTTGTGTTGACAACATAGCTTTTTTTCTATAAAGGATTAAATTATAATTTTTGAAATATAGGTTGTCAACATGAATATCTAGGGAAAGGATAGTTTTTCATAATTTTTTGTTGCATATTTTTTTTAAAATTAATTTTTGAAGTCATTGTAACTATAATTTGGACATATGTGTGTGTGTGTATACAACCTAACTTGTTGTGTATATATTGAAATCCAATTTTTTTTGGGGTGAAACAAGGACATCAATACCTAGGGAGTGGATTTTTTTGAATTTTTTTTACAATGGTTTACTAGTTTTCCACCTTTGCACAACAAAGAGCTTGATGTTTAGAGAAAATCCTATGTTTAGTAAAAATTGAAAATTAAATACATGATAAAATGAAAATATATCAAAACTATACTTTTTGGAAATCTCATTTTGAGGGTTACAATCTTGCAAAATATAATTTTTAAATGACGTTATTTAATCCCTCAAAAGGTAAAGAAAAAGTGGTTTTTTGACAACATTTTGATAGGTGCGAAGGAGACTCCATTGTGGGTATGATTTAACACAAGAGGGGTTCTATCCAAGGGTGTTTGATCTAAGGGGATCTTATGTATCTCTCTTCAATTAAAACCCTTTAGATAGAGCCTCTCAAGACTTAAACCATTAGTTTTTCTAAAAATAGTGATTTTAGGCAAAAAATAGCATGTCAAAAAAGTGAGACACACTATTGTGGCAGCACCCATATATTAGATGGATTCAATTTACCCCAAATACCCTCACCTAATCCTCTTTCCTCTCACTTTTTATCATGAACAATAAAAATAAATGATCATCACTATGGGAATTCTCACCCACCTTGCAAAATTTGCATCCACCATATATTAGGTCACATCTAATCGCCATATTATAGATCCATAACATAATAAAAACTCATAGGAGTCCATAACCATAGCTATCTCATCCATAATCCATAAAACATGTAACTTCATCCATTAAAATATTAGTCACATAACATATGTTACATCCATTAGTCAATTAGTATACATCATAAATATTACATCATTTTCATTTTCATACAATAATTCATATTTCATAAATAAGCCATTCACATTTTCCATAAAACATAATAACATCATTCACATTTTTCATATACCACAATCAAATTATTCATATTTTCCATAAACCATAATAAAATCATTCACATTTTCCATAAACCATAATCACATCATTCACATTTTCTACAAACCATAATCACATTATTCACGTTTTCCATAAAACATAATAAATATCATTCACATTTTCCCCAAAACTAAGAATTAAAATCACCATAGCCTCACATATCAATACATAAATGTACCACAACATACAAATAAAATAACACATCATCAAGCTACCAAAATTAAATATCATCTCTTATATACATAAAGAATAAATATATAATGGTCATGATATAATGTGTCATTTGTGACTATATAAATGAGGCTTAAATAGACAATGATACATGTATGAATACACATTACATCTATCATGTACTAACACCATTTGAGGGTTTAGGTGAGACCATTCCTTCTTTTAATCCTCCTTGAGGTGGTCCTCGAGGTGGTGGTGGGATCATGCTCATTGAAGACCCTAACTGCCTTGATTGTGACCTTCCTAACTAGATTCTCTCAAGAAAACTAGGAGCGCTTTGCTCTATTGGAACCACTACTTGATATATTGTACAATATTTTTGAGCCTCCCACACTACTTGTGTTTTATCCCTCTATTCTTGAAGCATGTATGAAAATCCTTGTGTCAATCCTTTAGCACTAATAATCCTCTTTAGTTGCATCTCTCTCCTCTTTGAGATGAGAAACACCCACCTATGATTTCTATTATAAAGCATGAGCTACATTTCACTTGGCCACTACCTATTTTATCTATATATCATATTTTCTTTGGCCTCCATCCACCAACCCCTAGAGTGTGGCTATCTCTCCCTACATATTATGTCGCTCTCCCTAGAGTGTATCTTTCTCTACTCAAGATTGGTTTCTCTCAATTCAAAACTGATCTAATTAAGAGATCACTATCCCAAGTTGTACCTATATGTCTCTCTCATCATCACCTCCATCTCCCCCCACCTTAGGCATGTCATAATCTCCAATATCCACCTCCTCCCCCTCTCTATTAGGCTCATTTATGGATCGTCTCCCTCACCTTTTTCATACTCAATTTCCCCCATCACCCTAACCTAATATTGTCATATAATCAATCAACCTAGTCAACTGAACATGCCTATGTGTATCCCATCATGCATCAAAGTTAGATGGCATCTCTCACTAGTTTTTCTATGCTATTTTTTCCTCCACTAGTGCATCACATATCCCCATATTGAAAAATACTCATGGGAATATCACCTCGTGTGTGGGAACTATATACACCAAGAAAAATTATCATAGTACCCATCTTGGTAGGTACCTATTCACAAAATACAATGTCCACCCTATTATATAATTCATCCTCTAAATATTAGGTATTTTATTTCCATTATCATGCCAATCCTTGCACTCTTTATAGAGCCTCCATATAAAAGTATGTATTTCATCAATGACCCTCCACCAGGGAAGATGGTCCCCCATTTTTTGCAATAAAAAAATGTCCCATATGCATGTACATATTGCATCCTCTACCCCTTACTCTGTCTAGTACTAGCTACAAAACATCTATGTGCTCAAAGGTCTACATGTGTAGTACTATCACCCTACATCCCAGAGTTTGTCCATCTCTATATACTATCAAGTGAATCTCCCAATATAACTCTACTAATACACATGATCCCCATGTGTGTACCACTAAATTTAAAAGCATCTAGTCTAGCACCCTCACCCATCATATGTAAAACCCATGGTATATCTAATCTAGAAAAAGGACACCTAAAATAATTTCAACCACATAGAGTGATAGCATTGGTCACATGTCTATCTAAGCCTTGAAATCCATCTCAACTCCTTGCACTAGAAATTAAAAAATCAAGAAAACTCATCATTTAATGATATTATGTTTCCACAATCCATATTGTTTAACATTAAATTATTTCTAGATTCGGTTGTGTGAGACTTTTTTATGCATCAACATTTGGGATCATACTCTGTGATCCATCATCAAGATGAAATTTGAGAGCACATGGAATAAAATGAATCATTATATATATTCTTCTACCCCCATAAAATCATACTCAATTATCTCCCCTCAGATAGGGAGATGTAGGATCCTCTAAACATCCTCAAGCATGATTTTACCTTCACTTGTAGGTAGGTGAAAGCTACTAGCCTTTCTATTCCATCACTCTACTAAGATCATCATCATTTTTTTATGAGCTTTGATTTGGGGCATCCTTGAGATATTTATTATCCCTAGCCCTCTCAATTAATCCCCGCCTATCTACTCCATTCAATAGTGTAACTATCCCATCTCCTTCAATATCTAAAACTATAAAAAATAAACATAACATCTCCAAAATATCATCACATGAGAAATCATAAGGTACTCATGCTAAAAAAAATTACCAAAAAAATAATTTTTTTGTAATAAAATACAGGATATCTCTAACATATAATCTCAAGAAAACTCATAAGGCATTGACACAAATAATTATTCACTAAGAAATGTATATTTCTCAATGAAAGGTATGCACCTCTCTCAACCTCTCTCACTTAAATAGGAGAGTCTAACCCAACACAAAACACCCTTCCCATATAAATACATAGAGATAATAACTAAATATCAATGAATGGAAATAAAAACCAATATCAAACTAGCATTTGAATGCAAAGAAAAACACATTAATCTTAGATATTTTGAATAAATAAATCAATGAATCTTACCTCTAATGGAATTCGAAGCTAGGAGAAACTTTCTTTGTTAAATATCCTTCAAAGAATCTCCTTTCCAAGTCATTTCTCTTTCAAGTCCCAAGATTTCAAGACTTCACTCTATCACCCACAAGAACAAAATATGAATTAAAAATCCCTACAAACCTCTTCAAGATAGATATAAATTATAGATTTCATATCACTCATCCTTTTAAATGGGGATTTAATATATGACATCCTATTCCTCTTCCCATCACATGAATCCGTATGTACTCACACATGTGTGATACCTGGGGATAGGGAAGTGTCATTGTATAATTCCACATAAAAAAATAGTAAGAGATGGTTGGTTGATATTCCAAACAACATTCCTTGTATCCCAACCTTAATCTTGTCACTCTTCCCAAGGGACTTGGGAAAGGAAAAATCTTGAGAAAATCGTAAAAATTTATATCCCAACAAATTTTGATCTCATTTATATTCATCCTAGGGACATAATTTTACCTAATTAATGGAGAAAATGGCATTAGAAGAGATTTTATAATATCCTCTAAATTAAAATATGAGATTTACCACTTAGGACGACTCTCACCTCAAGATCCTAACACATAAAACTATATAACATTATAATTTTAATAAAACAAATCACAAATTTCAATTTACAACATATATTCACACAAAGGAAGACCTTATCCCCTTGGGACTAAATTCAAGGTGTCAAATAGGAAAACACAATAATGAATTCTAGAAAACCTTCAAATATTTTTTCATCAGCTATGGATATCACCAATACATTTGAAATAAAGATCAAATATAATTAAAGGATAGTTGAAGAAATATTTAATAGTAACATAAACACATATGTTGTAATACGAAACTAATTCATTAATATGAATTTCATAATAGATTTGACTAAAGTACTATAATTATGAAAATTTAATAATTTATTTCCTAATATAATTTACTAATGTAACTCTATACAATTTTTTAAAATCCACTAAATCATAACTCTCAAATTGATTTAAAATATAAGATCAATTACTACATCTAAAACACACATGTAAATCATTTGAGTTTAGTTCAAACATGGAAAAATAAAGAGAAACTGTGAGAATCCCACGAATGAGTCTGAAGAGAATAAAATCATGTAATATGAAGTATGCATCTAAAATTAGAATGTTAATAATTATCCACAAGCATCTACTAATCTAAATCAACATTATATCCTTAGTAAATTATTCTACTCTAATTAGAATCCACAATATGTTAATTTATCGCAATGAACATAATCCAAAAATAAATGTCGGAATCAATAAATAGCTAAATATAGAAATAGGCACATCAATGTGAATGTGATTACATGAAGATGTGGCCACAGACATTAACACCCTTATAATTATTTTGAAGGGTCATTTATTTTCCTATAATAGTATATATCCACTCTTCCATATGAAAAATTAATGAGCGCTATTTTTTTTAATATTATGGTATCTTGCTCATTGGCACATTAAGGGATTAAATTTTATTATTGTGATTATAATCATAACATGATCTAAATCTACCAGATCCATATGAATTTAAGCTATATTAAGATCATTAAGTTATAATCCCAATGAAGTTATTGAATGCTTCAAACCAAGAAACCATTAAACAAAACATGAAGAAAACCATTAATGCATAAAGGAAGCCTAATTTAAGACCCAAACTTCATTCCGTTGGAGGAGTGGTGCTGCATATGATGCGGAATGCAACTCTTTCCCAATCCCTTGGATAAACAAGCCTTCAAATGGATTTTTCTTGAGAAAAGTTGATGAAATTGATGAAAACCTAAGCTAAACATGAATGCAAAGATAGATTAACATGGATATTGGATGCTTCAATGCTAAAATGGTAATGCAAAATGCTAATGGAGATGGATGAAAACTAAGCTAGGTGGAAGTAATGCTCAAAGATAATATCCATTAATGGAAACTAAGCTAAAAATGGACCCATAAACTAGTTAATATGATGCTATAATGCTTAAAATTCTCAAGATGATTTCTCTAAATTTCACTATAGTAACTTTTCTCTAAAAAGTGGATCCCTATTTCATAGAAGTGAGGTCTATTAATAGGTAAAATTATGAAACCAATGGTCAATATTGATTAGCTTAATCAAGGGATGAAAATCAATGAGAAGATTAGGCATGGACTAAGGATTCTAATCCATGGTCAAGGTTGAAAGTTGACAAGGATCAATCAATTTGATCAATGGTCCTAATTTTCTCTCAAAAAACACACTTCCTAAGAATCAGGAAGTGGTTAAGATATTTTCATTTTGAATGAGTGCACAAGGAGGAATATTCCCTTTTGGAGGAATCTACAAAGGAGGAATATTTTAAGGGAATATTCCCTTGCAAGTGGGAGGGTGAGGATAATTAGAAATTTGATAATTAAAAAAAAAAATTAATTGTGCAAATTAGAGGAATTTAAGATTATCATTAAATAATTTATTTATTTAATGAAAAGGGGGTTAAGTTCCATTTGATTAAACAATTTAGATTATTCAATTAAATGAGAGGACATAAGGGGGTTTAATTTAGATAATTTGCATTATCGAATTAAACAAGATGAAATGTTAATTTGAAAGGGGGTGAATTAACCTAATAAAATTAATTATTAGATTAATAGATGAGAATGATGCATTTAATTAAATAACTAGGATTATTCAATTAAATAGTCGAAAAGAAGATGAATTTAGGATGAAATGATGTTAGTAATCAGTTTAAAGTGTGCAATATTAGTTAGGAAAATTGTAAGTGTCTATATTTTCCCCCTCTTTGAAGTGAGGTACCTGTTACATTGGTTCCAAGACTGAAAATTTTCAAATTAAAATTGTTGCTCAGATCAAAAATTTAAAAAATTCTTGATTTTTCGGATGCCCCACTATTGCCCTAGCAGAAGGAATTAAGTTGGTACCCTACGCCCTCGAGAGATTTGGAAAAAAATTTAATTTGCAGTTCGATATCATGACAAAGGTTTAACATTGTTTCAGGTGTAGAAAGGACAAAAAATACTTCTTAGGAAGTTTAGATGTTTGATGTAGACAAATTTTATGATGTATAGATAGTCATCAGCCATGGGTAGCCTCATGTACATTTTGATATATGGATTTGATAGCTGGTTAGAACTGTTAGTAAAGATAAAAGAATAAGAAGAATAAAATGGATAGAAGTAGAAGAATGAGATGGGCATTGATTAACCATTGTTCTGAGATTGATTTAGAAGTCCAACAAGCCTATGATCATTAGAGACTTTATTAGATATGGTGATGAGACAAATTATTTTATTGTTTCATTGATTGGGATACTTGATCACTTCATTCCTTATTTTTGATATAACACATAGATACAATGCATCTAGGTATTGATAACTAGGATGGCGTTGTATCTAGTGCAATGAAATTTGAATATGAAAACAAATAGGATAATATTTGTTCACACCTTGACATATAGAAACCTTGTTGGAATGTACTTTAGAAGTTTAAAATATTTAAGAACAAAGCATGTGAAATAGTCAACAATCTATTCAAAATGACCTCCCTACACACAACTAAGCAAGCATTCACCAAGATTATTTTACAAGAATATCCCACAAATACAAAAAAAGAAAGATAATGATCGATGCCCCATTCCTTTCTCTCTAAATAATTTTATAGACATCATTGAGAGGTTCTCAAAATGGGCCAACAAGATAAATCATAAGAAAAGATCAAGATGAACAACCAATCAATGTTATTCATATCTATTGCCAAAAGGTTTGTTTTGTTTTAAGGATAAGAATCCAAAGTGATTGCCAATGATAATGCCCATTGTAGGAAGGATGCATCCTAGGACATGTTAGTGGATGGTGGCAGGTTGATACGTTGTTTGAAAGGCTTTTGATATAAAGTTTTATTGACATGTTTGATAATGATCAAAAGTTTATTTTTTTTGTTACATTTAAAGGTTCTACTTTTTTTGATTAGTGTACTTGTTTTTTGTTTGTGTTACCAAAGGTTGAGGGTGATGATCAATTTATTATGGATGAGAGTTCATTGTGGGTGAAAGTGAAATGGCATGGGCGGTTTTGAATTTTTTGGAATATTTCAATGTTTTTGGTATTTTGCAATCTTTTGAGATTGTTTTTATCTTTTTGGGTGTATTTGAATGTTTAGGGTTTTCAGGTTATGTGAGGCTGTTTAGTTTTTTTTTTTTGAATGTTTTCCAATGTTTTGGGGTTTTCTAAGTTTTCAGATGTTTTTTTGTGTTTTCCAAGTTTTGACCAAGACCTAAGAGGGAGTGACCTAGGGCCTAGAGGCTTATCAAAGATTAGCATTGCCTACGCTACACATGCAGAGACCACGTAGTTCAATTGACTTTGAATAGTAACTGTTTATTGATGAAATATAAACACTTGATGGATTGCCAGTTTATTATGATGGACTCCTAAAGGACTGACCTAAAGCATATCGAGGGCACATCAGTGATGGACTTGCCTACATTTAAGCTTAGAGACAACATAGTTCGACAATGTAATGTTTTTGAATTTTTTGATGTTTTGACTTGTTTAAGGATTTTAATGTTTTTTGTATGTTTTGGATTTTTGAAGATGTTTTGGATTTTTCGCACAATGTTGACAAGTGTATATGAATATGTGGTGATATCAGTGATTTGTTTGGGATTTTTTTGAAAATAAAGCTAGGATTGATTGATCTGATTGATAGATTACTGATAGTGATAACATTGTTGATGATGCACAATAAAGAAAGGATAGTGTTAAACAACACAAGGATTGTGAAATGACATATCTCAAGATGGTAATGGATTGATTGGATAAGATATATCAAGATTTTAAAGCTAGTATTGGAGCATAATCTATTGGAATGATTTGATGTGATGTTGAAGCACAAGGTAGATGTGACTAATATTGATTGTTTGGATTGATGTTTGATGAAAGATAAAGCTTGATAAGGAACATATTATCATCAAATATGTCATGGGCTAGTGATTTTGAATTTTTCTCAAAAATGATTTGATAAATTTGATTTTGTGTTTTGCAAATATTTAAATCACCACATAATTTATAGGATATAGCTCAATATTTATTCTTGAAGCAAGATGTAAGTATCTACCCCTAGCTTCTAGCAATGTATGGAATGATATGGGTGGATGAATGGATAAATGAATGGATGGATGGATTGGTATGCAAAGGATGCTAAGGATTATCTTGTATAGGATAACATGTTTGGATAGAGTATGCCTCTTTAGACAATGCCTCATATCTCAAATAATGATGGTTAGGATAGGATCAATGATAGTGACCCATGTCAAGATATTTACCATAAGAAAGTGTGAAATACATATTTAACCTTTTCCAAGATCAAGATAAGTTAGATTGGATTAAAATGGATTGGATAATGAAGGGTTCCTCGATTTATTATGGATAAGATGGATGGAATGCATGATTTATTATGGATGGGATGAGATGCTTCCACCTGAAATGGTAGACATAGATGCTCGATTCTACTCATGATGCTTGTATTCCAGGTTTTCATCATGGTACTTGTCCAAAGCGCCACCAAATGGGTTTTCAATAGAGGATGATTTTTCTCTTGACTATTTTCTTGAGTTTTTAATTTTTTTGATTTTTTGATTTTTTTGATTTTTTGAAAGTTTATGCTGATGTTGAACCACTTGGTGGTGCTAATGTAAATGCTATTGGTTCTAATATAGAGGTTGTTTTTGTCACTATGTTCCAATGATATCCTACTTGGAGGAGTTGTTTTTCTAAGATACGGGTGCTTGAATGTAACCCCTAGGTTTTTTTAACTTGTTTATCGATATTAGAGTTAACTTTACCTAGATGAAGACATCATGATAGAGTGCCCTTAGAGTCCTTATGATAAAGAGTTTTTGTAAATATACGATCAATACAAGAGTTGGATACTATGGATGTTGAAGTGGATAGTGGAATGCATTGAGGGATACGAGTTTTAGATGGACTGGTTGACATCTGGAATCTTTGATTCTCCAAAATTGGGATGATGAGCAATGATGGGTGGACATGGAGATTCCATTGGGACCAACTTCTTGATATACCTTGTAGGTCTCTCTTGAAGCTTTCTTTTGTATCGATGGACAGTTTTGATGGATACATTTTCATTTTTGAATTTTCCCCATAGTTTCTTTGACTGATGGGTTATGATAGGGATGATTTCCTTTATTTTTCTTTGGTATCCATTTGAATTTTTCTTGTCCATTTTTCTTTGTCGATTCTTTTGTTTCAATAATTTTCTATTTTCTTTGATATAGACCTCTTTCTTGTGGTTGGTTCCAATTAGTGGGTGGAATGATGCATGGAAAAAAAATTATGATATGAATGTTTGGAGTGTTGGTAGCCATTTCATCATAAGGACTCTTTGTGCTCCCCATGTTGGTGTTTGCACTAGATAAAGTTTCCCCTAGTATTATGGGAGTATTACTGACATGCTTCGATTTTGTTGCTGACAAGCAATTTCCTTGTTGTTCAAGATTGTTTAGCTTTGTTTATTTTTGATAATGCTTGATATCCTCATACTCACTTTCTTTAATTTGTATGGAGGATGTGTCTAATTTTGATGCTTCTTCAAAAGTATTTTATTCTTTACAATCCATATAGGAGTCTTCCCCATGATCCATTTCTACTTTCTCTTCAAAGGATGTTTCTAATTCACCATCCATGTAGAGGTCTTCTTTATGAATTTTTTTGATATGTCTATGGATTATGCTATGCCTTGATCATGTGTAAAGATATTAAGAGTAGGGGAATCTTGTTCCTTGGTAATGATATAAAGAGCATGAGACTCTTTTTTTGGATGAAGATCATCTAGATGTCCATTAGGAGTTAGCATCTCATGGGTAGATGGAGGAGTATGTGATATATAGATATGATCATTATTTGTGACATCTTGTATGGATTGGAGATATGGGTCATTGATCTTGACTTTGTGTGGTGTTATCTTCAATATGCTTTGGTTTGTGTTCTTGAAATGGATCAATTTCAAAGGATGGATTTTTTGCAAAGGGTTCTTGAATGTCTTCATTATTCATGGGTATTGGGTCAATATTTTCTTGATCTTTAAGTGAATTTGGATCAAGTTTTGAACTAAGAATTTCTTCAATATCGACAACCATGAGGTCAAATGATGTCAATATGTCTTGGAAAGGAACATTTCTAAACTTTGGTGAAATATGTTGAACATTCTTTGGAATAAATTCTTGACGTATGCCATCTAACTGATTAGGTGATGTAGAGACATTTTCAACCTGATCATTGGTAGATGAATCTTGAATTTTATCCTCAACAACTGTGGTAGAAACCTTGTCAATGTCTTCAACCATGAGATCAAATGATGTTAAGTTTTCTTGGAATGGATCATTTTTAGATATTGGTAAGGGATTTTGATCATGATTATGAATTGAATCTTGAGGTATGTTAATTTTCTCATTGGATGAGGTAGAAAATTCTTCAATGTGATCATTGGTGGATGGATCTTGATCATTATCCTCAACACTTGAGGTTGAGATACTATCAATGTTATCATTAGAGGTTGAACCTTGAAGGTTTTCTTTAATAGTTATTTCTCCTTGATAAATAAGGTCCTGGATAAGATTTTTGAGTTTAATACAATTTGATGTGTCGTGACCTTTTTCTCTATGATATTCACAATAAGCCGTGTCATTGTGATATGAAAATTTGAATATAGGTTCATAATTACCAAATGATTTTGGAAATGTGATAGGTTTAGCATGGAATAACGTGTGTAATGCTGATTCAATTGGATCCCCTAAAGGAGTGTATTCATGTTTGGTGATGTTGTTGTTATCTTGTGAAGCTTGTTCTTGTTGTGATCGATCATGTTGTTGTAGGGATAGATCTTGTTGTTGATGTTGTCCTTCTTGATATCGAGTATCTTGATGTTGGAGATGAGTTGGTTGATGTTGTGGATACAAATCAATTTTTTGATGATTTCGATGAAGAGTGTATTGATTTGGAGGTGGAGACGTTTGTTGGAGAAGTGTATCAACTATTTTGGTAAGTGAATTTAGGGAAATTTGATGTTGTAAATTTAGATCATGATATTGATTTTGAAACCCTTGATGTAGTTGATCTTGGTATGGATTTTGAGGATATGGTTGATGTTGTGAATATTGAATGATGTTTGAATGTATCTATCCCATAGTTCACCAAGTGTGGATTTGACATGTTCATATTTGATATGTTTACATTTGGTATATTCATGTTTTGACATGTATTGACATGGTGAGATAACATTGTTTTGATGAAGACTCATGCTTTGATCATTTGGTTGATAGATTAGTAAGTTTTGACATTGATCTAAATCTATCATATGACAAGATGTTCCAAATTTTTGATTTGGAATTACCCACATTTGTTGTGGGGTGATCTCACAATACTAGTTTACAATTTTTTGGCAAACTGGACACTAAACTAATTTTTTTAAACTAAATCTTCACTTTCAGGCTCCTATAGCGGCTAAACCGTGAGGAATTTGTTGATGATGCAAACTAGTGATTTTTTATGTTTTGTCTATAGATTTTAAATATATTTTTTTCAAAAATTTTGGAATCAGATTGCACTTCTTTCTCCATCTCCTTCAAAAACTAGTTTTTTTTTTTTTTAAATAGCATTTTTAAGGAGTGACACTCACCGTATACAACATAAATTTTTTTGTATGAAGGATAAAATTCTAATTTTTTCAAATTTAGATTTGTAACTATGTTATCTAGCACTTTCATTTGGTTTCATAGTGTTTTATTAATTTTTTTTCCTTAATCAAGTTTCAAAGTCAACCCAATTACAATTGAAACATAGGCATACTATATACAACATAACGTTTTTTGTATGCATCGATTTTTTTTTTTAATGGATCAAGGACATCAATACCCAACCTAAACATATTTTTTAAAATTTTATTTTGATAATATGCTATTTTTCCACATGTGCAGAACAAAGAGCTTGATTTTTGATGAAAAACCTATGTTTAATAAAACTAAAAAAACACATACATAATAAAACCAAAACATATTAAAATTATATTCATTGGATAGCTAATTCCAAGGAATACCATGATAATTTGAAATAAATTTAAATGAATTCATTTGATCCCCCAAAAGGTAAATCAAAAGTGATTTTTTATCAGCATTTTGATAGCTGTAAAGGAGACTTTGTTGTAGGTTTGGTTTAAAACTAGCGGGGTTCTATTCAAGGGGGTTTGATATAAGGTGGTTTGATCAAACCCTCTTCAATTGAAATCCTTAAAATGGAACTTTTAAAGGCTTAAATCATTATATTTTCTAAAATATGTGATTTCAGCAAAAAATAGAATCTCCCAAAAATTGTAAACCAACTTTGTGGGATCACCCTGTGTCATTGTAGTTTGTAGGATATGATGACCCCTGTATGGATTGTAGGGTGGAATTGTGAAACGTCTATGATTAAGATCATTCATTCCAAGGCTTTATTGGTTTGTGTCACTCATGGTATATTTTGGTTTGTGTCACTCATGGTTTATTGTTTGTACTCTCTAGTTGACTCAAGTTTTGATATAAGGGACCCTCTAAGTTGTTTTGGACCAATGGTGTGAGTGGATGATGAAAAGGGGTGAGTGATATGTATGATAAAATTTCTAAACTTTGGACAACACTTTAGACTTTAAAGGTTTGATGTTTGATGTCTTGGATAAAAGGTGATAATGAACTTGTGAATCTAAAGGTAGACTTATGACCTTTAAGATAGAATAGTTCAAAAGGATGATGAATAACTCAACTAAGTGTATGGAAAATGATTCATTTACACACAAATATCTAAGTTAGGGATTGGTTTGATAATAGCCTAAGTCTAGAATGTTGATGTGTCCAAAGTTTCTAAAGTTGTTTGTGAAGTGGGATGTTAAATGTGTTGTGAGCTGGATGAAATGTTTGACCCAAAATGTGTTAACCTTAAAGGGACCTTTTTTTTACAAGAGCAAGGTAGTGAAAAACATGCTTTACCCCTAAAGTGATAAACTTAGGAACTCAAAGTTTTGATAATAGAACTTTTGAACTAATGTTTTGGTAATACAATTTCCTTATTTTATTTGGTTGCTTGGGATTCTATGTATTTTGAAAATAAACCCAATGTGTGGTGTGTTCATTTGTTTTTTAAAACTTTGATTAGTGAGATTACTTTATTACCACATCAAGATGTATTAATTAAGTTCAAACTAAAATTTCTATGACTTAAGCAACTTTCATTCCAAAAAGTCCATTATGTGAAAATCAGGAGGCTAAGGCCATAGTTTCCTATGTTGAATTTGGAAAGTGTGAATTGAGATATAAGCCCAAATATTTAGAAGCCTCTAAGGAAAAAATCCTTACAGACAAGAAACAATATAGGGATTTTCAAAGGTTTTCACATTAAGTCCAAAGGGTTTGAAATTTGAAGAACATGTTGATGTTTGTTTAAATTGTTTTGAAACCAAGCAATGTGTCAAATTGACTGAAAAAGAAAAATCAATAACATCCCTAGCTCAAATAGGTACGTACTTCTTGGTAGGCTTACCATCATCTCCTAAGAAATGATTAATCTATGAAGGTGGAGTGGATAAATAGGTTATGTCAAGGAAATGTACCATTTTGACATGCCAAGGAAAAGAGTCCCTTCCCTATTTGCTTGATTTCCTTAACCAAAAATCAAACATGGTAAGTAACTTCTAGGAGTGGTGTGCCTCCCATGCACTACTTTTAAGTAAGTTTCAAAAAATAGGGATATGTTACTAAGACAAGGTGCTTAATGACAACTGTGAACACCGATATGTATAGATCAAATGTAAGCAACTTAAGGCTTTTAGTCATTCCTGTCCAACTCATATGTTTAGAAGAGGATGAGGCATAGTATGCTATTCCCACCATGGATTAAAGATACTTTCTTTATATTTCACAACCTTTATATAGCCCATCGGTAAACATGCTTGTTTAAGAGTCATTTGTATGAGTTCTCCATTGTAGGATATGTCTCATTAGTAGACCCTTATCTACTAAAATACAAGGGTGGCTCAACAAGTTTCATAAACTTAGATTGTTTCTCTTCACCCAAGATCACATGAAGTGCAAGGGAAGTGGATACACACTACAAGTTTACACAAGAAAAGAACTCATGCAATACACTCATTATTTTTAATCTTCAAAGGCAATGATGACTTTATTTTAAGAACCAAACTGAAGTGTATGTTTTTATTTGTTCAAATTTAACCAAAAACGCAATGATGAGGATGTATAGGTTCAATTTTAACCAACTTTCAAAGATTAGTGCATTGCAAATTTTAAACCTAATTGAAAGCTACTTTTCCTAAAACATGAAAGAAAGTAGCATATGATGGGTTATATCATCCTATAAGTGTTCAAAACACTTTTATGATGAATATCAAATGATTTTTACCTTCTTTAATGCTCCATGATCCTCTTCAAACCTGAAATCCATGATCCAAACATTAGACGAAATAAAGAAAAAAAAATGTTAGGGTTAGATAAATGATTAAGCATTAGAACACTACAATGTGGACTAAGTTGAAATTTGATTTGAATTTAGGTGCAAAAATAGAAAATTTAAGTCTAGAAAAATTGAAAAAAAAATACACCATTGCATAAATCATGAAATTCTACCCCATTTCAAAAAACAATCTATGTTAAAGACCAACATATGACCAAGACATGGCCATTTGAAGATGGAGTGCAAAAGAAGGAAAATAAAAAGTGACTCTATTGTTCTATAGCAACTCTACTTTTCAATAGAGACTCTATACCATTACAATATCAACAGAGTTTAGCAATAGCAATGCTCTATAAAAAAATAATAGTGATGCAATAAATCAATAGTGAAGCTATTTATGAAAGTGGTGTTTTGGTAATTAATGATAGTGGTGCTATTTTCAATAGTGACACTCTTGTAATTACAATAGAGGTTCCATGCTCTGTGACTTGTAAAACACATAAAAATTAAGAAAAAATCATCAAAATATCTTAGTTTTTCCCTCCTAGTGCCAAAAAAGTGACTATAATCATAACATGGCCTAAATCTACCAGATCCATATGAATTTAAGCTAGATTAAGTCTGTTAAGTTATAATCCCAATGAAATTATTGAAATCTTTAAATTAAGAAACCATAAAAAAAATAAAGAAAACCATTAATGCATAAAGGAAACCTAACTTAGGACCCAAAATTCATTCTATTGGAGGAGTGGTACTACATATGATGTGGAATGAACCCTTTCACAATCACTTGGATAAAATAGCCTTCAAATAGATTTTTATTCATAAAAGTTGATGAAAATACATTAAAAACCTAAGCTAAACATGAATGTAAAGCTATATTAAAACGGATATTGGATGCTTCAATGCTAAAATGGAAATGCTAAATGCTAATGGAGATGGATGCAAACTAAGCTAGGTGGAAGACATTCTCAAAGATGGTAGCCATTAATGGAAAATAAGCTAAAAATAGATGCATAAACTAATTAAGATGATTCTATAATGCTTAAAATTCTCAAGATGATTTCTCTAAATTTTAATATTAAATATTTTCTATAAAGAGTGGATCCTTATTTCATAGAAGTGAGGTCTATTTATAGGTAAAATTGTGAAACCAATGGCCAAGATTGATTAGCTTAATCAAGGGATGAAAATCAATGAGAATATTAGGCATGGACTAAGGATTCTAATCCATGGTCAAGGTTGAAAGTTGACAAGGATCAACAAATTTTATCAATGGTCCTAATTTTCTCTCAAAAAACATACTTCCTAAGATTCAGGAAGTGGTTGAGATATTTTCATTTTGAATTAGAGCACATGGAGGAATATTCCCTTTTGGAGGAATGTGCAAAGGACGAATATTCTAAGGGAATATTCCCTTGCAAGTGGGAGGTTGAGGATAATTAGGAATTTGATAATTAAAACAAAGTTTTAATTGTGAAAATTAGAGGAATTTAGGATTATCATTAAATAACTAATTTATTTAATGAAAGGGGGTTAAGTGATATTTGATTAAATAATTTAGATTATTCAATTAAATGACAGGAAATAAGGGGGTTTAATTTAGATAATTTGCATTATCCAATTAAACAAGATAAAATGTTAATGTGAAAGGGGGTGAATTAACCTAATGAAAATAATTATCAGATTAATTAATGAGAATGATGCATTTAATTAAATAACTAGGTTTATTCAATTAAACTGTCGAAAATAAGATGAATTTAGAATGAAACTATGTTAGTAATAGATTCAAGTGTGTAATATTAGTCAATACAATTTTAAGTGTCTACAATCTTTGCATAGTTATATATTGTTTTATTCTAAAATAAAATTAAAATGTTATGAATAATATATTGTATTAAAAAATCTAACTCTCTATAATCAAGATACCTCTTCACACACAACTAGTTGTTGATGGCAGGAGCGAAGGGTGAATTTTGGTAGGAGAGGATTAGGTCATGGGCTGTGGATATGGAGGAGTGGTCATCTCTACAGAATCAAAGGAGATAAAGGTTGCCTAATGAAGAGGAAAGACATAGAGACCCTTTGGTGGTGGGTGCTAGGTTTGAAGCTCAAAAATGGAAGGGAGGTGTTTTTTAGGACAATAGAGCTAAAAGATTGACTAGAGGGGGATTCTAGGGTTCACACCTGGCTCAAATAGAACAACGAATAACAATTGGCATGGTCGACAAAGGAAAAAAAGGTGCGGGCAAGATAATAGAGTCCATCTAAACTAGGGAAGACACCGCCCGCCACACAAATGGGGAGGTGGGGGATCACAAGATTGAAAGGTCAGATCTGGAGCCTTGGAGGCACATCCTAAAAATGGATGGGCTCTCACGGTCGATAATGGAGGCCTTATCCACTGATAAGAGAGTAAGGACAAAGAATACAGGATCAGTCGAGTAATGGTGATAAAAATCCGAATAAAGTAGGAGAGGAGAAAAGGAGTGGTCATTCCTACACAACAATCATCCTACCCTCAAAATTGATGGAGGCAAGGAAGGCCAAATTGGAAGAATGTATGCTCTTTTCCAAATGGTGAGGTGGGAAATTCCCTAAAGAAAATATGCTCCAATGGTGGGCAAAGAATTGGAAAGGTCGGGTAGACATCAAATTCATATAGAATGATTACCTCCTCATTGTTTTCTCCTCGATGCAAGTCAAGTAGTCAATATTAATAAAATGAGATCTGGTGATTGAAGAGATGGGCTTTCACTTCCTATCTTGGATTGGAAATTTTGACCCAAGAGAGTACATTCCATATTGAATGGTAGTTTGGGAAAGCCTACATGACTTGCCAGTGAAATTATTGAGGGAGGAAGTGTGGTTGCATAGGCGAGCCTTTGGGAAAAGTCATAAATGTAGATTTGACAACTTTACAATTTGGCAATGAGGGAAGAATGAGAGTTTATATTAAGTTGGCCACATGGATCCATGAATGGGAAGAAGTGGAATCGATCCAAGCACATGGCTGATGGATCCAAAAATTGATTTTGGAATTCATAGAAGGGCAACAGGCCCTAAGAAGGAGATGGAAAGTTTTGGGCTAGCAAAAAACCAGATCCAAAAGGTAAGGGGTTACTAGATCAGGGGGAAGGCACCTCAAGTGGTGCAAATCCAAGAGGGATATGGAATGGAGAGCCCTAGTTGGAGGATTTTGGATCTTCAAAAGTAAACTAGGAATAGAAAACCCAAAATGAAGGCCAAATTGACCCTCAAACAGTTAAGGTGGGAAAGGGAGTTCAAAGAATATGGGAGTTTTGGTGGCTTCAACAAAATGGATGGAGGAAGCCCTAATCCTAGATTGGGAGATGATTATGGAAGTTGGAAATGAACTTTGAGCCTTGGCAGAGGAAGGGGAAAAGATCTCTAGAGATCAAGTTCTAGCTTCAAATCAACTATGTGTTAGGGAAGTTGTTACATGATGAAGATGTCAAGGATATTGAGAAAATTGTGAAAAAGAGGAAAACAAGATGTTGCAGGTTGTGCATGTTTAGTTGATATATTAAGGGATTTTTGTGAGTACATGGAGCTATCTTTATGTTGCAATGTTTGAAGTTGATTTGGAATGAAGTAATTAGCTGATATGATGTCTCTGGTACTTGGTTCCCAGGTTCTTTTAAGAAAAAATGATAAATAGAGTAAACAATGTTGTGTGAGTGTTTAAAATGTGATCTAGGATGTGCTTTGTGTTTCTTCTATGTTGATGCTATGCCTATGCAGATTTGGTATGTTGTTCAAGGTTGTTAGAGATTGCTATATTAAGAATTTGAGTTTCTAGATTGTTATATAGAGTGAAATATTTTCACCAGTGTCTGAACCAATTTTTTAGTGATGTTTTCTATGGCCTAGGAGAAATGTATTTCCTCCATGTTTCTCTATAGTTTTTCTCCAGGTTGTGTGGATTTGGGAAGTTTCTTATATTATTTGTATCTTCCATAATTCAAGGTTTCACTTGATTTGGTACAATACAGTCTGTGTTTCATGTGCCAGTGTGCAAATAAGGTTTACTAGATGTTCTGGGATGAAGTATTTATATGATGCGAGCTAGGATGAAGTGCTTGATGAATCTTAGGTGGTTCAAATATTATTCTAGATCATGTTCAAATGAATTATGTTGTCCAAAAGTTACGAGTTGATTTAAGGAAGCATGTACTTAATGTTTATGGTGTTTAGCATGAGTATTGGCTGACCTTGTGTTAACACTACATATGAGGCTTATGAAAGCATGTTGAGATGTTTTGGTTTTTATTTTGGTCCTAATTAAGGATTTATATGGGTTACCTTCATTCCTATCCACTGTGGGAATGTTTAGGTGCCAACCTAATTTGAATTTGTAAGTATAATGGATAGTTGTTGACCTTAGAGAAGGTTTTTGAGATTGAGGATGATATAGATAAGTGTGGTGTTGTTGCGATATGCAAGAGAGAATCAAGAAAGAGTCAAGATATATGTGAGATCAATGCGAGTGATGTGTGTGATGCAAATTTGAGAAAAGTAGTGCGAAATTCAAGTGTTGGATTCCAAAAGGCAGTGAGATGAAGGTGTTTGAAATATTTCAGACAAGGCTTTGAAAGTGTTGGAGAATTTTTGGTGGATTCCTTGTTGCATTGAGAAGCTATTCTCTGTGTAACAATTCTCTTCTATCTTTTTTTTATTTTGTGGTAGTGAGCCTTTTTGGATTGTGTCCTATTTTGGTTGTGAGCCCTTGTATGTGTTTTGCAATTAATTATATTGTGAGCTAATCCTCATTTTGGTTTTCCCTCACTAGGTTTTCCATGCAAATCTTGTGTTCTCTTGTGTATAGTGTTGTTATTTCAATTTTGTTATCTGCACTTCATGTTTAATCACATTAATAAAATAAGGGTTTAATGAATACATGTGGATCTAATTACTATTGAGGGTTTTGATATTTTAATTTTTTACAACTGATTCACCCCCCCTCTTAGTTGTCTTTTTCACTCAATAATTGGTATTAGAGTGAGGTTCCTTGGAGAAGAGCTTAATCGCTTAAGGTAGATCTAGGATGGTGAAGCAAATTGATTGCCCTAGATTTGAAAAAATAGACTATGCATTTTGGAAGACAAAGATGGAAGGATATACATCAACTAATAGATTTAAAATTGAAAAGTAAATAAAGAATCAATATGTTCCTCCTCTGAATGGTCTAAGCATAATGATGAGATCAAGGCACATGAAGTAAATGGTAAGGCATGATTTATTTTGATGAACATTCTTTCAAATTATGAATTGGTTAAATTTATGAATCTTAAAATTGCTAAAGAAGTTTGGGATAAGATTGAAAGTATTAGTGAATGAGATGACAAGGTCAAACAAGCTAAGCTGCAAAATTTGAAGGCACAATTTGAGACTACGTGAATCTGAAGATGAAACAATTGCAACCTATATGAGAAAGCTTGGTTTTAAGAATGGTACAAAAGTGGAGACTACTTTTAAGGCTAGAAAAATAGAAAAGATTGAATATTTAGATGGAGATGATCTTGATGATGTGGAAGCTAACTTTGTAAGAATAATGAAAAAGGGCACTGGTAAGTACAAAGGTAAACTACCTTTCAAATTTCTTATTTCTGATGATGTAGATGATCATGCTTCTAGATGTCCAAAAAGAGCTATGAACAATAAGAGTAAAGAGAATAAGGTAAAGATGATTAAAAAGGATTACTATGTCAAAGAAGATGATATTTTTGATGATGAATATGACTATGGAGATTTTGATGATAATGAATTATTGTTCTTGGCTATAAAAGAAGAATCCAGTTCTACTAACTCTAAAAGATGTGTGAAGGAAAGTATTCTGAAGAAGGAGAAAGTTGAAGGTAGTTTGGTTTCTTCTTTTCATGCTAAAGAAGATAAGAATTACTGGGTTGTTGACAATGGCTACTCTAATCATACAAATTTAGACAAAAGTAAATTTATTAGTCTTGAAATGTATGATGGTGGATTAGATAAATTTGGAGATGATTCAAGATATAAGATTTTTGAAATAGGTTCAATCATTTTTTATGGAGAACATAATAGTGATAATGTTTACTATGTTAAGGATTTAAGACATAATATTTTGAATGTTGGATAAAAGTCTAGAAAATGATATAATCTTGTATTTAAGTATGAAACATGTGAGATCAGAAAAAGGTCTGGAACAATGATTGTTGCTGGTAAAAGGATAGATGGAAACAACTATTAGCTTAAGGGTGTTGATGGTCATTGATTTATGTCTTAGATTAATGACAGTTGGTTATGGCACCAAAGGATATGTCATATGAATTTTGATAATTTAGTTAGAATCAGTTCAATTCATGTAGTGAGAGACCTACCAAGAATCACAAAGCCTATCAATGTTGTTTGTAGGGATTGTTAGTTTGGAAAAAAAGTAAGGATCAGTTTCAAAGGAAAAGAACAATCTACTACTAGATTACTAGAATTAATTCATACATATCTATGTGGTCCTACAAGGGTGATAAGACTACATGGTGATAGGTATTTTATGCTTTTGATTGGTGATTACTCTTGAATGACATGGGTTACTTTTCTTAGAGAGAAATCTGATGCATTAGATAAATTCAAGGAATTTAAAGCTAGGGTTGAGAATGGAATGAATGTGAAAATCAAATGTTTAAGGTATGATAGAGGTGAAGAATTCACCTCCAATGAGTTTAACATGTTTTGTGAAGTTCATGGAATAAAGAGGCACCTCTATGCCCCTAGAACTCCTCAATAGAATGGGTTGGTTGAAAGGAAAAAATGGACAATTCTAGAAGCAACTAAGACTATGATGAAAGAAGAAAATCTAGTGGAATTCTACTAGAGAGAAGCAATTCATACTATTTTTTACATAATTAATAGAGTTCAAGAAAAAGTTAACACAAAGACTCCCTATGAGATGGTATGGAAGGACTCCTATTGTGAAGTACATTAGAGTATTTGGAAGAAAATTTTATATCAAGAGAGATGAAGAAAACTTAGGAAATTTTGATGCAAGGTGTGATGAAGGTATCTTCCTAGGATATTCTACTAAAATAAAATCTTACAATGTTACAACAAAAGGCTAGGAAATATTTTTGAAAGTACAAATGTTAAGGTTGATGAAAACTTATAGAATTCAATTGCAGTAGATGGATATGTGTCAGATGAACCTAATTGTAGAGAAGTAGAAGAATAAAAATTTGATGAAAAGGAAGTTGAAAATGAAGAGGAAGAAGCTCCAAAGAAGACCCCTAAGACCCCTAGGTATGTGCAAAATAATCATTTCAAAGATCAAATCATTGGAGATAAGAGGAAAGGAGTATTGACAAGAAGCAAACCTATTGAAGTTGAAGTAAACCTGTGTTTACTTTCTAAATTTGAACCTATAATAGTGAGTGAGGCATATAAAGATGAACATTGGATGAAAGAAATAGAATAAGAACTTATGAAAATTGAGAAAAAATAGTCTTGGGAATTGGTTCCTAGATGAAGGCAAATTGATTCATCCTAGAATGAACATCTAAAATCAGTGGGTTCCTTCAGTAAGCTATGTTTTTTCGGAGAACCTCAAAGGAATGTACTACTATGCCATAAATAAGAATCAAACATAGTTTATTTCCCACCATTAATCCTTAGAGTAAAGTTCATTTAATTTTAGATCATGCAAGATCAACTAGTTTCAACAACATGCATTAAATAGATTCAATGAAAAAAATCATTAAACATGAAAGATAAAGAAGAAGACATGAACACAAATATTTACATGAGGAAAATCCTTTCAGGTGAAAAACTCCACCCTCCAAAAGCATAGATCCATTGTATTACTCAACAAAAAGATACACAATTACAATATAGTTGTAGGCTCTAAGATTTAACATGGAGATTTACATCTTGTTCCATCTAGAGAAAATATGACAATATAACCCCTATGAATTTAGTCTCTCCTCTTATAACTCCTCAAGAAAAGTCTCATATTTATAGAGCTTACAATGCACAAATTAGGCATTTCTAAATCAACTGTCAAAACTCAACATGAAAATAGAAAATGCCTTCATGCACAACTCCACCTATAAAATCAACTTTCTAACTTGACTCCTCATCAAAATAGAAAGTGCAAGTTGTAACTCACAAGACAATGTGAGAAAAATCAGAAATATTCAATATTTAGAAAAAATAATGCTACGGAAAAAATCAAAGTTGAGACACCTTCTTTTTCCTAAGATTCTCCCACTTGTCGAACACCTTTGAAGATTCCATGAAAGTAACAAGATTTAACTACTAAGAGTCAACCGATGAAAATAGATCATCACAACCATACATGAAATCACAAGAATCACAAACAATGCTTTTGTGCTCCAACCAAGACACCAATAGAAAATTCCAAGATATCCACCATCTCAAGCAATATTTTCATCCATACTCCAAAGGAAAGGAATGAGCCATGGTGTATATGCACTAGTCTAAAGAACACAAGCATAAGATCCAACTAATAGAAAAGGATAAATAATACTTCCACCACTCCACTATACTCACAAGCTATACAGAAGCATCAACAACATCAAATTCAGAGCCCACAACCCAAACAAAACCGTGAAGTCATCCTCCAAAAAACAAGATAAAAAATTAGTTAGAACAACAACTAGGAAACTAACTACTCCCATCCAACTGACCAACCCATGCGACTGAAAAATAGCACCCACAACAAGTGATAATCCATCCAATCACTAATAGCTCAAAGTTATCCACATCAACAAACTCATGCCACCTATATAGACAACCCATCAACTACAATTACAAGATCCATGTGCCAACCAATTGAAGAATACCAAACACATATAAGAACTCCCACTACATGGGTAATGCCAAAATCTGAAAAGATCAAAGGCATATCAAGTCTACCAATTTTATCCCATAGAAAGTGTAGCCATGTAGAACCAAAGACCATCCATAAAGATAGGCAAATCCTACAGCCAACTGCTCCAAGAAACATATCTCTCAACAATCTTCTACAACTCTCCCATGTTCTCCATATCCAACAGAAGAAAGAGATACATGAACCTCCATGTCATCACCCAAGTGACAAAACATGACCATAAAATAGTGATCAACATAGCTCCACAGATAAATATCACATCTAAAGTCCTATGAATCCAAACATACAAGAAGAAGAACCAAACTAAAGAGATAAAATTTGCAAATCATAAACATGTAGCTTGCCCTTCTACATACACATCTAATACCAACTATGTCAAGTAAGATCTCCTTCACAACCCCAATATAAAATCCATAGCAATATCCAAACCCATTCAACCTTAAGAGATCAAACATAACATATGCATCATGTATCCACATGGATGTAAGCTTCTTAAAGAAGATAAAACTACATTTCCCATCTCAAGAAATCAGCCCACTACCATCCCCTATGATCACCATAAATAAATATGAAAACCCAAGGAGATAAAAATGCTATCCATCTCTCACAATGAATCCTCTAGAACCTTTTAATAGTGCCTCAGGATCCATGTCTATGTAAGAAAGCATAAAGCATCTAAGATAAATAATGGGAAATATCACTCAAGTGATAATATTTCGAGTAGACCAAGAGTGGGGAATGAGAATGCTCCTCCAAGTTATACAATCCATCATGAATCCTCCAAGAGAAAACCCCTCATAGGTCTCTGTTGAATTCACGTCCAACCAAGGTGTAGGCTCCTTAGACTTTCTGCTGAAATATCATCAAGAGTAACCATCTCAACAACACTTCTCTCATCTCAAGAGAACTATTGCCTCACCTCATTCTCCTTGTATCCATGAGCACAAAAAAATAATCATCTCATGCTAAACTCCAAATTCATCACTACACTATCATGAAGTTCTCAAACATATGAATAATTCACCCAAAATATAGAGGATCACTAGAACACTATCAAAGCTAAAATCATATGAATTAGGAACTTATCATGACATAATGATATTACCATCCTCCTTAGGATATCCCATGCTCCTGTAACAATGGGAATTTTTCTAGGGTTAGCAACATCACATGCAGAACATAAAAACCCAAAGTAATAATGAAGTGCAAAGGAAATACAATGAAACAATCTCACCAGAATGTCTTCATCCTCCATGACTGACCTCCATTATACCTTCTCAACTTGCTGAAATATGTTGTTTTCCCTCAGATTTATGATGAGCAAGCCAATGGAAATGACAAGCCCTATGCAAATATTGAAGGATTTGAACAACTATATGCAATACTATGCCCTACTGCAACTAGTAAGCATCTAAAATGTCTAAGCTATGTCAAATGAAATCTAAAAATATGCTATGACAAATGAAAATGACAATGCTAAAATATGAAAAATGCAAGAAGTCAATAATGCAAGAGATAAGAGATGCAAGATGTGACCAAAATTGCTCTTTTATAGAAGATGCAATTTTGTGTGAATGGCCAAGATTGAAAGTCAATAAGTGCCCTAGAATCAATGGACGAGATTCCATATAACAACCCATAATTAGGGTTAGGGCAACATTAGGTCAGATTCGAAATGAAAGATCAAGATTGATTCCTAGAAAATCAAATCAAGGGCTGACAAGAGATTCTGGGCATGAAAAACAGAGTTGTCGGGGGAATCAAATAATAATTTAAAATTATTTAATTCAAGAGGGGATGTTGACTTTTTGAATTAAAAATTATTTTAATTCAAAAGGGGTGGGGTCATGTGACAGTAAATAATTTAATTTAAATTATTTACTAAAAGAGGGAATTTAAATGGGGACTTATTTTAAATAAATAATATTTATTTAAAATGAGCACAATAAAAGAGGAGAAATGAAATAATAAAATTATTTAATTTAGGTGCTGGGACTTGTTTTAAATAAATAAGATTTAGAAGAAATTAAATAATAAAAGTTATTTAATTTAGGTGGAATATTAAATAATAAAGATATTATTTAATTATTAGAGGAATGTGACAAATGGAACCTTTTAAATTAAATATAAAGATTTAATTCAAAGTTTAGGAGAGTGGACCAAATTAAATAAATAAAATTTATTTAATTTATGAGAGAAGAGGCTAATGAATAATTAGATAATTAAATATAATTATTTAATTATAGTGGAAGGTGGATTAAATAAATAAGAATTTATTTAATTTTAGGAAGAAGAGGACTTAATTAGTGACATAGTTAAATAAATAAATAAAATTATTTATTTAATAATCAGGAAGACATAAAGGGGGAAATAAATTAAGAAATTTATTTAATTATAGGAGGATATTTAGACAATTAGTGATGCATTAAATAAATAATTACAATATTATTTATTTAATAATCATGAGGAATAAACAGATATGAATTAATTAAATAATTATGAATTATCTAATTAATAGTTGAGAGTGAGTCAGGGACATAATTAAAATGTCCTAATTAGGGTTAGAAGAAGAGCTTGTGGGACTAGGTCATTTTTTATGTGTCTACAGCTCCAAGTGAACATACCATGGTATCAAGAGCAAAGCATCATGCCAAAACTCTAATGCGCAATCAAGAGTATACCATGACATAAAAAAACCTCTAAACCAATGTCACCTATCAAGCACCACCAACACCTCAACCCAAAGACCACAAGAGTTCTCCATGGCTCCGAGATGCTACACATCCTCAAATAGTGTTAACATGAAAATGTGAAGAAACATATGCATCACTAAAGAAGATCATTCACCACATAGTGATGAAGATAGAGTCATTGCTAAAAATCCTATTGAACCATGGTACCGAGCTTGCTAAGAACATGAAACGCCATCTCATAAATCTGAAAATCATTCAGGTCCACACACATATAATTGTATTGTTGATCACACCAAGTGAAATCAAGATATCCAAATCAAGGAAATACACCATACTGCATGACCCCAACACTGACTATCCATGTACTCTGTATCATCCATCCTCTCATCTCAAAGCAACCACTCTAATGAAAAAGTGACCATAGACAAGGCCAGCTAAAAAGTCTGCATCAATACTGAATCAAACCTTGTGGATATAGGATGTCCACATCCAAGTTATTCCATAACAAACATGTAGCTAAAGACAACCCACAACATTGTACAACTTGTAGATCCAATCATTGTAACATGCAAACCCACTATCACACTAGAAACTATAAAACAAAGATTTGAAAGAGAATAACCATGACTCAAGCACTAGATGAATCTCAAATCTGATTTTCCAATCATTTCGACAAAGAGCATCATAGTCAAGGAATCCACCAAGCATCACCACAAAAATGTTGAGTGAATAATCACATACCAACACTCCCATGCAGAGAAAGCATCTCACCTCCTCACACCATGCACAAAGCATGCATGCAAAACTACAACTATCTCATCTAGTAACAACCCATAAGCTAGGGTCTAAAAAATAGCTTAACTGCAGCTCCACAAAACCACAAGTTTTTCTTCACCATGTAAAACCTACAAAACCACTGTGTTTGAAAAACACCCATGTGCATCCACACCCACTTCACATTTGGAAGAATCAAAAGTATGAAAAAATCACCATAATAGTTAAACTAGAATAATGGATTATCATAGATGAGAATAACTATATATTGTTTAGGAAAATATATTAAACCCTTAGATCCAAGGAACATGAATTTCAGCCATGCAAGTACAAAGCCCCCATAAAAGGAAAAAGTAGTTCAAGAACTCTAGGCCCATTTCAGGCCAACTCCACAACCACCAACATGCACATGAATTCGAGGGAGACAAGCTATTTCAAAAGATTCCAGATCATCCAATGATCAACTCCTTAGCCTACATGCAATTGGGGTAACAAAAGAAATGCCTTCTAATATCAGTAAAAAGAACCCAACATAAGTACATTACTCCATAATTGAGAAAAAACCCAAGCTTCTCCATATCACTAGGGAGCCTCTCACATAGACACCCAATATGAAATTTTTACTACAACATAACCACAAAGAGAAAAATCCCACCCTATGCATCAAGATTATTCTGTTGTCAACTAGGAGCTTCATATCACATCATTTCAATATGAACAACTCCATTTTCTTCATCTTCACCATCCTTACAGCTATGTGTTGTCTCCTGAAACTAAAACAAAAATTCAAGAACTTCCACTCACCAAAGGATCAATCTTCAGTCAATTCCTTTAGATTTCCTCGAGCTTCCCAGGCTAATAAATCTTCATAGAAGGAATACCTAGAACCAGAAACACCATAAATTCTTACATGCATCAAAATGCAAGCACATGAAAGCCACATGAAAGTACATGCAAGTACATGCAACTCACAAACCTGCACATGCAAGCAAAAAGAAAATCCCAGAAGAAATCTTTGATACCAATTGAAGGGAAATTGATTCATCCTAGAATGAATATCTAAAATTAGTAGGTGCCTTTAGTAAGCTATGTTTCTTCAAAGAACCTCAAAATCATGTACTACTATGCCATAAAGAAAAATCGGACATAGTTTATTTCCCACCATTAATCCTTAGAGGAAATTTCATATAATTTTAGATCATGCAAGATCAACCAGTTTCAACAACATGCATTACATAGATTCAATAAAAAAATTCATTAAACATGAAAGATAAAGAAAGAAACATATTGAATATAAAGATTTATGTGGGGAAAACCCTTTTGGGTAAACAACCCCACCCTCCAAAAGAATATATCCATTGTATTATTCAACAAAAAAATACATAATTACAATACAATTGTAGCATCTACGCCTTTACATGGAGATTTACATCCTGTATTTGGAGAAAACTCAGCAACATAACCCTTGTAAATTCAGTCTCTCCTCTCTTAACTCCTCAAGAAGAGTCTCATATTTATAGAGATTACAATGCAAAAATTAGATATTTCTAAACCAACTGTCAAAATTCAACATGAAAATAGAAAATTCCTTCATGCAAAACTCCACCTATAAAATCAACTTTCCAACTTGAATCCTCAGCAAAATAGAAACTACAATTTGTAACTCACAAGACAATGTGAGAAAAATTAGCAACATTCAATATTTAGAAAAAAACAATGCTGTGTGAAAAATCAAAGGTTGAGACACCTTTTTCCTAACACTAGAATGACAAAAAAGAACATAATTGGAACCAAGTGGGTATTTAGAAACAAGCTGAATGAGAATGGAGAAGTGGTAAGAAATAAGGAAAGACTTGTGTGTAAGGGTTACTCACAAGTGGAAGGATTAGACTTTGAGGATACATTTTATCCTGTGGCTATGATGTAATCTATTAGATTTTTTTTGGAATTTGTAGCATACAAGGACTTTAAAGTTTATCAAATGGATGTGAAGTCTTCTTTTATGAATGGTGAATTGGAAGAAGAGGTTTATATGGAACAACCAAAAGGATTTTAGTTATCAGATCAACCAGATATGGTGTGTAGATTGAAGGATGAATTATATGGATTGAAGAAAGCTCCTAGAGATTGGTAAAGATTGGAAACATATTTGATAGAACAAGGATTTAGTAAAGGCACCACAAATAGTAATATTTACTTCAAAATTGAGGAAGAAAAAATCTTGATAGTGATTGTATATGTGGATGATATTGTATTTGGTGGAAATGAAGCTATGTGTAAGAAATCTATTGAAGAGATGCAAAAAGAGTTTGAAATGCCAATGTTTGGGGAGATGAATTTCTTCTTTCGGTTACAAATCAATCAAACATATAATGGGATTTTAATTTCATAGTCAAAGTATGTCAAAGAGACAAATAAGTTTGGAATGGAAGATTACAAAATAGTATGCACTCCTATGGTGAATGGTTGTAAATTGAGCAAAGATGATGACTCACCTAAGGTTGACCAAAGAAAATATAGATCTATGATTGGTGGACTATTGTATCTAGCTAATACTATAACGGATATCATGCATGCGGCTTGTCTTGTGGCTAGATTTCAAAAAGATCCTAAAGAAACAAATCTTGTATCTATGAAGAGGATATTCATATATTTAAGAGGCACTTCAAATTATGTCTTGTGGTATCCTAAGGATACTAATTTCATATTAAGTGATTATATAGATGCAGATTGGGTTGGTTGTGTTGAGGACAAGAAAATTACAAGTGGTGGTGCATTCTTTCTTGGATGCAGATTGGTGTCAAGGTTAAGTAAGAAGCAAGATTCAATTTCCTTATCCATTGTAGAGGTTGAATATAATGCTGCAACATCATGTTATACACAAGTTTTTTGAATGAGACAAAAATTGAAGGATATCAGAGTATTGTATGATGAGCATATTTCTATCTTTTGTGATAACATAAGTGCAATTAAAATTTCAAAGAATCCTATGATGCATTCAAGGAAAAAGCATATATCAGTTAGGTATCACTTTCTAAGAGAGAAGATTATGGAGAATGAGGTAAAACTTGAGTATGTACCTAAAAAGGATCAGATTGCTGACATATTTACTAAGGCTCTTCCTAAGGATAATTTTAATTATCTTCAAAAAAATTTGGGGGTTATTGCCCCTCCTTCATTGAACTAGATGCATATGGAGATGCATCAATCTAGTGGATCCATAGATCTACCTCTTTTCTGGATTGATGTTCGTGGCTACCTCTTAGGGGGAGTAGGTAGTGTCATGTGTTTTCATTGTTGTAGAGTTGTAGAGTTGATTGGTTGTACTCCTAAGGGGGAGTATTCAGAGCAAGTATCTTGATTCAGTGTCAAAGGGGGAAAATAATGCAAAATTTTTTTCCTTTTCCATTGATGTTAAAGGGGGAGAAAGTATCTATAGACACTTAAAAATGTTCTGAATGATATTACACACTTGAATCCAATATACTAACATCATTTCATCCTGAAATTCATCATCTTTTTTCCTATTTTATTAAATAATCCTAGTTATTTAATTCAATACATCATTTTCATCTATTAATCTAATTAATCTAATTAGGTTAATTCTTATCCTCTCACACTAACATTTCATCTAGTTTAATTGAATAATGCAAATTATTCAATTTAAACCCCCCTTATCTCCTCTCATTTAATTAAATAATCTAAATCATTTAATTAAATGTCATTTTTGTCACCTTTTCATTAAAACTAATTATTTAATGAGAAGTCTTTCCCCCCCAACTTGCAAAATTAAAACTTAGTTTTAATTAGAAAATTTCTAATTTTCCTCACCCATCCACTTGCATAGGGAATATTCCAAAGGAATATTCTCCTATTTGGCTCCAAAAATGGAATATTCTTTCCTAACAAACTTTGTAAAAAACTTTCAAGGTTGTTCCAATGTTTGTTTGTTTGAATTATCATGAGCCCTTGATTCTTTCTTTGATCCATGTGATCTTTGATTCTCATCCATTGATGAGAATCCTTGATCCATGTTTCACCCTTCATTCAATATTGACCATTGATGGATCAAAACGATCTCAACCCTTGATTCTTCATTTTATCTCTTATAAATAATTCACCATTTGGAGAGATATGGATCCACCTTTTTAGAGAAAAGTTATGTTGTTGAAATTCATACTCACTTGCATCCACATTTAGTATACATTAGCATTTGAGCTTAATATTCATCCATATTAGCTCAAGCATCTATTAATGGCTTCTATTTTAGCTTATTTTGCATCCATGGCTTACATATTTGAACTTTGTTTCCATTTAGCATAGCTTGCATCCATCTCCATCAAGAATTTTAGCATTTAACACTCATTTTCATCATGAAAACTAGTTTTGCATCCATGTTTCGTTCATATTTCATTAGTTTCATCGATTTTCATCAATACAATTGATTAGAATGGCTCATATTATCCAAGGGATTGGGAAAGGGTTACCATTCCACATCAATGCAACACCACTCCCCCATTGGGATAAGGTTTGAGGTCTAAGAATATATTTTTTTCAAGCTTTCATGTTTATTTCATGTTTAGTTTAATGGTTTCTTAGTTTTTGATGCTTTCGAATACCATCTCATTGGGATTGTACCTTAGAGGGTTAGATATGTCTTAAATTCATTGGGATATGGGGTATTTAACCTATACTATGATTACAATCAAATTTTGGTGCTAGAAGGAGGGTTGTACTAACTTGATTTGATGGATTTCTCTTAAGTTTTCATGAGTTGCAGGTTCTTGGGAAACAACGATGCATTAGAAGGCTACAACGATGTTTTTAAAAAGTTTTTCCATATAGTGATGTCTAGGATAATTACAACAACACCATTGTGGATAGAAACACTCTTCTCTTTTTATAAACTGCTTTATGTTTTTAATTATAGTGACACTTTTCTCTGTTTAAAATTGATTCTCTAGTTTTTAATTATACCAATGCCTATGATTATATCGATGCCATTGTGATCCCTATTCCTTTGTAGAGTGATGCCATTTTTCACTAGAGTGACACATTTGACAATTACAATGATGCAATTGTGGACGACACTTTTTACTAGTAAAGGAAATAGAGAGTTAATTTTCACATCTACTTTAAATTTTCAGTTTCACATGCTCTCTGGTATTTTACTGACATCTGGTTTTGTTTTTGAGTCTAATTGGTTTTGGAGGTTTGAAAACATTGGAATTGAAGAAGCATATTATCATTTGACCATACATTGTAAAAGTTTGTTTACACTTATGGGATAATTATAACCCATCATATGTTGCTTTGCTTTATTCTTTAGGACCACTAAATTTCCATTGGGATTAAAATTTACTTTCAAAGTTGGTTAAAATTGGACCCATACAACCTCATTTTGAAATATTGGTTAAAATTGGAAAAAAAAAAAACACTTCCATTGGTGCTTAAAATGAAGTTATTTCACCATATTGGGTTAAAATGAATGTATTTGATTTGCTTGTATACACTTGATGTGTTTTCTTTTCTTGTGTACACTTGAGTATTAGGATGTATCTTGTGTAGTAGTGGAAAACCAAGTACATTTTTGAAGTGTATTTTAAAATAGTGCATCATAATAACACCGTTCTAAGAAGTTACTTACCATGTTCGATGTCTGGTTGAGGCAATAAAGAAAATAGGGAAGGGACTCTTTTTCTTGGTGTGTTAAGATAATACATTTCCTTGATATAGCCTATTTTTCCATTCCATCTTCACAGATTAATCATCTCTTATGGGATGATGGTAAACCTACAAATAAATATGTACCCAATTGAGCTAGGATTGTTATATCTTGTGAGTCATCTTGACACATTGTTTGGCTCCAAAACAACTTAAACACACATCAACAAGTTCATCAAATTTCAAACCCTTTGGATTAAGTATGGATACCTTTCGAAAATTCTTAGTATTTCTGCTTGTCCCTAAGGATTTTATCCTTAGAAGATTCTAAATATTTGGACTATTATATAAATCCACACTTTCCAAAGTCAACATGGGGAACTATGGCCTTAGCTTCATGATTTTCACATAATGGACTTTGTGAAATGAAGGTTTCTTAGACATAGGCATTTTAGTTTGAACATTAATTAAGAATTTCTTGATGTGGTAATGAAAAAATCTCACTTAATCAAATATTAAAGAACCAAATGAACACACCACACATTAGTCTTGTTTTTAAGACACATTGACTCCCCAAAGACAAAGAAATTGAGACAAGGAAATTATTGCAAAATATTGAGTCCAAGTTCTACTTTATCAAAATCATTAAGTTCTTGTGGTTTTATCACTTTAGAGGTATAGCATGTTTATCATTATTTGGTATTACAAAAAAAAGGTCCCTTTTAGGTTAACATACTTTGGGTCAAAAAATTTCATCCACCTTCATCATATTTGACATTCCACTTCACCAAAAACTTTAGAAACTTTTGGACACATCAACACACTTTTGACTTAGGCATTTATCAAACCAATCCCCTAACTTATATACTTTGTGCATGAAATGGATCCTTTTCCATACACTTAGTTGAGTTAGCCATCAAATTTTTTTTGAACTAGTCTATGTTAAAGGTCACAAGTCTACCCTAAAGATTTATAGGTTCATTAAACACCTTTTATCCAAGAAATCAAAAAAATCACACTTTAAGTCTAAAAGTGTTGTCCCAAAGTTTAGAAATTTCATCCCCCATATCATTCACCCTTTTCATCATCCACTCATACCATTGGTACAAAACAATTTAGAGGGTCCATTTTACCAAAATTTGAGTCAACTAGAGAGTTTCAACACTATAAATCTCAACACACTTCTCCCATAGTTGACCTACAATTTATGGTTACAACAAGATCACACCACAAGATAATCATGGAACAAACCAAAGGAACATATACAACAAGTGATAGTATCCCATAGGAATTTGATCCAAGGATCCATTATACCTCCTCACAACAACCACAAAATCCTTTAGGGTATGAGGTAGAAGATGTCACAAACAACACACTTGAGCTCACCAAGGAAGAACTCCTTGACTATAAACAAGATCATCTAACCTTAAAAAATGTGGCTCCCAATTTTCTTGCACAAACCTTGACACATGAGTTAACCCAATCTACGAATCAACCAGATCCATCCCTTGTTCCAATTCAAACATTAACTCCTCATCTTGTAACTCAGATTGCCACCGATCTTGGTCACACTCTCCCTTTAAGAGGAAACACACTTTTGGGTACCAAACACACCAATATTCCCCAAGGCACAACTTGGACACCAAAATTTGGTGCCCCATCTCATTCTTCCATTAACATTCTTGATCATCCCCTCTATCCATATAAACCACTTCTATTCCATAACACCATGACGACCTCGACATTTGAGTGCAACCATATTCATCCATCACCACAAGAACCCAAAGTGTGCCCAATGTGACACAAGGTAATTTGAACCAAGTGCCTCAAATAGTAAAACAAGGACAAGTTAACACCCTCATGCAAGGGAAACCCTTAACAAGTAGTTCGAACAAACCCATTGACACATCAAAACAAGTGGTTATCCAAACTACTCAAGTCAATCCACCATCCATATCAGCCCCATCTATCTTCAATCCAAATCAAAGAAACACATTGATCACAAACCCCATCAACCAAGGTAATTCCTTGGTCTCACATCAAACACAAAAGGGAACCATCAACACATCGGTCAAGGGAAATCTTCTAATCAATTAATTGAAGGTCAGAATGTGCCATTGGCATCACAATACCAAATGGTACCATCATCATCTTTATGATTGGTACCCCAAATCATGAAAAATTGAATGGGGTCCCAAACCAACATTCCTCCCTCCCAATCGAGAATATTAAAAGGAATGGTAGCACAAAACAAACCACAAATCACTCACACCGATCAACCAAAACTCATCTCGCATATCCCAACAACAAAACACCTCCAAATTTCAAGCACAACAATCTCATGCTCTAGCTTTGCAATAATAAACACAAGCTTATCAACAAATTTTGCAACAAAAAAAATCTCAAGCTCAATCCCTACAAGCTCAACAACAAGCCTTGGTCACACAACAACAACAAAAAACATTGGCAGCACAACAATACACCTAACAACAAGTGCTTGTGCAACAACAATAACAACAATAACAACAACATGGTTTATACTATAATCCTCAATAAAACATCACCAATCCAAATAGGTTGGGAGTGTGTGTAGTGTTTTTACCCCACCTAAAAATGCACAAAATAAACTAAAGAAAGAGATAAAAAACCAAAGACAACACTCAAGATTCAGCTAAAGATGAAACCAAAACTTAAAAAATGAAAATAATATCAATTTTACCTTGTTTGAGCTTGATGAGTTTGTTATCCCCTTTTAATGGCTTGATATTTGTGCTCCTAGATTGATTTCAGTAGCATAACAGATTGATTTAGTCACAATATGGATGCAAGATGGCTATGGTTGCAAGGATTTGGTTAAGGTGATAGTGCGAGAGATTGTGAGAGAGCTTGAATGGGGTAGATTGTGATTGGAATGAAAAATGGCTAAGTGTTAGTCATTTTGCAAGGGAGATTGAAATAGAAGGTGGATATTGATTCTTGGAAGAGGATAAAAGGTTGAGATCAAGAGTTGACCAAAGGAATTAAATATTCCTTTTTAATGTGCATGGGAATGATAAAAGGAATTAAATATTCCTTGGGAAAGAGAAAAATAATTTATTATTCCTTGGGGGATGGGGAGAGTTGACTAAGGATTTGATTAAACCAATTGTTGAATGATTAGAGGAATGTTAGGTGACTAATTTGGATTAGGGGTCCACTTACAAAAATTGGAGGATGTGACACCTCCTAATCATGGACTAGGAATGTGCACATCGCTAATGATGGGATTAGCTGGTGGATTAGGATTGGGTGTAGATTATGGGGGATGGGAGATAAAGGGAATTAAAAAAATGGATTGTTTATTTAATTCCTTGGAGGAAAGGAATGAGGGGTAAAGTATTTAATTATTTTATTAAATACCTTAGGTATTTAGAGGACTTTAGGGATATTAATTAAATAATGTGAATATTACTTAATTAATGTGAAAAAGAGGATATTTATATGAAAAGGGGTAAATTTGATCAAATGTAAGTGGTAAAATTTAGGTGTCTACATTTTCCCCCTCTTTGAGATGGTGTTATGAAGTAGCATCATTTCAAAGAAGATTAAAAAAAAGCACCTAGAAGTAGATGGTTGGATTGTGAAAGATGACCCAGTCATTCAAAGAAGTGACTAGGAAGAAAGATGATAGGATTGAAGATAAAGATTAGGGATTGAGGATGCCCCCTCGAGAGGATATACAAGTTCAAGAGAACATAGGTATGTTCTCAAAATGGATGAGATGAGGTAAGGGTATATGGGGAGGATGGTGCAAAGTGATGGATAGAATATGGGATGGGAGGAGGAAGAGATAATGGAAGGAAAAGATGAGAAGCAAGCACGCACAAATGGATTTAAGAAAAAATGTGATGTTTCCCCAATAAAGCTACAAGCGAAAATTGATTGATGGTGGATGGAGGGATGTTGATGAGGGAACAATATATTCCAAAATGACACAAGGATAGGGAAAGATACATCCTAATGATGATGATGATGATGAGAGTGTTTTTGATGAGGGAATGATACATCCCAAAACATCACAAAAGGATAGGGAAGGATTGATCCAAGGGATATTTCAGTAGAAAATTGAAGTGTCTCATTTCTCTCCAGAATCAGCACCATCAGAAAGAGCTTCACATCCTGATTCCAATGCAACTTGAAAGGAGCAAAAAGGAATCCGTTTGTGCAAGTTATGGCCAGTCAAACCTTGGGTCAAACTGGGATAAAAGGGCATCCAGAAGGCGGAAAAAAATAATGTCATCAAAAGTTCTCGAAGTTGGCATCATCACGAAGAGCTCGTCGAGACGATTCTGATGGCGTTCATTTCATGGAAATCCGACATCGTACGCGAGAGTTATCAGCGGTCAAAGTTTGTAGTTGACTTTTGAGGTGGATGCTGATGTCAGCATTCCGTACTATATGGATGGTGAAGTGGCCGAACCAGAATCTGACACATGGCTTCCATGTCAGTATTGTAGGGACCAATCAGATTGTGACACGTGTCCATCCGTACACCAGTCAGCGGCACACGTCATCAGTCAGCGCACAGTCATCGTCCACATCATCATCACGGTTGGCATACACGTCAGTGGTCTCCGCGTATTGGAGCTTTCCACATGGCATCCTCTGGTGCGACACGTGGCAACTGCGTTTCCTCCCTCTCCACGATGGATGTTGGTTTGTTTGTTTGTTTAAAAGCTGTTGGGGAATTCGAACCCCCAACCTACCGTCTGCTAACTTAGCTCTTAGCCGTTATACCAGACTCCACGCGCTCTACTATTTATAGATCCCGGTTTATTTTGTTATTTAAAAATTGGCATATTGCTATTTAAAAGCCAGCCGGTGGGTTTGGAACCCCGAATCGGCCGGCTAACAAAAGTGATAGCCATCGGTGAGCCATGCAATGGCTTTGTAATATCTTTGGCGTTGGTTATTTTTTGTTATGGTTTCAAACCCGATAGCCATAGATTTTAAATAAAAATCCCTCCAAATTTTAGACAAACTCCCAAATTTGTAAAGCCGAGTCAAGAGTATAAGGGCTAAAATATTATTAAAGATTATATGGGAGATTAGGTTGTTTTTAGGGGATTTAATAGGGATTTATATGTAAAAATGGAGATATGGGAATATTTTGTAAATCATATGGTTTTATACCATATTTGGCTAATTTCATGTATAAAAAAGGGGGTGTGAGGTGAGAGTGGAATCAAGTTTTTTTTCAGGTGACGAAGTCTTGAAGCTGTGGAGATAATCGAAAGAGAGGTCTTGTAGAGATTCCATTCTTGCACGTCAGAGCGTTGTTATGTTGCCGAAGTGCTTGGAGAATGATTGTGGTGCTTTGTAATTGATTTTGGAGTTAATCGGATCGGTCTCTCTATTGGAGTGGACCCGGAGACGTAGTCACGTTTGTGACAAACTCCGTAATCAAACACTGTTTGCACTTCTCTTCTTCTCTCTCTTTCTTTCTCTCATTTCTTTCCTTTCTGTTATAATCACCTTGTTATTACTTGTCATTTTAATTATTTCCATAAGTTAATTTTGATATTATTAACTTGGAATAATCATTGTAAAATTTAAGCATTTAAATACTGCAATCTAGTCTAGATACTATACAGATCAAGTGGTATCAGAGCTCAGTTGACTATTATTGCAGTTGTTTTCTTGAATGCTAATGAGATCCAGGATTCAGAAGGGCGAAGGCAAGCTCGAAGACTTTAATCCTGAGATTGGGAAGCGTAGAACATTTCTGAAGATGTCTGTGTCTGGAATGGAGGTTCCTAAAGAGATCAGTGAGCAGGAATTTTGAAGAGCATTCCTTGAGATGAAGGCTAAGGTGGACATTCTTTTCCAAGAAAGACAAGAATGGAAGGAACGTGAAGGAGGTTCGTCGAAGGAAGATGTTCGTGAAGACAAGAAAGGGAAACAACATGGAGATGGTGACAAGCAACCAGATCCACCCTCTTCTTCTTCTCCTCCCTCTTCTCCTTCTACTTCTTCTCCATCTTCTCCTCATTCTATTTCTTCTAATCCTTTCAAGAGTGGGTATAAGCCTAAAATTAAATTGGATGTAAAATTTGATTTACCAAAGTATTGTGGTGAACTTAATGCTGAAAAATTGGATGATTGGATTCAACAAGTAGAAGTCTACTGTAGAGTCCAGAACCTATTAGATGATGTTGATAGGATCCAATTAGCTACTCTTCGGTTAGGAGGTACAGCCTTAACCTGGTGGGAGAGTAAGTCTAAGGCATAAGTTTCACAACATGGTAGAGTCAGTTTAACTTGGGCAGAATTTATTAATGCTCTTAAGAAGCAGTTTTATCCCCTAGGACATATGCAACAGTTAATGATGGACTGGCAAATGTTTAGGCAAGGGAAGGGTCAATCTATCCAGGAGTACACCCATGAATTTAGAAAAAGGGCTATTGCATTAAATGTTCCTTTGTACACCCAGGACACTTTGTTGAAGTACATAGGAGGTCTACATTCCTACCTTAGACATTCCATTTTGGTTTTGAATCCTAACAACTTGGATGAAGTTTGTGTCCAAGCTACCCACTTAGAGTCAAGGGGTAAAGGATCTTTTATTGATAAGTTTGATATTGATGTAAAGAAATCTTCTAAGAATGCAGAGACAGGGAAAGGAAAGAAGACAACTACAGTTAAGAAGGATGATAAACTTTCTTGCTCTCATTGTGACAGGAAGGGTCATGATGAAGATCATTGTTGGAAGTTGCATCCCGAACTGAAGCCTAAGTGGGCTCAAAGACAGAATCAGAAACATAAGGGTAAGGAGAAATCCACAAATGTTGTTATGGATCTTGGTTCCGATTCAGATGATGAAACTAAGATAACAACTATGGGTTTGAAAGGTAAAGCTCCTAATTCCAATGTTTCCTTTGATAGTTGTGCTTCTACTTCTACAGTTAATGGTTTCTCTGAAGATAAAAAAAGGAATGAGCTTTTTCATTTAAGGGTTGTTGCTAAGAATAGTAAAATCGATGCACTCATAGATAGTGGTTCTCAAGTTAATCTGATTTCAGAAAGTGTTGTAAAGAGCTTGGGATTAAAAACTACACAACATAAGAAACCTTATCCACTAGGTTGGATTTGTGAAAATGATAAGTTGCAAGTAACAAGACAATGCACTTTAAAATTCACAATCACTAGTAAGTTTGTGGATGAAGTACAGTTTAATGTGGTTCCACTGGATATCTGTGGGATAGTGCTTGGTAGCCCTTATTTATATGACAGGAAAGCTATTTTCTACAAGGAAAAGAATCATCATCACTTGTTTAAAGATGGCATCCAGTATATTGTACATTCTCACAGGATTAAGACTGATCGTTCTTTTGCAAACACAGGGTAGTTAAAGAGGGTAATTAATGCAAGTAAAGAGTTAACTCTTATGTCTGTCAGCACAGGTGGTTCTAAACTTGAACTTGGAGTAGCTAACCAAGGTCAAATGTTGCAGGATGCACTTGCAGTACAGCATGAGAAAATGATGATTGAAAGCATTGATGGTCCCTTGGGTAAAAATGTTCCTGTTGTGAAGGATCGATATGTTGTTGACTTATTCTCTTTCATTTCTGCATTATTGTTCAGCTTGATGCTAGTCAATTTTTGTTGGTTAGTGGCTACGACAGTTGATGTAGAAGCTTATGGAAGTGATAGAATAATGTTTATGTTCAACAATGTTATTGCAGTCTTCATTGTGCTTGTGAGCCAGGTATGCAGATGTACAGAGGATACAGGACAAGTGGGGAGGCCAAGTCCTCACTTAATGTCAGAATGAATGTCACTTTTGGAGGTCCAAAAGGTCTTCAGTGGGGAGGCCTGATCCAGGGGATATTTCAGTAGAAAATTGAAGTGTCTCATTTCTCTCCAGAATTAGCACCATCAGAAAGAGCTCAACATCCTGATTCCAATGCAAATTGAACGGAGCAAAAAGGAGTCCGTTTGTGCAAGTTATGGCCAGTCAAACCTTGGGTCAAACTGGGATAAAAGGGCATCCAGAAGGCGGAAAAAAATAATGTCGTCAAAAGTTCTTGAAGTTGGCATCATCGCGAAGAGCTCGTCGAGATGATTCCGATGGCGTTCGTTTCATGGAAATCCGACATCGTACGCGAGAGTTATCAGCGGTCAAAGTTTGTAGTTGACTTTTGAGGTGGATACTGATGTCAACATTCCGTACTGTACGGACGGTGAAGTGGCCGAACCAGAATCTGACACATGGCTTCCACGTCAGTATTGTAGGGACCAATCAGATTGTGACACGTGTCCATCCGTACACCAGTCAGCGGCACACGTCATCAGTCAGCGCACAGTCATCGTCCACATCATCATCACGGTTGGCATACATGTCAGCAGTCTCCGCGTATTGGAGCTTTCCACATGGCATCCTCTGGTGCGACACATGGCAACTGCGTTTCCTCCCTCTCCACAGTGGATGTTGGTTTGTTTGTTTGTTTAAAAGCTGTTGGGGAATTCGAACCCCCAACCTACCGTCTGCTAACTTAGCTCTTAGCCGTTATACCAGACTCCATGCACTGTACTATTTATAGATCCCGGTTTATTTTGTTATTTAAAAATTGGCATATTGCTATTTAAAAGCCAGCCGACGGGTTTGGAACCCCGAACCGGCCGGCTAACAAAAGTGATAGCCACCGGTGAGCCATGCAATGGCTTTGTAATATCTTTGGCGTTGGTTATTTTTTGTTATGGTTTCAAACCCGATAGCCATAGATTTTAAACAAAAATCCCTCCAAATTTTAGACAAACTCCCAAATTTGTAAAGCCGAGTCAAGAGTATAAGGGCTAAAATATTATTAAAGATTATATGGGAGATTAGGTTGTTTTTAGGGGATTTAATAGGGATTTATATGTAAAAATGGAGATATGGGAATATTTTGTAAATCATATGGTTTTATACCATATTTGGCTAATTTCATGTATAAAAAAGGGGGTGTGAGGTGAGAGTGGAATCAAGTTTTTTTTCAGGTGACGAAGTCTTGAAGCTATGGAGATAATCGAAAGAGAGGTCTTGTAGAGATTCCATTCTTGCACGTCAGAGCGTTGTTATGCTGCCGAAGTGCTTGGAGAATGATTGTGGTGCTTTGTAATTGATTTTGGAGTTAATCGGATCGGTCTCTCTATTGGAGTGGACCCGGAGACGTAGTCACATTTGTGACGAACTCCGTAATCAAACACTGTTTGCACTTCTCTTCTTCTCTCTCTTTCTTTCTCTCATTTCTTTCCTTTCTGTTATAATCACCTTGTTATTACTTGTCATTTTAATTATTTCCATAAGTTAATTTTGATATTATTAACTTGGAATAATCATTGTAAAAGTTAAGCATTTAAATACTACAATCTAGTATAGATCCTATACAGATCAAGGATACATCCCAATGATTATGATGAGAGTGTCATTGATGAGGAAATGATACATCCCAGAACAACACAAGGATAGGGAAGGATACATCCCGATGATAATAATGAGTGTGTTGATGATGAGGGAAGGATACATCCCAAAACAACACAAAAGGATAGAGAAGGATACATCCCAATGATGATGTTGAGAGTGTTGTTGATGAGGGAAGAATACATCCCAAAATAACACAATGATAGGGAAGGATACATCCCAATGATGATGATGATAGGATCAAGGCTTGTAGCAAGGCTGGGAACAATACCAATGATACAATTAGATGCTTTGTGCTAGATTGAATGGATTATGATTGGATTGAGATGTGTGATTGATGAAATGAATGAAGATGATGGAGGAAAATAGGCTTAGAATAAAAAATCTATATTATCCTAAGCAGATTGAAGGTATGACGAAATGATGAGGGTGGATGAAAAGATGCTTAGAATAACAAATCTATATTATCCTAAGAATATTGAAGAGATGATGATATGATGAGGATGGATGAAAAGATGCTTAGAATAAACAATATATATTATCCTAAGAATATTTAAGGGATGATGATATGATGAGGATGGATGAAAAGATGCTTAGAATAACAAATATATATTATTCTAAGAAGATTTAAGAGATGACGATATGATGAGGATGGATGAAAAGATGCTTAGAATAAAAAATCTATATTATCCTAAGAAGATTAAAGGGATGATGATATGATGAGGATGGATGAAAAGATGCTTAGAATAAAAAATCTATATTATCCTAAGAATATTGAAGAGATGATGATATGATGAGGATGGATGAAAAGATTCTTATAATAACAAATTTATATTATCCTAAGAATATTGAAGAGATGATGATTTGATGAGGATGGATGAAAAGATGCTTAGAATAAAAAATCTATATTATCCTAAGAAGATTGAAGGGATGAAATGGATAGGATAAATATATGAGGAGTGGTAAAGGATGAATGGATGAGAAATATTTAGGGTGAATGTATGGGGGGGTTTGATAGATGAGAGGATGGGAGATGAGGAGATGAATGGATAGTAACCAAATCAAGCAATTTAATTTTTAGGCATTATGCTACCATGTAATGAGCACTTAATTTGATATACCATGAGATACTATGCACTAGGGTATGAGGAACAAAGGTAACATCATATCACATGCATAGGACTAACCAACAAACAAAAGGTTAGTCCAACATCCCAAAGTCATAGGGGCTTTGGTAGGGCCAATTTCGGAAAACCACAAACACAAAGGATGCTCTAGTGTAACACAAGACCAAAAAGGATCTTCATGGGTACTACATGGGACAACCAAGAAGACAAGAACAAACAAAAGATCAAGATATGCCCCTATATCTACTTGTCAAAGCCCACCATGATATGATGGATCCTAGCAACCCTAACAGAGTATAATAGGAAGATAAAATGATAAAAAAAATGCAAGAGCACCAAAAGATCACAAAAAATTTCAAAATTCCTTTTCCATAGGATCAGTAGATGGATGGGATTGATGCAGTCTGATTTAGGAATAATACATCCTGCTAAGACCAAAGATGGAGGGTAAATCAGTTGATCAACATGAATCAGGATATTCAAAATCGATTGAACCTCAAGAAACCAATGGATTTTGTTGTCAAGAACAAGTTGGATAAGGACATACTTGATGACACGAAACAAAAACAAGACACACCTTAGGGATAGACCTAGGGTCTCGGGGGCTCATCGATTGATGGCCTTGCCTACATGAAAGCATAGAGAACTTGTAGTTCGATAAAATACTAATGATTGACCATGATAAAAGTGGAAAGAGTACAATGGAGACCTCGATGGATGACAAAGATTGGGTGGAAAAATTCCTCATGGTCTAATCAAGTGATTAGCCTTGCCTAAGTGAAAGTGCGGAGGCAACATAGTTTGACAAAAAGACCAACATAAAACAATGGATAAAGGATGATGACATGACCATGATAAGTAGATACATTGATGGCATCAATATGATGACAAAAGATAGACCTTTTGGATAGGATGATGGATAGATGAGTGAGGAAAAGCAATTGGAGATTAGGCAAGATGGGGGATAAAGGTAGAATGGATGATAGTGGGATGGATGATATTGGATTGCATGGGGGTATATTATATCTAGATACCAATTACAAGGGATTATGAGATGGAATTCATATAGGGATGAATGAATAAATATAAGGATGGGGGAAGGAAGGGTTGGTATGATGGATGGATAGGAAGAGAAGGATGGGGACATGGAAGGGGATTTTTTTTTTAGATGGATGGATGAGAAGATAAGGATCTGGAAGATGGAATGGATGATATGGTATATGAATGGGAAGATAAGGATTTGGAAGATGGAAGGGATGAGCATATTACATGATAGAAATACAAGGATGGGTATATGGAAAGATAATGGTATGAAGGGATGAAGGATTTGGAAGGATTAATGGAAGGAGGATGGGGAGGTCATAATAGGGAGATGGAAGGAATGATAGGGTGGATGAATGATGTCTCCAAGGACTATGTCATAAATATTGATATACCCTACTCTAGATATGTCATGTGTGATGAGGCAAGAGTGACGGCACATAGGAGGATAGGATGTATGGATAAGGAAGGGAGATGGATGGTAGCATGATGGGTGGACAAGGAAGGTAGATGGAGATGATAAAGAATAAGATAGTGTATGGATGAGAGGAATGCATTCCAAGAGCTTTCCAAAGCATTTATATATTTTTCCCCTATCTATATCAATATCACAAGGAGGATGGAGGGATTGGAGATAAATGGCATATGATGGGTAGGATGTGGAAGATAGGTGGATGGAGGAGATGGGTGAAGGGGATGTAGTTTCCCCAAGTGTGGAAGTAGAATGGTTGGGGATTTATGCATGACGCTTATTTACCAGGTTTTCATCATGGTACTTATCCAAGGCACTTGTGTTCAAAGATTTCACCATTCGACAATTTTATTCATTACTTTTTTTTTGACATTTTTTTGGATTTTTTCTTTTTCTTTTATTTTTGAATTTTTGGATTTTTTGGAAATTGTGTGGATGGATATGGATGAAAATAGGGAGGTGGATAAATGGATTTGGAAGATATGTGATAAAGAGATGGATGAAGGACTCAAGTGTCAAGTTCCATATGAGGTGATAAGAACCCATGTGTAAAGTGACTATGGGATGTTGGTACAACCGTATTAGGATGAATGGATTATGCAAGAGAATGGATTAAAGGGATTGGATGGGGGAGATATCTAGTATAATGTATGTGATGTTAGAAAGTGGATTGATGGAATGATGGGGTGGATGTGGATGGGGTAATGTTTTCAATACTAACATTGGCACATATGGTGGGGGATGTGAAAGGATAGGACGATAAATGGATGGAGAATTTGGGGACAATGGAGGAGCTGAGATAGTGAATTTTGGGACAAAAGGACCCAAAATAGATTTAGGATATGGACAATTCGAATGATTAAATGTTGGTTTAGCAACTTTGGATGTTGTTATGGATTTTTCAGTTGAATTAACTATATCTTTTTTCTTTGGGATCCACATTGTTTTGATTTTTTCTTTGGTGGGCCTTTGTGGCCTATGGGTTTGATTTAGATTTTGGATTGGATTTTTCTTTTCTTCAACATGTATTTTGAAGGGGACATGAAGAGCTTTAGATTCATGTGGATGTTTAGATTCATGCATTTTTAATTTAGCATCCAAAGTGCTTTTGATAGCAATGGGATGGGTATGAGGACATGGATGATGTGGAGGAAACATGAATGGGGTGATAGAGATAGGATTTTGGAGATGATGTGTGGATGAATGGTATGTAGGTATATGCCTTTATTGATCTTGATTAGGAGACATGAGAGTGGGATGTTTATGATGGGTGATATGGGTATGTGATTGATGGATGAAGGGATAAGTAGGATGAGATGGAGGAGATAATTTCGGGATATAAGATCCTAAAATGGAGTTAGTACATGGAGGATGTGTGATGGTGGATGAAGGGACATAGGTACCCAAAATGGATTTAGAGGATGATGGAAGAATGTGGATGGTTGTTTTGAGATGATATGATGGAGGGGGGATGGCGAAAAATGGTTTGGTGGATTGATGGGAAGAGCTAACTATTATTTTGGAAAAGGCTCATTGAGGATGTATGGAGGTTGTACTAACATTTTTGGATTGTGAGTCTTGAGATACATATCCAAGACCTTGTGCATGTGGATGTTCATTGACATGAATGGGCTCCAAAATACCTTTCTCATGAAGGCCTAAGCCTTTACCTTGGTAGCTCATGATCTTGAGAAATCGATCTAGAGCATGATGCGAGTCCATTATTAGGTAGGGGAGGATGGGTGGTGTATATGCTTGGTTCCTCTTCTATAAGAAAACCACCATGGATGAATGTAAGAGTGAAAAGGGGATATAAATATGGTGTTAGGATGGTAATTTTAGGTGATGATGAAGGATCATGAGATGAAGATGAGGGGATGATAGCATCTGGATTTGGAATGGGTGATAAGGGATTATGCAATAGAGTGATTAGATCTTGAGTGACAAGCATATCATGGGATGGAGTGGATGAGGGGCTCTGATATTGATATGGAGTGAATTAGATGGTGGGATCTTGATGTGGATGAGGGGATGTGTTGGTAAGATTTGGATCAAGCTCTTGGGTGGCTCTAGGAGTAGATGGGGATTCAATAGATTTAGTGGGTTTGATGGTTTCAATAGTTTGGATAGTGTTAGGAGTCATAATAGGGGTGATAGGTGTAGGAGGGAGAAGGGTCTCATCACTAGTGATCGTACATGATGGAGGGGTATGGGATGGATCTATGACTTTAGGATGTGTATTTGGGGATGTCTTCTTTATCATAAGTCTTTGGATGACACCTAGAATTAGGTACTTGCTTATTGTAGGCTTAGATTGGGCAATAGGAATAGATGAAGGATTATGAATGGATGGAGGACTAGGATTAGGGATTAGTGGATTAGGATTATCTAAGTGGATGGGATTGGATGTGGGACTAAGATGAGGTAGAAGATTAGGATTGGTGATTGGATCAAGATTAAATGAAGGATTATGGTATGATGGATTGGAGGGAGGATTAAAATATAATGGGGTGGAAGATGGAATGGCATAGGAGGATATGGATGGTAGATTAGGATTAGATGGAGGATTGGGATTATGGATTGGGTTTGGAGAACAATGATATGATGGATTGGGATTAGATTAAGGAAAAAGGTATGATGGAGTGATATATGAGGATGTGGATGGTGGATTAAGGTAGGGCAATGTGGATGGTGGATTAAGATAAGGATATGTGGATTAAGGATTGACGTTGGAGAAAGTGGATGGGGAATTAGGATAGGAATATTAGGATGGAGGATTAAGGGGGTAAGATTTGGATGGTGGAATAGGATTGAAGGATGAAAATGGTGGATGCGGATCATGCATTGGATGATGATGAGATGGAGGATTTGGACTAGGGGTGAAGGTGATAGTGTTGTTGGGAAAAGATAGAGGTTGAGATATGGATAGAGGAGAAAATGTAGGTATGAATGTTGGATGAGACGGATATGTAGGTGATAGATAAGAGGGAGATGTGGATGATGGATAAGATGAAGATGTGGATAGGAGAGGTAAAATATTTCCCTTGTAAAAGGTAGCATAAGGATTTATAGTAAGTGTGGATGAAGGCATGATCGGATAATTTGGATGAGTGATTGGATTTTCGAAGATGATCGGGGAAAACTTACTAAAAATGATAGCATCAAAGGGATCTATATTATACTCATCTTGATAAAAAAGAATTTCATTATCATCATCAATGTAATTAGGATTTCCCTTGACTACTATCTTTGGTTGTACTGGTGGAGAATAAGGATTCATGATGTTAGATTGGAAAGATGGGAATAGATGATTAGAAAAAAAAGGAGAGATGATAAAAAGATAAATAGAATGGATTAGAAGAATGTGGAAGAAGCAGTCATAAGATTTGTTTCAATATCAGAAGATCTTGGATGTAGATGGACTAAAGATCAAATTGGGATATGAATTAGGCTCATATTAGGACTGGATTGAAGCTTAGATTAGGATGGTATTTAAGCTCAGATTAGGATGATTGGAGGATGTGATGGGATAGATTACTAAGTTCAAGGATACATCTAAAAGGATGAGGATGATTGTTGGATGAATGAAGGATAGGTTTAGCTAACTCTTCGCTTAAAGGGGGTGATGTCTAGATAGATTGATGAGGCTTGATGAGATGAAAGTGATCGTTTGGAGATGGATATGTAGAGGAAAAATTATTGGATTATAGTTTCAGCCTGAGGAAGATATAGGCTAATCATGACATGAAGGGTTGACTCTCTGTATTTTGGATGGGAAGTGGATTTTCCCAAGAATAGAGTGTAATCACCTTTGTAGGTAATGAAAATTCCTATCTAGGAGATAATAGAATTGCCCTTGTGGCTAGCAGGATCACCTATGAGGATGACAAGATCGCCTATCGGTTGAATAGAACTTTCTATGTCTTGAACTGTACGGATGGGATGGTACAGATGGACATGGGATCGCCCTTGTGGACAACAGGTTCACCTATGTTAAGGGATGCACAGACAAAGGAGACTTGGATGACACAGATGATCGCTCCTACAGACAAAAGGATCACCTATCCTAGGAATAGGTGGATGAGGATGACACTGATAGGACATGGAAATGCCTATGGGAATGATAGGATTTCCTATTCAAGGAATAGGCAGATATGGGGTCGTCTAAGTATGGGATGCACTAGCAAATTCTCCCATGATAAGAGAGAATTTTCCTAAAGGATGACCTAGACCGAACTCGAGACATGGAATCACCCATGTTCAGGGCAGGATCACAAGTCCATAATGAAGATTCACCCCTGTGAGAGGAAAAATTTCCACTGAGGGCAAGGGAAGACTACGAAAAAGGGCTAAAGACACATCAAACAAAAATTAGTAGGGTGGAATGACTTGGATTGACGATAAGCATTGGTATCACACAATAATACACACCAGGAAACACAATCCTAGAATTAGTGATAAAAGGTTTACAAACTCGATGTAGGGACACCACCTTGAGGGACACCCTAAGGTTAATACTCCATGATACCAGGGCGGTTCTCTAGATCACCCTTTCTCATGAAGGAGGATAGCTACAGATCTAGTGGCACAAGGCCATCAATAGACGCCATAGGCTTACCTTCTCTCTCTCACTCGAGGACTATTGTAGTCCACCATGAGGATTTCTATCTCAACCCAAGGGAGTACATGGTGAGTAACTTCGGGGTATGGTGTAAATCCCATGCACTACACTAAGCTGCGACTAAAACATAGGTCTCTATCTAGGATAAATAGGCTATCTCATGTGTCCTTGATATACACTAGGTATGTGAGGAACACTTGTGAAAACTAGCCCATCACAAGCGTGGATCAGGAGCCCCAACGAGGTACTAGAAACTCAGACCAACTTTGCACGTCTTATCTAGGTATCACCCTAGCTTCAATGCTTTTCTAGACACAACGTGACTAGATTGGGGTACAACTTTAGCTCTCCACCCTTTATATACCCTATTGATAACACGTGGTTGGGATCGTGCCCTAGGTGATGAAATCCCAGGTAGGTCCCACTAAGGGAAGAAAATATTAGATGCTTTGGCTAGTCCCCAGACTCGCACATAGCGCAAGGGGAGAGATTAAACACACTAACACTTACAAGGTAGACTAGACTGGACTAGAATGAATTGTGATTTCTTGTCACCTAGGATCACTGAAAGGTGCAAGGGGAGTGGATATGTCAATAATTCACCCCCAAAAAGATCAAATAATTTAATTGACCCTTTAATTAATCTATGTGTGCTTAAATTAGTATAAAAAAGACACACACAATCTAATCTAGGGGTCTTCGACCAATCATCCTGCAGAAGATAAGTTAGTAGTTTGATACTTCAGTCTTAGACAAGCAAGGACAAGCCACACAAAAAGATGATTAGATGCCAAAATAAATGATGAATAGTAGATGATTCTTATCCCTTGGGGCTGGAACACCCAACCCAATGAAAAGGGGGGTGTGGGGGTACGGTTTGATCCCCTACATATGGGGTTTGGGGGCAAAGCCCTTGAAGATTTTTTTTTTTGAAAAGGAAACTATAAAGTGCTATCAAATTTTTACCAAAAATTGGGATTTTTATACCTTTTGTAGACCCTACAGATTCACCCTTGTATGTGTAAATTTTTCCCAAGAAGGTTGTAGGTCCACCCCTCTAGAATGCAGTTTCACCCCTATGAGTAGGAGCAGATTCACCTTTGTATCTAGCATAGTCGCTTCTTCAGGTCATAGGTTTTCCTGTCTGCAAATTCACCTCTATGGAAAGATGCAGGAGTGAATTCACCAATTGGGTGAGTAGGTTCACCCATCTGAGAAGCAATTTTGCCTCTACAGAAAGGGAAAAATTGAGATCGACTTTGTATGTCATGTGATGGATAGGCGAGTGCAGAATCGCCTATTGGGAGGAGGGATGACTACCTAATCGCCCTTTCTATGAGTGGATTCGCCTATGAAATTTTTGTTATGGGTTGATAGATGCAGGTTCACCCTTTCTCAGGAAGGGCGGGAGTGTGTTCGCCCGTGTTTACTATAGGTTCACCCCTAAGTTAGGTGAACTCACCCGTCGAGGGCAGATTCACCACTGTGTGTGAAACCTGACCATGCAAAATGTGAAACAACAAGAAAATGTGAAAGAGATCTATGACATGGGTTCCACCGGGCATGGCAAAAATGTGTGCGGTGTTTTTACCCCATCTAAAAATGCAAGAAATAAACTCAAGCAAGAGATAAAAAATCAAAGACAACACTCGAGATTGGGCTAAAGATGAAACTCAAACTTAAAAATGAAAATAAAATTAATTTTACCTTGTTTGAGCTTGACGAGTTTGTTTACCCCTTTTAATGGCTTGATATGTGTTCTCCTAGATTGATTTCGGTAGCATAATATCTTGATTTTTCTTGATTTATTCACAAGATGGATGCAAGATGGCTATGGTTGCAAGGAATTGGTTATAGTGATAGTGTGAGAGATTGTGAGAGATCTTGAATGTGGTTGGAATGCAAAAATGGCTAAGTGTTAGTCATTTTTCAAGGGAGATTGAAATGGATGGTGGAGATTGATTCTTGGAAGAGGATCAAAGGTTGAGATCAAGAGTTGACCAAAGGAATTAAAAATTCCTTTTTAATGTGCATGGGAATGATACAAGGAATTAAATATTTCTTGGGAAAGATAAAAGGAATTTAATATTCCTTGGGGGATGGGGAGAGTTGACTAAGATTTGATTAAGCCAATTGATGAAAGATTAGAGGAATGTTAGGTGACTAATTGGGATTAGGGACCCACTTGTAAAATTTGGAGGATGTGACACCTCCTAATCATGGATTGGGAATGTACACATCCGTAATGATGGGATTAGCTGGTGGATTAGGATTTGGTGTAGATTATGGGGGATGGGAGATAAAGGGAATTAAATAAAGGGATTATTTAATTAATTCCTTGGAGGAAAGGAATGAGGGGTAAAGTATTTAATTATTTAATTAAATACCTTAGGGATTTAGAGGACTTTGGGGATATTAATTAAATAATGTTAATATTACTTAATTAATGTGAAAAAGAGGATATTTAGATGAAAAGGGGTAAATTTGACCAAATTTAAGTGGTCAAATTTAGGTGTCTATAGGTAACATATACACCTCTACTACCATCACCTCTGTAGTATCAAACTCCATCCTACGCACCATACAACACCCCATCATATTGAAATCACACTTACAACTCATCCTCCATCACACACTACAAAACATATACTCCTCCACCAAATCCACAAGACGATATTTCATCACAACTCAAGGTGCTCATGCAATAGATCTAGGAAATTCAAATGGGAAAAAAGAAGAAGCCACATACACAACAAAACTAGTGTCCATACCCATTCAATAGGAACATCACAATGGTACCTTTCCCACCCAACTTTGAGGTCCCAAAGTTTTATAAATACAAAGGGAGGGGAAATCCTATGGATCACATCAAATAATTCCATGACATGTGTATGGAGGTTGGCTACAATGATTCCTACTTGATGCACCTCTTTCCGGAAATTTTTGTGGGCCCAATAATTGATTGGTCTTCACAGTTGCCTCCAAAGATTAAAAAATTTCATGAAATCATCAATAGATTCATAGAGCATTTCTCCTTTAACCTAGACATGGATGTAAGCTTAGAAGAGTTGTACACTCTCAAGTAGAACAAAGGAGAATCCTTCACTAATTTCCTATAAAGGTAGAGGCAAAGAGCTAGTAAGAGAAAATGGTGCATTCTTGATGAGCAGTAGGTGGGGATTATCATAGAAACTGTTGATCCAGAGCTATCCTTCCACTTAAATATGCAATGTATCAACACTTATGATTAACTTTTCCCTATGTCCCTCAACATCGAGATATACCTAATCTCACAAGGAAACACACAAGTGTATAAATAAAATCGCCCATCTACCAGTTCAAATGACAATCCTCACATGTGGGCTAAGAACAAGAACATGAAAAATGATGGCATTGTTGATACTAAAGTAGTCATTAGTGCTCCTAGGAAAAACACCAACCAACCAACCAATGCATAAAAAACTCTACAAAAAATCACCCCACCACCGCAGAATAACCAAATCAATAACACCAACACATAACAAAGAGGACCCCCCAATAAAAATAACAACCCTAAACACAAATACACATGATTAGGGGAACCTATTAAATTTTTCTATAAGAAATTGGTACTGTCCAACTTGATTACGCTCCCATATTTTCAGAACTATCAAGAACCTCAAGATAAACCACCTTGGTATAACGAAAAGGATCTTTGTGACTTTCACAATATCAAAGGACATAAAATGTCAAACTGTATGAAATTGAAGAATGTTATCCAAGACCTCATAAAAAATGGAGACGCAACTATAAAACTACTAGTAGGTAACCAGAACCTCAAGATATAAAATGTCTATTCCAATGTGGTTGTGTCTTGTGACAATGTCATAACAGTTGTCACAATCCATGGAGCTAGTGAAGAGTGTGGAGTCACCACATGACATGGCAAGGTTACAATCCACTGAGCTTCATCTAAACCTAGGGCACAACCTACATTGGTGACACCAAACCCTAGCAAATACAATCTCCTTGACTAGCTAAAGAAGACCCCTACATAGATCTCTATTTTGCAACTATTGAAGCTATTCCCCGCCCATAGGGAAATATTAGAAAAGGATTTATTAGCTTCCTTTGTCCTTGAGAATATTGATATAGAGTAGTTTCAAGCTAGGGTAGGGTATATCACTACCCCTCATCTTCTCACCTTCTCAGAACAAGACCTACCAATGCAACCATCTCACAATCGCACTTTGCACCTTGAGGTCATTGTTCATAAGAATAAAGTTAAAACATTTTTAGTAGATGGAGGTGTTGGTCTGAACATTTGCACCCTTTAGTTGGTCAATAAATTGGGTTATTCAGAAGATTTTATTGAAAAGATAAAGATTACAACCATAAGGGGCCAGGGCATATGGCAATCAAGAAAGATTGTCGCAAGGAATCATCAAGCTACCTATCCAAGTGGGACCCATCATTTTTGAGACCACATTCCAAGTGCTAAATGTTGACCTCCCATACAAAATCTTGCTTGCTTGACCATGGATTCATTTCATGCAAGCTATAGCTTCCACCTATCACCAATGTTTCAAGTTTCCTTTTGAGCATAAATAAGTGACTATCCATTGAGATCCCAAGCCTTTCTACTATTTCAAGAACCTTGGGGATAATTTCTATAAAGTCCCCCAAATACCTAAGAATGATGAAGGCCTTACATCCTCATCCTTATTTTTTGACCCATCTTACCTTGCATCCACCTCAATAACCAAAAGACCCATTATGTAGAATATACCTGATATCAAGGAAGTTATGAAGGATAATGGTTGTGGAGATTATAATCTAAAGAAGGACACTTTTGTGCTGGATGAGTTACCTCTTTCTTTGAAATCTCATGGAAAACCCACACCTATCAACAAAGTGACTGAAACATTGAAGCTTTCATCTACCATATTCACCAAGTGGGGGGGACTTGAACAAAGAATATGTCAATGAGGAAGACGTATCCAGATTGCTCTATCAATACAACCTACCCATGCCCATTCTTTCAATGGAAGATGATAATAAAGGTTTACAACTAATGGTGGGATGTGGATACAACAAGAATGAAATTTGGGAAAAAGTGGCAATGGTTTTCTAGAGCCCATCGTTCCTGAGAGACATCCAAAGAATATTAACATAGGATGCACTACTAGTAAGGTTACACTTATTGCCAATGGTACTTCTAATAAACGTGTTGAGGCTTCCTCTGGGTTATCAAAACCATGTGACACTGCCCTAGATGACTTCCCTCTTGACATCACTGAACTATTTGAGGATAAATTTCTCTTTATGATATCCATAGCATCTTTCACCCCAAATGGCCAAACCACTAAATTAAGTCTAATATACCCTCAACTCATTGACTGGGACCAACGACGGCCACCAATTCTAGATATTCAAAAATGATGAAGCGATCTTTGAATTCATTGGACTCCATGAAAAACTTACCATGTGGGGATCACAAAGCAAGGTTTGATATAGACCTAGACACACATAGAAATTGGGCAAAGCTTATGCCTATTGTCACAAGATCTTGAAAGCACATAGAAAAAGATGAAAGAGAAAGTACAGTAAAAAAAATGGGTGAGAATAGTGATAGGGAAGAGAATCCCTTTCATAATTCAAATACTGAAGAGATAACAAAAGAAAGGCTCGAAGAAGCTGAGCAGGATCCCCAATTTCATACTCTTATGGAAAGGATTTTAGAATAAAACAAGGAAAGAAATTTCCTTTCATTATCTAATCAAGGAGCTAAGTTACCTGCTGATTTTGACACAGAATGTTGGTATGTGGCGACTGATCATTCTATACTGTACACTCTTCATGTATCCTTGCCAAAAAATTTTGGCCTACTTTTTATATAACCGAGAAAAGGGAAAAATCACAAAAAAAGGGAAAAATCCCCGATTTTGTATAACCCTAATTTATAAAGGGTTTAGGATAGAGTTACAGTATTATAAGAAACAAGCGATTATTCACGATATTGTAATAGGGTTTTACACTGGTTAATGAAATCATTGGATGGCTGCGGTTTGGTGGATGTAGCCCACATTGGGTGAACCACGTTAAATTCTCTGTGTTATTTTTCTGTGTGTTTTACTTTTGGTTTATTTGATAAAATCTGCATTTAGCTTTTAGATATCTGCCATTGAAAACCTATCAAGTGGTATCAGAGCGAGTTGTTTTTCAATTATCGTTTGCAGGAAAGTCTCACGGTTGAGTGGGAGTCTCACGGTTAAGTGGGAGCAATGGCAGACGAGGGTAAGATGAAGGTTGATAAGTTCAATGGGCAGAACTATCAGTTATGGAAGATGCAGATGGAGGACTATCTCTATCAGAAGGATTTATGGCGGCCATTGGAAGGGAAAACCAAGAAACCTACAGCAATGTCGGATGAGGACTGGGATATTTTGGACAGAAAGGCACTTGGCAGTATTCGCTTATGCCTGGCACAATCGGTGGCGTTCAATATCACAACAGCAAAGACAACTCTAGAGTTGATGGAAACCCTAGCAAAGTTATATGAAAAGCCTTCCGCTTCGAATAAGGTATTTCTTATGAAGCGCTTATTTAATATGAAAATGGTAGAAGGTGGATCAGTTACTGATCATTTGAATGAATTTAATACGGTTACCAGTCAATTAACTTCTGTAAAAGTTAACTTTGATGAAGAAGTTAGGGCTCTTTTGATTTTGTGTTCTTTGCCTGAAAGCTGGAATAGCTTGGTAATGGCGGTTAGCAATTCTGTTTCTGGTTCAAATACATTGAAATTTGATGATGTTGTTGGTGTTATTTTGAGCGAGGAAATTCGTAGGAAAAGCTCAGGTGGAACATCCACATCAGGCAGTGTTTTGAATGCAGAAAGCAGGGGCAGAACAAATGAGAGACGAAACAATTTTGGGAGTCGTGGGAAGTCACGAGGAAAATCAAGGGACAGAAGGTCCCAATCTAGAGACAAGAGGGATTGCTGGTACTGTGGTAAGTCAGGGCATGTAAAGAAAGATTGTTGGTCTCGAAAAAATAAAGAAGGAGACAAACAGGAAGGAAATAAAGAGGCAAATGTGGTAAGTAATAAATCTGATGAGGATGCTTTGATTCTTTCTCTTGATAATGTTGATGATTCTTGGGTGTTAGATTCAGGGGCTTCATTTCATGCTACGCCCCATAGAAATTATTTTTTTGATTATGTCCAAGGGGATTTTGGGCTAGTTTATTTGGGAGATAATGAACCTTGTCAGATTGTTGGAAAGGGAAGAATCAAGATCAAGTTGCAGAATGGGAATCATTGGCTACTACATGAGGTAAGGCACGTTCCAAAGCTAAAAAGAAATTTAATTTCTGCAGGGCAACTAGATGATGAAGGTTGTGTTGTTACATTTAGTGATAAAAATTGGAAGGTTACAAAAGGTGCCTTAGTAGTAGCAAAAGGTGCGAAAGTAGGCACCTTATATCTTTGTACAGGTCATACTGTTCCTTCTACTTTAGCTATTGCAGATAAAAATCAATGTTCAGGAACAGTTGCTGCAGTTCAGCAGGAAGAAAATCAGATAGTTGCTGCAAATTCTGAATCAGTACTATGGCATAACAGACTTGGTCACATGAGTGCAAAAGGTATGAAAGTACTTCATTCAAAGAATGCTTTACCAGGTCTAAAATGTGTTAACATGGATTTCTGTGAAAGTTGTGTGTATGGCAAACAAAAGAGAGTTAGTTTTCTCAAGGATGGGAAACAAAAGAAAGATGAGAAATTGGAGCTTGTGCATACGGATGTATGGGGACCAGCTCAGGTATCTTCTCTCGGTGGCTCTCATTATTATGTCACATTCATCGATGATGCAACTAGGAAGGTATGGATTTATTTCATTAGGCAGAAATCTGATGTATTTGAAACTTTTAAAAAATGGAGAAGCTTGGTTGAGAATGAGACAGGTAAAAAGTTGAAATGTCTCAGATCTGATAATGGTGGTGAGTATTGCAGCAAAGAGTTTGAAGATTATTGTTCCTCTAATGGTATTCGTAGGCAGAAAACGGTTCCAAGGACTCCACAGGAAAATGGAGTGGCTGAGCGCATGAATAGAACAATAATGGAGCGTGCACGGACTATGAGATTGCATGTTGGGTTGCCTTTAAACATGTGGGCAGAGGCTGTAAACACTGCTGTTTATTTAATTAATAGAGGTCCATCTAATCCTTTGGGTTGTGGTATTCCAGAGGAAGCATGGAAAGGTAAGAAGGTGAGTTATTCTTTTCTGAAAACCTTCGGTTGTGAAGCATTTGCACATGTAGATTCTGAAAATAGAACCAAGCTTGATGCAAAATCAAAGAAATGTATATTTGTTGGATATGGCATAGATGAATTTGGTTATAGGCTTTGGGATTTTGAAAATAAGAAAATTGTGAGAAGCAGGGATGTCATATTCAATGAGAAAATGTTGTACAAAGATCTATTGCAGCAGCATGAGAAGAAAGAACAGGATTATGCAGTGCTGGATGATATTACAAACACCAATGTTCCAGTGGTTCCTCATGCTCCGCAACAGCAACAACAAGAAATACCACAAACTCCAGTTAATGTTAGGCGATCTTCAAGGTTAAGTAGACCTCCAGAAAGATTTTCTCCCTCTTTGTACTCTATTCTATTAACTGATGCTGGTGAACCAGAATGTTATCATGAAGCTATGCAGGTGGATACCAAGGTTCAGTGGGAGCATGGAATGGAAGAAGAAATGGACTCCTTGCTGAAAAATCAAACTTGGGAATTATGCAAGTTGCCTGCAGGTAAAAAGGCTTTAGCAAACAAATGGGTTTATAGGATGAAAGAGGAGGATGGAGGTAAGAAAAGATTTAAATCCAGATTAGTTGTAAAGGGATTTGCACAGAAACAAGGTATTGATTTTGATGAAATATTTTCTCCAGTTGTTAAAATGACCTCTATTCGTACTGTGTTAAGTATTGTGGCTGTTGAAGATTTGCATTTAGAACAGCTTGATGTTAAAACTGCCTTTCTCCATGGTGATTTGGAAGAGGAAATTTATATGGAACAACCACAAGGATTTGAGGTCAAAGGTAAGGAGAAACTGGTGTGCAGATTGAAGAAAAGCTTATATGGCTTGAAGCAAGCACCTCGACAATGGTATCTTAAATTTGATAGTTTTATGGCTGAGCAAGGTTACAATAGGTGTAATTCAGACCATTGTGTTTATTTTAAGATGCTAGGTGAAGATAGCTACATTATTTTATGTTTATATGTTGATGATATGCTTGTAGCGGGGTCTAACATGGATCACATAAAGGAGTTAAAACAACAGTTAGCAAATTCATTTGCTATGAAGGATTTGGGGGCAGCAAAACAAATCCTTGGTATGAAGATTACAAGAGATAGGAAAAACAGGAAATTGTTTTTATCTCAGGTTGATTATGTTAAAAAGGTGTTGCAGAGATTTCATATGGAGAATGCAAAAGCTGTCAGCACACCTTTGCCCAGTCATGTAAAATTGACTAAGGATATGTGTCCAAAGACACAAGAGGAGGAAGAAAAAATGTCCAAAGTACCATATGCTTCAGCTGTAGGTAGTTTAATGTATGCCATGGTATGCACGAGACCAGATATTGCACATGCTGTAGGAGTTGTTAGCCGGTATATGAGTAATCCAGGAATTGAGCATTGGAATGCAGTGAAATGGATTCTCAGGTATTTGAGAGGTACACCAGATAAACATTTATGTTTTGAGGGATCTAATACAGATTTAAAAGGCTATGTTGACTCAGATCTAGCAGGGGATATTGATACCAGGCGGAGTACCACAGGTTATGTATTTACCGTTGGTGGGACAGCAGTAAGTTGGATATCTCGATTGCAAAAGGTGGTTGCTTTATCCACCACAGAGGCAGAGTATGTGGCTGCAACAGAGGCAACAAAAGAGATGATATGGATGCAATTTTTCATGGAAGAGTTGGGAAAACAACAGGCTGAAAATTACTTGTTTGCAGACAGCCAGAGTGCTATACATCTTGCAAAGAATTCTGCTTTGCACTCTAAAACCAAACACATACAGTTGAGGTATCATTTCATTCGGTCAGTGATGGAGGATGGACAGGTAAAGCTGGCAAAGATACATATAGATGTAAATCCAGCGGATATGTTTACTAAGGCGGTGATAAGGGAGAAGCTGAGCTCCTCTTCAGCTTCGGTTGGCCTTCAAGGTTGAATTAAAGTATAAGAAAGCAGCAGGATCCAAGGTGCTTATTTCCAGTGGGAGCTGTAAGTGCAGCGGTGTCGTCCAGGTTCAGTCTCCAAGTGGGAGATTCTTTAGGTGTGGAGCCTGATCAGTCTCCAAGTGGGAGATTGTTGGTATGTGGCGACTGATCATTCTATACTGTACACTCTTCATGTATCCTCGCCGGGGTCCGGGGCTTTTTTTTTGGCCTGCTTTTTCGCGAAATTACTGAAAAAGGGAAAAATCACAAAAAAGGGAAAAATCCCCGATTTTGTATAACCCTAATTTATAAAGGGTTTAGGATAGAGTTACAGTATTATAAGAAACAAGCGATTATTCGCGATATTGTAATAGGGTTTTACACTGGTTAATGAAATCATTGGATGGCTGCGGTTTGGTGGATGTAGCCCACATTGGGTGAACCACGTTAAATTCTCTGTGTTATTTTTCTGTGTGTTTTACTTCTGGTTTATTTGATAAAATCTGCATTTAGCTTTTAGATATCTGCCATTGAAAACCTAACACAGAAGGGATTAAAGAAAATCTTGAAGCTCCTCTTAATGATTTTAATGCCCTCACTCAATAGTTAAAAGCATTACAAGGGAAAATAAAGGAAATCCAGGGGGGTACCAAAAAGAAGTATGTTTTGGATGATATATGTCCTTATCCATTTGACAGGAGTCTTCAAATGATTCCTTTTCCAAAACATTATGAAATCCTTAAATTTGATAGGTATAATGGGAAAACTGACCCCATTGAACATGTGAGGGATTTCCGAAATATGAGCTTAGAATTTTCTCATGAAGATACCTACTTAATGCGATTGTTTCCATGAAGTCTTGGTGGACAATCCATGGAGTGGCTTTCAAAGATCACTCCCCCTCATCAGAACATTTGAGGAGTTGATAAATAAATTTATATCGCAATTCTCCTACAAAATCCAACACCAAATAACCATGCTTGATCTGTGTAAGGTGAAACAAAAGGTAGGGGAATCTTTCACCACTTTTTTACAAAGGTGGATAAGGGTGTTTGCTAGATACTCCCATCCTGTTTCTGAAATAGAAAAGATGGAGATCTTTATCGATAGTCTGAATCAAGAGATGAATTACAGACTAAACCTTCACTATCCTCAATCATTTGAAAAATTGATTGAAAACACGATTACTATTGAAGGTGCCTTGGTCAAGCGTGGAGTTCTGAAAATCAATAAAGAAGGTTCAAATTCGTACAAAAACAACAACAACAATGACAAGTCACAATTTTGGACTCGAAATAAAAATGTTGTGAATGATGGGGTAGTAGATGCTAACGATGTGAATGTGAAGCCTATCGTTCTTAATGTATCAGGTGTCCAATGTAGCAATAATGCTGGAAATTCTAGTACCCAAGGAAATATTTCCAATCAAGGGAATGTGACCAATAATCGTGGAAATAATTTTGGCAATAGTCAAAATTCAAATGTGCGTAGATCTTCATATTTTTTGAATCAACGGAGTTTTACTCCCTTGGGCCAATCTTTGGAATCCATTCTCAAAGAACTGTTGAATCAAAACACTATTACATTGCCACCAAAAAGAGATTATGAGCCTCGAGTTAAACCACCATCGTGGAATGACTCACACTTTTGTGATTATCATAGGTGTAAAGGTCATAAAACAAATAATTGCCAAGGGTTAAAGAATATTGTTTAGGATTTAATTGATAACCGTACCATCACGGTTGAGGGACATAATGCCAATGATGACCATTAGGCGTTCAAGGATTCTCTCCCCAATTATCAAAAAGGGGAATCTTTGGGTGACAAGGGAAAGAATGTTAATTATGTCCACGACACCATTAACAATCATATTTATACTGACGATTAGCAAATCAGTGCTATCTGAATCAAAGGTAAGGAAAAATATCGAGATGTCAATGCTATGACAAGGGGACAAGCCAAAATCATTGTAAGAGGAATCTCATCTAAAGCGGCAGTTCCCCCTCCAAGTCAATACAATTTGGTTGATCAACTAGGAAAAATATCAGCCCAAATTTCTATCTTAGACCTCTTAAAGTTATCACCTACGCATAAGGACATTTTGGAAAAGGCACTTGTTGATACAACTATCTCTTCTAATCTGGATATCGATAAATTTCAAGCCACGGTGGGACACTTGTCCTCATCCATATGTTTATCCTTTATTGAGAAAGATGACTCATCCATGACTCGTCCGCATAATTCATCACTCTACCTAGAGGTTATGGTTCACAAAGCCTGAATTAGACGTCTCCTAATAGATGGGCGAGCTGGATTAAACATTTGTACTTTGAAATTGGTCCTCGCTTTGGGATATTCAAAAGAATCTATAGGTCCACGAAGGAAGATTACAATCAAGACATACGATGATGAGGAAAGAGCTTCTAAAGGCCTCATCATGCTACAAATCAGAGTGGGACCTATTGTGAAGAATACCTTTTGTCAGGTTCTAGATCAAGATCTATCCTATAACATACTCTTGGTTCATCCATGGATCCATGATATGCAAGTTGTTCCATCTAATTATCATCAATGTTTGAAGTTTCCATATAATGGACATGAAGTAACAATACCTACTGATCATATTAGCAGCCAAACTTTCTCTAACCTAAGATCAACTCAAGACACACTTGTCCCACATAATAGAGAGGCTTTTGCCATTTCTACCTCTAAATACAATGAGCAAGCATGAGAAATGATAAGTAATTTTGGCTCCAAGCTAGAATTGAAAGATAATAGGGTGGGAGAATATTCTTTATCTCTCTCTAATCTACCCATATCTCCAAGATCCCATGGTCAACCATCAACATCTATACAATAGGCTATAGTAGCTTTAGCCTCAACTTCAGTTCCCATCACCAAGTTTAATAGAGTATTTTTCAAAGAAAATGAAATGGAAGATAGGGCTATCCTTGATTGGCTATATAAAGATGAAGAAGAATCCATGCAAAATGTCAAGTTACCCATAGAGAAATATGGAAAAGGTTATGTGATCATGTAACAAATGGGTTATGAAGGAAATGGGCCTATAGGTAAAAGAAAGGAGGGTATTGCTGAACCTATCAAACTAAAAACAATGCACCCAAATGATAAAACTGGGTTAGGATATGGTGAAGATACAAAGGAAGAAGTGGTACAAAGAATGTCCAATGAGGAGCTAGCTGAAACAATTATGCGAATTCAAGCAAATAGTTATGAAACTGACTCCAATGAATATGAATGGGATGACATCTCTAATGATACATTCTTGATGGATAAAAGGGTGGATGTCATACACAAATTCACACCCACATTCTTACAAGGGGAAATCTCAAGGCCTCCGCTTGATTACGTTCTACAAAATGATCATGACACAAGTGAGACTGATTCGATTCAAAGTGAGACAGATCATCCACGGAAGGGTACCATCCTAGATCTCTCCCATAACGATGTTAATAATAGCATCATGACCTTAACGGTTAGTGACCTTACTCATCTTAATGATCCATTTCCTTTGGTCCATCCTGAACTCATTGATTGGGAACAAATCGCACCCATTGATATCCCAAATTTTCCAAATGATGAAACCATCATAAACTTTCTTTGTTCATCCCAACCAGAAACAAGTTCCACCAGGGAATCACAAGATCAGAGTTTTCAACAGGAAAGTGCCAAGTTTCTCAACTATGAAATAAATAACATAAAAGAAAGATCTAATGGTGAAAACCTAACAAAGGCAGTATTAGATCAAGAAAAGAGAAAAATAAAAAGCATATCCAATAGTGAAAACCTTTCAAAGGAACTAGAGGATGGGAAACTTGACACTCTCCCAGAACATTACCAAGAAAGGTCTTCTATTCTAATAGAACCAACAAAGGCACTCAATATAGGTACTATGAAACATCCCAAAGTCTTGCAACTTGTTGCATCTCTAACAGAAGAGGAAATACTAGGATTCGCGGAATTTCTCAAGAACAATCAAATCCATTTTTCATGGTCCTACATGGATATGCTTGGATTAGATCAGGATCTTATCATGCATCATCTATCTATTATGTCAGGGGCAAAACCTGTGAAGCAGAAACTCAGAAAAATGCATCCACATGTTGCATTATTGGTTAAGGAAGAATTAAAGAAAATTTTAGATGTTGGATTCATTCAGTCTATTGACTATGCAGAATGGATCTCCAATATCGTACCTATTTCAAAGCCCGGCGGGAGAATCAAAATTTGTAAATATTTCAGAGATTTGAAAAAGGCATGTCTTAAGGATGATTTCCCTCTGCCAAACATAGCTCCTTGATTAGCTAATGAAAGGAAATATCTTTCCTTGTTTCGTTCTAAAATCCTTTCCATAAGAGTATGGAATTGGGGATCCTTCTCTACTTCTTGGAGCCTTTCTTTTGTTATCTCTTTAGTATTTGAATTATGAAAGGGATTCTCTTCCCTATCACTATTATCACCCATTTTGTTTACTGTACTTTCTCTTTCATCTTTTTCTATGTGCTTTCGAGATCTTGTGACAATAGGCATAAGCTTTACCCAATTTTGGTGTGTTAGTTTACCTTCTTAATTAGTTCACTTATTCTAACAACAAACTCTATATAATAGCAACTCCTTCAGATTCATCCCATTGTCCTCTATCTCCAAGGATTTGATTAAAGTTACTAGTTCTCATTTGTGTAAGCAGCAGCTTGTTGAAATGACAACTTAGGAGAATGAGATTGATTAAAAATGCATGTGTATTGCTATATGATTTAAACTATGAAATTGAACTTGAAATGCTAAAATGCTAAAATGTTGATTATCCTGATTCGAATGCAACTATCGTAACTACGTATGAAATCTAGGATGAAATCCACTTACGAGAAGGTTGTATTTATAGATTTTTGAAGGCAAAAATCTAGTTGGCAGAGATCAACGGTTGAAATTCAAACCTATTAAGATGAATGGTGAGATATTTAAGAAGTTGAGAGAAAGGTGGAAGGTTGTGAGGAAAGTGGAAGAATGTTTTCAACCCACAAAACCATCCTCATTCAAAAATGGAGACAAACATGGCATTTGTCTTTTCATTTATGAAAATTGGTTGAAGGTTGAGGATAATTGCTAATTAAATAAATAAATATATTTTATTTCTTGTGACAATGAATTTAGAAGCTTCCACAATTAAATAATTTCTATTTAATTATGTGTGAAAAGTGAAAAAGATGAGTAATTAAATATTTTACAATATTTAATTAAGTGGGTGAAAAAGATATTAAATATAAAATATTTAAATGTGAAATGAAGGATGAATATTCCTTTGTTTGAATTTAAATGTTCAAACTTTATAAATAAAATGATAATCAAATAAATAAATTAGGAAATTTATTTAATTTAATTAAGAAGAAAATAGCAATAATTAAATAAACTTATTTATTTAATTAAACTAGAAGAATTGGAAAAATGAACAATATAAATAGATAATTAAACTTATTTATATGTAGTTGAATTTAGAATATTAATTAAATAATTCATATTTAATTAATTAACAAGTTTGAATAATCGTGACCATTTTTAGATGTGTACACTATGGGGAGACGATTGAACCCCTCAGTCACAAAATTGAGGACATGAGAATAACATGCAAGTCATTAAGTGAGAACTACACTGTGGCACTTTTAGGTCACAAAATAGTAAAAATAAAGGATACATCCAAAGGTGAAAACCTCTCTGAGGTGCCCAAGGATGATGGATTCAATCTCTCCTTAGTGTAATGCATCCAAAAAAATCAACAGTACTAGCAAAGAAGGCTACTCTACTAAATGTAGGAATGGAGGAGGCACTTAAGATAACCTTTTATGTTGAATCATTGTTAGATGAAGAAAAACAAAACTTAGTAGCATTCCTGAAAGAGAGAAGAGAAAATTTAGCATGGTCATACACAAATATGATGAGGCTCGATCCTGAAGTGTTGTACATCACTTAGAAATATATCCTAAAGCCAAACCAATGAAATAAAAATTGAGAAAGATGCACCCTCAAATAGCACTCTTGGTTAAAATAGAGCTACAAAAGCTTCTTGATGTCAGATTCATCTAACCAAACAACTATCATGAGTGGATTTCCAACCTGATACCAGTCTCCAAACCCACTGGGGGCATCAGAATATGCACATATTTTAGGGACTTGAATAAAGAATGTCCAAAGGATGATTTCCCTCTTCCCAACATCGACATCATTATGGATTTAATAACTGGACATGAAAAGTTACCACTCATGGATGGATTTTCAAGCTATAACCAAATCATGATCACCAAGGAGGATCAACATAAAACTATATTCACTTGTCCATGGGGAACATATTGTTGGAACATGATGTCGTTTGGGCTAAAGAATGCTGGAGTGACATATCAAAGGGTGATAACCCTAATATTTCATGATATGATCCATAAAATAGTTGAAGATTATGTGGATGATATTTTAGCCAAATCAAAGATAAGGAAAGAACATATAAAGGTATTGGGACCAATCTTCGATAGGCTCGAGGAATATAAGATAAGACTAAATCCAAAAAGTGTGTCTTTGGGGTTATATCAAGCAAGCTTCTTGGCTACATAGTGTCACAAAGAGGGATAGAGATAGATCCAACAAAGATGAAAGAAATATTAGACATGGAGCCACCATAAACATTGAAATAGATGAAAGAGCTACAAGGAAGGTTACAATCCATTAGGAAGTTCATAGCATCGTTTTCAGACAAGATCCATCCTTTCTCACATCTTCTCCATAAAGGTATAATATATAAGTGGGATGGGAAATGTGATAAATCCTTTCAATAGATCAAGGACTACCTATTATCACCTCTAGTTCTCATGTCATCGATACCAAGAAATCCATTGATCGTAGACATCTAAGTGACATCAGTAGCACTAGGTTCTCTTCTAACCCAACATGATGAAATGGGAAAGGAAAGAGCCATCTATTATATCAGAAAGACCTTTGTAGGATATGCAATGAATTACTCATCCATTGAGAAGGCATGCCTAGTAGTGGTCTTTTCTTTACAAAACATTAGGCATTACATGCTTTCACACCAAATCAATCTTATTGCTAAGATTGACCCATTAGAATATATGTTATCTAAAGTAACTCTCATTGGGCGAATGGACAAATGGGTAATGATCTTGGTAGAGTTTGATATAGATTTTGTGGAGTGCAAGGATATCAAAGGACAAGTAATTATGGACAAACTAGCATAAGCCCCCATTTATGCAGAGAATCATTTGATATCTTAATTTCCTGATGAGTCAATATTTCTTCTTAATGCAACAGATCACTAGAAAATTTACTTCTATGGATCATATACCCAACATGGTTTTTGGACAAACATTCTCTTTATCACCCCTCAAGGTGACTATATTCCAAAGTCATATCGACTATCATTTCCATGTACCAACAATATTGTTGAGTATGAAGCTCTAATAACAAGTTTAAGAATAGAAGTCCAGTGGCAGATACACGAGTTAAAAGTCTATGGGGACTCACAACTGATTGTTAACCAAGTCAATGACGACTACCAAACAAAGGATGATAAACTCACTCCTTATAAGAAGATGGTTGAAAGTCTTAAGGACTTCTTCATTGATATAACCTTTAAGAAAATACCCCATGTAAATAATTGAGCAACAGATTCCATGGTGACAATTGGGTCTTTGTTAGGCATGCCACACAACATCCTTCAATGTGAATTCTTGGTAGAATAGCTTCTCATACCAGCTTTTGAAATTCTCAAATCTAAATTTGTGTGTGTAATAGTTGGTCCAGGTTCACCATGGTATCATGATATATTCACATATCTTAGTAGAGGTACCCTCCTATCTTATATCACCTCCAACCTCAAGAAGACCTTCCTTAAAGAGGCATCTCAATTTTTCATCTTAGGTGATACCTTATGTCGTACAAGTATCAAGGGGACATTACTATGATGTCTCCAATAAGAGGAAGCCTTGACCGCCTTAACAAAAGTACATTAATGAATTTGTTGTTCCCAGTCTAGTGGAATAACCTTATCCAAGAAACTGTTGATGACAGGGTATTATTGGCCAACCATGGAAAGAGAATCTCATCAATATGTGAAAAAATGTGTTCAATGCCAATAGCATGGAGATCTAATCCATTCTCCATCTCAAGAGCTACAAACAATGGTCACACCTTGGCCTTTCTCATAGTGGGGGCTTGACCTCATAGGAAAGATTACTTCCACCTCATCTATTGGCCACAAATTTATCACGAACACTGAGTACTTTACTAAGTGGGTCAAATCCATTCCTATGACTTGTATAACGGGGAAGAAAATCTCCAAGTTTATCCTGAATTACCTTATTTTTCACTATGGTGTTTCACAGGACCTTACCTCAGATAATGAAAAACTCTTGAAGAATCAAGATGTAAGAGAGCTAGGCTAACAATTTAATGTCCAAAATTGGTTTTCTACCCCCTATTACCCCCAGGGAAATGATCAAGCTAAGGCTAAAAACAAGACCATTCTAAAAATACTAACAAAAATGGTCAATGAAGTTGGTTGTGATTTGCATCTGTAGTCAAACCCCACCCTATGGGATTATAGAACTAGTATCTGTATGCCCACAAGTGCAACCCCTTTCTCCATGGTCTATGGATTTGAAGCCATCCTACCTATTAAGGTCAAGATTCCCTCACTATAAGTGTCACTACATAATCTGATCACTAATGAAGAATATAGGGTATCTCGACTAAATGAGTTAGAGTTTTTGGATGAGCATCATCTTGATGCCCTAAATCATTTGTGAGCATACCAAAACCAACTAAAATAAAGCAACAAAAAGAAGATCGAGAGTTGGTATTTTTAGGTAGGGGATCTTATCGTCAAGCAGAAGTAAAAGAATTTTCCTGATCAAGATAGTAAATGAAAGTTTGAGCCTAAATGGTTGGGCCCATTTGTTGTCATAGCGAGCTATAGATTAGGAGCATACCAATTGTCAACACCTCAAGGAGAAAATTTGCAGGAACCAATCAATAGTCTACATCTCAAAAAAAATTATGCCTAGGCATGAAGGGTGTAAATCCAAAAATACAAAAAAAATAAAAATGTCAAAATCCAAAAAAATAAGAAAAAGGATTGAAAACAGTAAAGAAAAAAATATTCCTTTAGTGAAAATCACTTCAATGGTGCTTTGGGCAAGTACCTTGGTAAAAACTTGGCAAACAGGAACCTTGCACAAATAAGCACCTCCATCTATTTTTGGCTCTTTATCTTATCATGCTTCACATTGCATCTGCCCATCGCATCACTCATCCTATTTATTCCATCACCCATCCACGTTCGTGTCATAGCTTGATATAGTAAAGTATCATATTCCCCTTTAGTACTACCTGACACATTCCTAAGGTCAATTTGTCCTACCTATATCAAGGTACACTGGGGGTAATTTGTTATGATTGCATCAGATTGGGTTCTTGTGTATCTTAAGGTTATTATAAATCATACAAAAATCCCAAAAAAAATCATAAAATGTCATCAAAATCTAAAAAAACTTATAAAATTAGAAAAAAATCAAAAAACATCAAAATATTGTACAATCAAAATCCAAAACATCCAAAACACATCAAAATCCAAAAATAGGTCAAAAAGATAGAAAATCAAAATAAAAAAGTACCTTATAGAACTACGTTGTCTCTGAGCTTGAACGTAGGCACTGCCATCATTGATGTTCCCTTGAGACACCCTAGGACAGTCCTTTAGGAGTTTGTCATAATAAACTAATAATTCATCAAGTGTTCATATCTCATTGTATACATCTAAATATGGTCAAGCCTGTTAATTAATTAAATATGAATTATTTAATTAATATTCTAAAGTCATCTACATATAAATAAATTTAATTATTTATTTATATCGTTCACCTTTCTAAATTATTCTAGCTTAATTAAATAAATAATTTTATTTAGTTATCACCATCTTCTTCTTAATTAAATTAAATAAATTTCATAATTTATTTATATTAATTATCATATTATTGTAAGTTTGAATTTTTTAAATTCAAATAATGGAATATTCTTCTAAAACTCATTCTTCGTCCCACATTTAAATTAAATATTATAAATATTTGATTTAACACCTTTTTTCACTTCACATTTAATTAAATATTTTAAATATTTAATTACCTTCATTTTTCATCTCTCACACATAATTAAATATTAATAATTTAATTATGGAAGCTTCTAAAATCCTTGTCACATATAATTAAATAAACTAATTATTTAATTAAAGGATTTATCCTCAACTACCAACTAACTCCTCATAATTGAATTGCGCAAATGGTAACTTTCCTTCAATTTTGAATGGAGAAGGTTGTGTAGGAGGAAACATTTCCCATTATTCTCTCAACTTCCAAAATCTCTCACCATTCATCTTAACAGGTTTGATTTCGACCGTCGATCTTTGCCAACTAGACTTTTGCCTCCAAAAATCTATAAATACAACCCCTTTGTGAGTTGAAAAGGATCCTAGATTTTGTGAATTTAACACAATTATTATAGTTGCATTTTAGCTAGCATTTTAGCAATCTTCTTAAGCATAGCATTTCAAGTTCATAGCATCTTAGTTTTCAATTTCATAGCTTAATCATTTAGCAAATAGACATGCATATTGCATAAGCTCGTTCTTCGAAGTTATCATTCTACCAAGATACTGCTTACTCCAACTAAGAGCTAGTAACTTGCATCGAATCCTTAGAGATAGAGGATAATGGGATGCTTTTGAAGGAGCTTCTATTTTAGAGTTTGTTTTACTTTTAAATTAGTTTCCTTTGATATAATGTTGCATTGGTGGGTTGGTTTATCTTTCTAGTTAGCTCACATATTCACACACACATTTTTGGCGCCCATCGTGCGGCCTTGCCCTATTTTTAATCTTTTTATGACAAATTTTCTCACAGATGACAAACTAAACTTGTGGTTTAGTGCATACGAGACACGTTTTAGAACATACCTGGCGAATTTTAGCATTTACGAGAATCGTTTCAATGCTTTGACGTTCTATTTTAGCGCATTTACCTGTTCCTTTAGCACATTTACCTTCTGTTTTAGCGCATCCATGAATGTTCATTTAGTGCATTTTTTCTCTATTTTGGCGTATTGGTGAGTTATTTTAGCACATACAGGGAGTTGTAAAAATTAATCCTAATTTTGATGCCATCCGTGAACAAAGATTTTTTTATTTTTCTACATAAGTTAAAATGCAACAATCCTAGGGTAGACATTTAAATCTAGAATTAACCAATCCTGGGATAGTCACCAAACAGTATTTTATCTTGGTTAAAATGAATCCCATGCTTGTTGTGAAGAAAAATATTCACGTAGTTTATAAAATTGTCATTTGGGATTTAAAACTGAAAAAATTGTTTGTTGTGATTGTCAGGTAATAGGTTTATCCTCTCCCCTTAATTGGGAAATCAAAACGTCAGGCTTACCTTTTCATTTTATGCATTTTATGCTTTATTACATGCTTTAGAAGGCCTTCTCTTGTGGGAAAAATTACTCACCCAAGAGGATTGACCTAAGTAGGAACACCTAAAGCCAAGGATTCCAACCCACTCTAAACAAAAAAGAGTTTTTGATGAAATTCCAACTCGACAGTAGTGTGTAAAGATAACCATCCCCATAGAATTTTTTCTAAAGGTTGGGAGGTCTCTTGAGGGAGTATATCATTTTCCACACTGAATAGAAAACCTTACTATGAACCTTAGTGGGTGTTGCCACAATAGTGGTTTACAATTTCTGAGAAGAATTGATTTTTGCTGAAATCACATATTTTTAGAAAATATAATGATTTAAGCCTTAAAAAGTTCTATTTTAAGGATTCCAATTGAATAGGGTTTGATCATACCACATTAGATCAAACCCCCTTGGATAGAACCTCACTAGTTTTAAACCATACATATAAATGAGTCTCCTTTACACCTATCAAAATGCTAATAAAAAATCACTTTTGATTTACCTTTTGGGGGATCAAATGAATTCATTTAAAATTTATTTCAAATGATTATGGTAGTCCTCAGAATGAGCTATCCAACGAATATAATTATAATATGTTTTTGTTTTATTATGTATTTATTTTTTTAGTTTTATTAAACATAGGTTTTTCATCGAAAATGAAGGTTTTTGTTCTACACATGTGGAAAAATAGCAGATTATCAAAAAAAAAAATTGAAAATATGAGTGCACCAGATATTGAAGTCCTTGATCCAACAAAAAAAAAAAAATTGAATTTCTATATATACAAAAAATGTTGAGTTATACGGTCGTGTTATGTCTGAATTGTAATTGGTTTGACTTCAAAACTTGATTAAAGAAAAAATATTCAATAAAAAACTATCTAACCAAGTGGAAGCACTAGATATCGAAGTTACAAATCTAAATTTGAAAGAATTATAATTTTATCCTTCATGGAAAAAAGTAATGTGTTATATGGTGTGCGTCACTTTTAAAAATGTTGTTTTCTGAAAAAAAACTAGTTTTCGTCGGAGATGGAAAAAGAAGTGCAATCTGATTCCAAAAATTTGGAAAAAAATATTTTTAAAATCTACAGAAAAAATGTCATGAGACTCTAGTTTTCATCATCTTCAAACTCCTCATGGTTTAGCTACTATAGGTGCTCAAATGTGAAGATTTAGTTAAAAATAATAATTTCAGTGTCCAGTTTGGCCAAAAATTGTAAACCACTATTGTGGGATCACCCTAGTGTAGAGGCCAATCGTGTCGGTTTCCAAACATAATAATAATCACAGTGCAAGGGTAGGGAAGAATTTCCCCCCAAGAAACTCAACATATAATTGGCATGGATTGGTTGTTCGAGGGATTGAGAAATCTAACCTTGAGTATGCACCTGGAAAAGACAAAAACGCAGGCGCCCTCTAGGGGTGACATGGCTGTGTGAGTCGACACAATTCTAAGATGTGCATTGTGGTTACTATGATGACCTTTTTGAAAAATAAGAGTGAGTCTATTTGAAGTGCTTATTTTGTTCAATACCCATAGAAATCTCAAGAACATACACTCTTTCTTTAGATTTTAGGACTTGCAAACAACTGTTTTCTACTATATGTCATGTTTTTCCAACATTAAATCAGATAAAATCATCCAAATCATAAAAATGTCAAAAAATGTCTATCTCAGAGCATTGATTGGATATTTTAGCGCATCACTGGTTTGTTTTAGCACATCTGTGTTCTGTTTTGTTGCATCCTTTCTCTATTTCAACGCATTTATGCTCTATTATAGCGCATTTGTGCTATGTTTCAGCGCATACCTGCAATAGTCCAACGCATTTGTTAGATCTTTTAGCACATCTGCTGAAAATTTTAGTGCATCCATTGAATAGAGTAGTGCATCTATGATCCGAGTCTAAATTTTTTTCTGACACAAAATATGCCATTTTAGTTTGGTCTTTTTCTATTCTGAGGGTTTGGAAATCTACAACTTTTACTAGGAAATCCCTTGAGAAAAAGATCAAGAAGTCAAAAAATTCTCTTAGTTATATGAAGCTATTGAAAAGGAGAAAGTTTTTATACCAAATTCGGAAATTTTTGCTTGAGCATAGAACTTTCATTCATCAATATCACGACTTTGCTAGGGGTTTCATTGACTATTTTTCTTTAGAACTTTTATATTCTCAAGCCTTCTTTGAAAGAAGAGCTCTCTCATAGAGGCATAATCACAGTCAGCCCATTCATCCCTCTTTCATCCCACAACCTATAATTCAGTATTCTAATCACCATAATCAAGTGTTGCAATAGAGAACTTATAAGCATTAGGCATCTACAAAAATCCTTATTTTCGCAAACTACGATCAAAACATCTCAAAGTCCAAACATCACCTTTATTTCTGATTTCTAGTTTAATTCCCATAACAAGATCATCATCCTTCCAACCAGGGAATCACGAGCTAAAAATTAGAAATTTCTTTAGTCATATCAATAGAATTATCATTCTATTCTGACTAAGATATCCAACAAATTTCACTCTCTCATTTTGTGATCAAAGTTAGTTGAAATTTGGTATAAGCTTATGGCTATTGTCACAAGATCTCAAAAGCACATAGAAGAGGATGAAAGGGAAAATCCACTTTGCAATATGGGTGATAGGGAAGAAAATCCTTTTCACAAGTTTCGCACAGGAAATAATTCAAATAGTGATGAAATAACTGACTTGCTTCAAGAAACTGAACATGATCCCCAATTCCATACTCTCTTGGATAAGATTTTAGAATGAAACAAAGAAAGACACTTTCTTTTGTTAGAAAACCAAGGAGCTAAACTACCCTCTGATTTTGACACGGAAAAGATTAGAGAGGATCCTGAAGCTCCCCCCTTTAACGATTTTAGTGCTCTTACTCAGTAGATAAGAGAATTACAAGGGAAAATTAAAGAAATACAAGGGGGTGCAACCAAGAAATATGTTTTGGAAGATATCTGCCCATATCCCTTTGACAAGAGTCTCAACATGATTCCTTTTCCAAAACATTGTGAGATCCCAAATTTTGACATGTACAATGGAAAAATGGATCCCATTGATCATGTGAGGGACTTCTAAAATATGAGCTTGGAGTATTCTCATGAAGATACCTACCTAATATGATTGTTTCCATGAAGTCTGGGTGGACAATCCATGGAGTGGCTTTCCAAAATCACTCCCCCCATCAAAAGATTTGAGGATTTAATCAATAAATTCATATCTCAGTACTCCTACAATATACAACATTAGATAACCATGCTTGATTTGTGCAGAGAAAAACAAAAGATTGGGAAACCCTTTATCACTTTCTTACAAAGATGGAGAATGTTGTTTGCAAGATATTCCTGTCCTATTCCTGAAAAGGAAAAGATGGAAATCTTTATCGAAGGTCTAAATCAAGAGATGAGTTACAAGATAAATCTTCATTGTCCTCAATCATTTGAAAAATTCATTGAAAACACAATCACCATTGAAGGAGCATTGGTCAAGTGAGGTTTTTTAAAGCTTGATAAAGACGTTCCAAATTCGCACAACAACAACAACAATAAATCATGATTTTGGACTCAAAATAAGAATGTTGTAAATGATGGGGTGGTAGATGCTAACAACGTAAATATGAAGCCTACCATTCTCAATGTATCAGCTGTCCAACGCAACAACAATAATTTTGGAAATTCTAATAGCCAAGGCAATAATAATTCCAATAAGGGAAATAACACTAACCAAGGAAATGTGACCAACAATTGCGGTAATAATCTCTACAATAATCAAAATTCAAATGTGTCTAGATCTCATTTTTTCTCAAATCGACGGATTTTTACTCCCTTGGGCCAGTCTCTTAAATCAATCCTCAAAGAGTTGTTGAATCAATAAGCCATCACATTTCCACCGCAAAGAGATTATGAGCCTCGAGTTAAACCACCATCATGGAATTACTCATACTATTGTGATTATCATAGATGCAAAGGTCATAAGATGAATAATTGCCAATGGTTAAAGAATTTCGTTCATGATTTGATTGAGAACCATACCATAACAATTGAGTTACATAATGCCAATGAAGATCATCAGGCATTCAAAGACCCTCTCCCCAATTATCAAAAAGGGGAGTCTTCAGGTGACAAAGGAAAGAATGTGAATCATGTCTATGACACCACCATCAATCATATTTACACTGATGACCAAAAATTCAATGTTATCAAAGTCAAAGGAAGGCAAGAATATCGAGAGGTCAATGCAACAACAAGGGGACAAGCCAAAATCATTGTTAAAGGAAGTTCATCTAAGTCAGTTGTTCCCCCTCCAAGCCAGTACAATTTGGTCGATCAACTATGGAAAACATCAGCTCAAATTTCTATCTTGGAGCTTCTTAAAATATCACCAGCACACAAGGATATTCTGGAAAAGGCTCTCGTTGACACAACTATGACTCCTGATCTGGATATCAATAGATTTCAAGCCATAATGGGATACTTGTCTTTACCAACATGTCTATCATTTTCTAAAAAGGATGATTCCTCCATGACCCATCCCCATAATTCATTGCTTTATCTAGAGGTCATGGTTCATAAAGCTCAAATCAGATGTGTTTTAATAGATGGGGGATCCAAATTAAACATTTGTACTTTAAAATTGGTTGTTTCTTTGGGATACTCAAAAGAATCTATAGATCCAAGAAGTAAAATTACAATCAAATCATATGATGATGAGGAATGAGATTCCAAGGGCCTCATCATGCTACTAATCAGAGTGGGACCTCTTGTGAAAAATAATTTTTGTCAAGTTTTGGATCGAGATATATCCTATAACATACTCTTGGGTCACCCATGGATCCATGAAATGCAAGCAGTTCCATCCACTTATCATCAATGCCTAAAGTTTCCATAAGATAGACAAGAAGTAACAATACCAACAGACCATAATAGCAGTTAGATTTGTTCTAACCTTAGAGCAACTCGGGACACATTTGTCTGTCATAATAGAGAGGCTCTGGCCATTTATACCTCTAAACACAGTGAACAAGCATGAGAAATTATAAAGAATTTTGGCACCAAGCTACTATTAAAAGATAATGGGGTGGGAGAATATTCACTATGTATCTCAAACTTACCAGTCTCTCCAAGATCACATGGTCAACCGTCAACATCCATACAACAAGCTGCAATAGCTTCAACATTAGGCACACAAGCTTCAGTTCCCATTACCATGTTTGGTCGGAGATTCATCAAGGCCAATACTGAAGAAACTGAAGAGGATAGATCAATTCTCAACTAGCTCTATAAAGATGAAGATGAATCTATCCAGCATGTCAAGTTACCTACTGAACAATATGGAAAGGGTTATACAATAATGCAACGAATGGGTTATGAAGGAAATGGTCATATAGGCAAGAGAAAAGAAGGAATTTTTGAACCTATCCAACTGAAAACCACACATCTAAAAGACAAAACTAGACTTGGATATGGTGAAGATGCAAAAGAAGCAGTTCAAAAGAAATCCAATGAAGAGATAGTTGAGATAATTCTGAGATTACAGGAGAATTTTGACACTGATTCCAATGAATATGAATGGGATACCATTTATAATGATGAATTATGGAGAGACAAGTAGTTCGATGTTATACAAAAATATACACCCATGCTCCAACAAGGGGAAAGCTCAAGGCCTCCACTTGAATACGTCCTACAAAGCGACCATGACTTGAGTGATGATTCAATTCAAAGAAAGATGGATAATCAACAGGGGGATACCATCATAGATCTTCCCCATGGTAAGAATGATAATAGTATCATGGCCTTAACTACCAGTGACCTTACCCAACCTGATGATCCATTACCCTTGGTCCATCTTGAACTCATTGATTGGGAACAAACTGGTCCAATCGATATCCCAACCTTCCCTGATGATGAAACCATTGTAAATTTTCTTTGTTCATCCAACTCAGAAACAGGTTCCACTAGTGAATCATAGTATCAAAATCTCAGTCAAGAGAGTGCCAAGTTTTTCAGCTGCAAAATTAACAATATAAAAGATAGATCTAATAGTGAAACCTAACAAAGGTAGTATTAGATCATGAACAGAGGAAAATAAAGAGCATATCTAACAATGAAAACCTTTCAAAGGCACTAGAAGATGGGAAACTTGACACTCTCCCTAAGCACTATCAGGAAAGATCTTCTATTTTGATAGAACCAACATAGGCAATCAATATAGGTACTGCAGAACAACCAAAATTCTTGCAACTTGTTGCATCACTAACAAAGGAAGAAATCCCAAAATTCACAAAATTCCTAAAGGATAATCAAATCAATTTTGCATGGGCATACATAGATATGCCAGGATTAGATCCAAATCATATCATACACCATTTGTCCATCATGCTGGAGGAAAAACCTGTGAAACAAAAACTCAGAAAATTGCATCCACATGTTGCATTACTAGTCAAAGAGGAATTAAAGAAGTTGTTAGATGTAGGATTCATTCAATCTATCGACTATGCAGAATGGATCTCCAAAATCGTACATGTATCAAAGCCAAATGGATGAATCAAAATTTGCATAGATTTCAGGGATTTAAATAAAGCATGTCCAAAAGATGAGTTCCCTCTACCAAACATAGACACGATTGTGGAATTTCCAGTGGGGCATGCTATGTATTCATTGATGGACGGATTTTCCGAATATGACCAAATCAAGATTGCACCTGAAGATCAAGATAAGACTGCATTCACATGTCTTGGGGTACATATTGTTGGAATGTAATGTCGTTCGGACTCAAAAATGAAGAAGCAACATATCAGCGGGTGATGATTACAATTTTTCATGACATGATACACACATTCATGGAGGATTATGTAGATGATATTTTAGAAAAATAAAACATAAGAGAGGGACATCTAGATATATTATTGAAGATTTTTGTGAAAATGGAAAAATTTAAGGTCAGACAATCCCAAGAAATGTGTCTTCGAGGTAAAATCTGGAAAGCTCTTGGGCTATATTGTATCAGAAAAAGGAATAGAAGTGGATCTAGTGAAGGTTCAAGAAATCCTATAAATTCCACCACCAAGGAACATCAGTCAACTGTGCTCATTACAAGGATGTCTACAATCCCATCAAGAGATTCATTGCACAACTATCAGACAAGAGTTTTTCATTTACACATCTCTTGCATAAAAATGTTCCACTTAAATGGGAAGACAAGTGTGAAGAAGCATTCGATTAGATCAAGAATTATCTAATGAGCTCACCAATATTGATCCCACCAGTACAAGGTGAACCACTCATACTGTATATTTCTACCACAGAAGTATCTATGGGGGCATTATTAGCACAGGAAGATAAAATGGGAAAAGAGCGAGCAATATATTATATCAGTAGAAATTTGAAAAGCCATGAGCTAAATTACACTTTCATTGAAAAGGCTTGTTTGGCAGTAGTGTTTTCTTCTCAAAAGTTGCAGCACTATATGCTAGCTCACATAGTCAAACTTGTGGCTAAAATTGATCCTTTAAAGTATCTTCTGAGCAAGGCAACCTTAACTGACAGATTAGCTAAATGGGTAATGATCCTAAGCGAATTTGACATTCACTATGTGGATCAAAAAGCAATCAAAGGGAAGGTAATTGTAGATCAGTTGGTAGAAGCACCACTACAATTAGAACATCCAATGCACATTGAATTCCATGATGCAGATGTGTTCACAACAACTACTAGGTAATCATGGATGCTTTATTTTGATGGGTCCTACACACAACACGGATCGGAGGCAAGAATTATTTTTGTCACGCCTCAGGGACATACCATTCCAAAGTCTTATCGGTTGATGTTTCCTTGTACAAATAACATAGCCGAGTATGAAGCATTGCTAATTGGAATGAGAATTGTATTAGACTAGAGAATTAAAGAGCTACAAGTGTTTGGTGATTCACAACTTGTCATAAATCAAATAAATGATGAATATCAAACTAAAGATAAAAAACTAATGCCTTACAAGAACATGGTGGATGATTTCAGGAAGTACTTTATTGAGATCAAGTTCATGCAAATTTTGCGGATTGACAACAAAGTTACAGATTCCATGGCTACAATTGCATCACTACTACAATTATCAGAGAACCAAGCTCGATACGAAGTCTTGGTGGAACAACTATTTTCCCCTACCTATGACAATCTTGAAACCTAAGTCATTTGTCACCTAACTGGTTCTGATTCCCCCTTGTATAGAAAAATCTATGCTTATCTGAAAGATACTATTTTATCCCTAGATTTGTCCCAGAATCATAAAAGAAATTTCATACGCCAATATTCTCGCTATACCCTAATTTCTAACACCTTATATGGAAGTGGTCTTGATGGTACCCTCCTTAGATATCTCAAACGTGATGAATCAGAAAAGGCCTTACAAGAGGTTCATGGTGGTATTTGTGGGACTCATTTAAGTGGACTAACCTTGGCTAAGAAACTTGTTAGAATGAGTTACTATTGGCCAACCATGGAAAATAAATCATTCATCTTTGTGAATAAATGTCTACAATGTCAGATTCATGGAAATCTCAACCATGCTCCTACTCAAGAACTACAACACTTCACTACACCATGGCCTTTCACTCAGTGGGGACTAGATCTAGTTGGCAAGATACACCCATCATCATCAAATGGATACAAGTTCATTATCATGGCCATTGAGTAATTTACTAAGTGGATTGAAGTTGTTCCCTTAACAACAGTTACCAGCAAACAAATTTCATCCTTTATTCTAAACTATATCATATGTTTGTATGGCATTCCCAGCTGCATTATCATAGATAATGGAAGACCTTTTAAATATCAAGATGAGGATGAACTCTGTGAAATATTTCACATCCAACACGGGTTCTCTATGCCTTATTATCCATAGGGAAATGGCCAAGCATAAGCTTCAAACAAAACAATTCTGAAGATCCTAAAGAAAATAGTGAATGACGCTAGCCATGATTGGCATGTCCAATTAAATCTAGCTTTATGGGCATACAGAAAAAGAATTCGCACACCAACATGTGACACCCCATATGCCTTGGTTTATGGAGTAGAAGCAATTTTTCCACTAGAAGTTGAGATTCCCTCACTTCTAGTCTCACTAAAGGGACTTATAACTAATGAGGATTACAGAGTATCAAGACTACAAGAACTAGAACTGCTTGATGAGCAGCAACAAAGTGTAGCCAATCACTTGAAGGGTTATCAACAAGTTATGTCCCACAACTACACTCACAAATTCAAACCACAAACATTTCAGGTGGGTGACTTAGTCCTCAAAGAAAACCCTCACAATTAGCAAGATCAGGAAAAGAAAGGCAAGTTCGAGCCCAATTGGTTGGGTCCGTTTGTCATTATTGTAGCATATGGGTCGGGTGCATATTAGTTATCAACGCCAAAAGGGGAACTGCTTGAAGATCCAACCAATAGCATCCATTTGAAGAATTTTGTGTTTGAAAAACACAAAAACAATATAAAAAGTCTTGGAAAAATACCAATAACAACATAAAAGGTCATGAAAAAATCCATTAAAATCAGAAAATTTCCATGAAAAAATTGTCATCAGGGTGAAAACCTGGCAAACAGCCATCCTTTTGACATACAAAAAAAATCATAAAAAGAGAAAATACAAAAAAAAAAAGAAGAGAAAATACAAAAAAATCAAAACAAAGAGAAAAATCCAAAAAAATGAAAAAAAAACATCGTTGCCTTGATGAAAACCTGGCAAACAGGCATCTTGGTAACAACAGAAAAAATCACAAAATATGAAAAAGTGCAATAAAAACAAAGGGTGAAAACTTGGAAAACAGGCATTGTTTGTGATTTAGTCAACTCTCCATAAATTAGGTTACGTTCTACATTGTTCATAGCCATTTTTCATCAGCATCACCTACATTCCTGACCATCATATTCACATCATGTGCCCAACATTTCCTTGATACTACAAGGATTTCATCATGGCTTGATGATCATTGTTATTCCTAGCAGTAGGTTGTGACTTATCGGGAGTTAAGGTGCCAAAATCGTTGGGGGGCAATCAACTTTTGAACCTTTTAGCAAACAAACGACAACTTGTGTCAAGTATCAGAATGTCAAAAACAACAATCAAATATCCAATCAAACCTAGTCAAAATAGCTATGAGATAGGAAACTGAAACAAACTATATGATCTTAATCTGAATAAAATTAATGAAAAACTTAAAGCATAAGTTGAATTGTTGTTTTGACATTTGATGACATCATATATCTGGAGCGGTTCAATGATGTCATGAACTAGAATCACAAGGAAGGAATATGATTTTCTTTAATTGTTGTTTATAAGTTAATCATTAGTACTGTGCAAATTTGTCACGAGACATGGTGACATTTCAGGATTGGCATAGGAAAATAGTTAATTTTTGTCTATTTATGCAAGCAATACTCAAGTCATCTTGGTTCAATTATACCTTGATGCTTGTCCTAACTTGATATATCAAACATCATGAAAGTTGTACTTAGGTCATCATCGGTGTAAATATTCCCTTTGATGCTAATACTAACTTTCAACATATCGAAAGGCTCATTGATGAAAATCAAGCACAAAATTGGTCTACAAAATGACAATAGTGAAATGGCTCATCTGGCATTTTAGGACTGCATGATTCATATAGATTACATTCCATTTTGTGGTTGTATGATATATTTTTGGAAGTTGGCAAAGATACATATCTCTTTTTAAAACGAAGATAGAGTACACTTGGACATTTATTGCATCTCATTTCATTTTCATCATCATGGGTTACAATTCATTTTCATTGTCACTTTCATATCATTTTCATTTTAATTTCGTCTTACATTATCATGATCATTTTCACATTAGTTGCATCTCATTTCATTTTTCATTATCAATTTCATATCAAATTTAATTCATATCAAGTTCGTGTCATTATGTCATCCTACGTTGCATCTTATTTCACCAATTTGTTGCATATCATTTTATATCCACTTTTCCTCATTCATTTCATTTTTTATCATATCTTGCATTTCATATCATTTTTGAATCATTCAATTCATTTACATCTCATTTCATTAGTGTCATTACCATTTTTGTTTTTATATCATTATCATTATTAGTTTCATATCATTTTTACATGGTTTTTGCATTATCACATCATTTCATTATCATTTTATCACATCATTTCATTATCATTTTATCACACCATTTCATTATCATCTTATCACATCATTTCATTATCATTTTATTACAACATTTCATTATCATTTTACATCATTTCATTATCATTTTATCACATCATTTCATTATCATATTATTTCATGATCATTTTACATCATATTCATACATCGTTTTCATATCATCATTTACATATACTTCTCAAGTCATCATTTCATATTATTTTCATGTCATTAATCATTCCTCTCATTTGCATCTTATCATCATATTAGCATATCATATCAAAAAAATTCAAATTTACATATCATTTTTCATATCATCATTTCATATCAATTTTTCACATCATTTTTATCATTATCATTCACATGGCATTTTCATTTATCATTTTCAGTTTGCATTTAATACATCCATATCATTACATCATTTGCATAATCATACATCGAAAAGAGAAAAATGCATTCGTTGCATTCATTACATACATTTTCCATACATCATATTGAATCATAAAATCATTCCATTTGTAGATTCATCAAATCATAAACGTAAAACATCATCATTATTCATATCATGTGCATCCATCATCATAACATCATATAAAAATCATCCATAAACATGCATACTCATAAAACAACATGGCATATAGAAACATCCATCATAGCATAATCAAGGACACATGCATATCAAAAATCACCACTGCATATCATAATCTCATCAAATATATATGTGCATGGGTATAATGATATCAAATATCTGAAAAAGATACATAAGATACAATAAAGGGTGGATGCAAAATCATCACTGTGGGGCATCTGTACAAGGATCATGACTACTACTGCCTCTGGAGGTGGTGGGTCTCCCTGGATCTCTACTATTTGTGGCCCCTATGTCTCGTCTACCTTGCATATCCACACTACTAGTAGCACTCTTGGAATGTGTTCGAGTGTGAGTGCGAGATCAGGTACTTGATTGTGTGTATGCTATCCTTTGCTTAGGCCATACCACCTCAAAGTATCTCATACGATAATACTCCTCCTGGAGAGTAGTCTCTAACCCCTCTACAACAAACTCTCCAATAGAGGTTCCCTCAACAGACCTCAAAATTCTCTCGGCCAACCCCTCTACCTGTACACATCATTGTCTGAAACTGTCCCGCTCTGTTGTCAACTAGGCTATCTATGGGTTGGGAGGTGGTGGTTGAGCCATTCGTGCATGTAGTTGAGTAATCATGGCCTATTCCTGTGCTAACTAGCTTTGGATATCCTGTACCTATGCCTGTAATGTATTGATCTGACCCTGTGAGGGAGCCCTGATAGTGATCCAAGGCAATGTGGCTACTAGCTACTCCACAACTCTAGCTATGTGGGGCCAAGTATTGAATGGTACATCAAAGAAGACTCCCCCTCCACCATCCCCATCATCATCACCTAAACTATCATCCTCCTCCTCCTCCTCATCGATATTCATAGCCTCCCCACCTATATCCTCCTCTCCTCTAGCAAGTTGCTCTGCTTGTCCCCCTCCCTATCCCCCAACCTGTCCTCCTCCCTGTGGCCTAGCTCATGCTCTTTCCTCTACTTGTGCATGTGGATACCTACGTGCTCTTTGTGCTACAGGACCATCCAACACTGGTGTCGGCTCATCTGGACTAGTCAACCTAGGAAATGGATGAGTGTAAAAATAGGCTACATAGTCCTCGATCATCCGTGCATTTGTGACCTCTGGGTGGATATCCAAAAACTCTAGTTGTAGCCCAGTATACTCTGCTCTCACTACCTCAAAAGTGATGAAGGGACCCTACTCTGCCACATCCTCTCACCGCTTCACATAGTGAGCCACACCCTGCAGCATCATCTACACCCACCCATACTGTCTCAACATAGGTACATAACCAAAAACCACTCAATGATGAAGGGAGTGTGGCCAATCATGTATCTAGTTGTGCCGTAATACGACAGCTCAATATCATCCTCATCCCATGCCTCGTAGTCCACATATGGTCTCCATATGACTGTATCCATGTCATCCAGCACATGTCATCAATACTCTAACTTTCCCAACTTAGGTTGGACAAGTGGACCTGTATATGCATACACATATGGGCAAACAAGTTGATAGTCTCTCCCTATGAAAGGGTGGGTGATGATGATGTGCTCCCACACCCATATCTGCAAAAGTGTCACCCCAAAGGAAATACTCTTCCCATCAATGTATACCACCTAATGGAGATCATGATAGAAATGGGCTAACATATAGGATCGCCATGTGTATCTGGTTTGGTGAAAGATCATATCCTCCAATATCTGGCCCCAATCAATAGATAGTCCCTTTGACCTACAGTCAGGATATAGGAAGCCACCAATGAAACCTACCAAAATTGAGGGAAGTGGGGCATAACCCTCTACCATCTCCCTCCAAGGGATCTCATAACCACTAATGTGTGGATCCTGAAACACTCATCTGAGATAATTTGTACCTCCAATCTTCTTATGGTCATAGACCATAAGATCGCCAACCATAGGGATACCCAAAATCCTATACACATCCTTGGGTGTAATAGTGATCTCTCCAGTCAGCAAGTGAAATGTGTTATGCTCATTTTGCCATCCCTCAGCTAAAGCGGTCAACAATGCCCTATTGACCCTATACTGAGGGATCCTCATAAGTGATCCCAAACCACATTTAACAATGACCCCTATCTCTGGCTGAGATAATCTAGGAACCATCTCCCAAGTATGAGGAAATCTCTCTCTCATCTGGAGGATTTTAAAATCCTTCTATAACATCAACACATCATTCAATCAGATCATCATCAATCAGATCATCATCAATCAGTAAATCAAACAATCATGTCAATCAAGCAAGCGAATCATATCAGAAGCATATCAATATCATTACTATTTTTTTTTCATTTAACATGAAATAAAATTTATTAGAATCATCAAAATAAAATCAACATCAACAACATATCAACCTGTCATTACTATTTGTTTTTCAAGCAGGAAGAAAAAATTATTAGCTCTACTATTTGTTTTTCCTTAGACATGAAGACAAATTTAACAACCAAATGACTCACATCAACATCATTACTATTTGTTTTTCATTTAACATGAAAGAAAATTTATCAAAATCAACATCATTTTACTATTTATTTTCAAAGCACGAGAACAAATTTATCAGATCATCACCAAAATCAAGTCAATCTATCCTTGATGCTACTCAAATTCATCAAATCAATTGTCTAATATAGCAACAAGCATCAGGAACTCATCAAATCTATCTCAAACTTTCAAATTCAGCTAAAATTCATGGATGTGCTAAAACATACTTTCAATGCGCTAATCCAGCCAATGTGCTACTTTATCCATGGATGCACAAAAATAGAGGTTCAAAGCGCTAAATCATCAATGTGATATTCTATCAGATGTATGCACAAGATTACCTAAACAATGCGTTATTCTAGCCTATTCACTAAAGCCCTCATGATATGCTCTATTTAAACATCATATGCGCATAGTTTTCACCTATGCGCTAATCTATCAATCCTATGCGCTAGTCTAGCATTCCTATGCGTCATACTATTCAATCTATGTGCTATCACCTATGCGCTAATTTACCTAATCAATGTGCTAAAGAAGAGCTCGCATGCGCTAAAACAAAATATTCAAAATCAAAAAATTCAAAAAATTCAAGCAAAATTCAACAAAAATCCACAATGGAGGGTTGTATGATCTTACCAGAGGTTCGTATGCTGCTGGTTGCTGATATCGGTGGGCTCGCTCGAATCTATGGCGCTCATAATGGATCGACATCTCAAAATCTTCTCTCAGAGAGCTCAAAAATCACAAAAGGCAACTATTCAAATGACAATTACTTTTACCTTTTTCCACCTTTTAAGGGGGTAAATAAGGTAAGGTTATTTTTTATTTCACCACGCAAAGTGCTATTTCTGGAGATAAATCGATGAATCTCCTTCTAATCATTTCAAATCTTTGAATCATCATCAAAATCTTCAAACAACGTGATTTATCTCCCGAGGGGGCATATAGCATCATCAGTCAATTTTTCAAAGTCAAGGGCAAAATTTTTGTTATCTAAATTTTTCTATGAAGCAATGCGTAAAACACATCACTTCAAAGAGGGGCAAAATGTATACATCTAAAAATGGTCAAGCCTGTTAATTAATTAAATATGAATTATTTAATTAATATTCTAAAGTCATCTATATATAAATAAATTTAATTATTTATTTATATCGTTCACCTTTCTAAATTCTTCTAGCTTAATTAAATAAATACGTTTATTTAATTATCACCGTCTTCTTCTTAATTAAATAAAATAAATTTCATAATTTATTTATATTAATTATCATATTATTATAATTTTGAGTTTTTTAAATTCAAATAATGGAATATTCTTCTAAACTCATTCTTCATCCCACATTTAAATTAAATATTATAAATATTTGATTTAACACCTTTTTTCACTTCACATTTAATTAAATATTAATAATTTAATTATGGAAGCTTCTAAAATCCTTGTCACATATAATTAAATAAACTAATTATTTAATTAAAGGATTTATCCTCAACTACCAACTAACTCCTCATAATTGAATGCACAAATGGAAACTTTCCTTCAATTTTGAATGGAGAAGGTTGTGTACGAGGAAACATTTCCCATTATTCTCCCAACCTTCCATCTTTCTCTCAACTTCCAAAATATCTCACCATTCATCTCGACAGGTTTGATTTCGACTGTCGATCTTTGCCAACTAGAATTTTGCCTCCAAAATTCTATAAATACAACCCCTTTGTGAGTTGAAAAGGATCCTAAAATTTGTGAATTTAGCATGATTACTATAGTTGCATTCTATACAAAATTTTAGCAATCTTCTTAAGCATAGTATTTCAAGTTCATAGAATCTTAGTTTTCAATTTCATAGCTTAATCATTTAGCAAATAGACATGCATATTGAATAAGCTTGCTCTTCAAAGTTGTCATTCTACCAAGCTATTGCTTACACCAACTAAGAGCCAGTAACTTGCATCGAATCCTTGGAGATAGAGGACAATGGGAGACTTTTGAAGGAGCTATTGTTTTACAGTTTGTTTTACTTTTAAATTACTTTCCTTTGATATAATGTTGCATTGGTGGGTTGGTTTATCTTTCTAGTTAGCTCACATATTCACACACACATTTTTGGTGCCCACCATGGGGCCTTGCCTTATTTTTAATCTTTTAATTACAGTTTTTCTGACAGGTGACAAACTGGACTTGCGGTTTAGCGCACACAAGACACATTTTAGCGCATACGAGGACTGTAGGACTGTTTCAGCACTTTGAAATTCTATTTTAGCATATTTACCTATTCCTTTAGCGCATTTATCTTCTGTTTTAGAGCATCCCTGAATGTTTATTTAGCTCATTTTTTCTCTATTTTGGTGTATTCGTGAGTTCTTTTAGCGCATATAGGGAGTTGTAAAAATTAATCCTGATTCCAATGCCATCCGTGGACAAAGATTTTTTTTTTTTTTGCATAAGTTAAAATGAAGCAATCCTAGGGTAGACACTTAAATCTATAATTAACCAATCCTAGGATAGTCACCAAACAGTATTTTATCTTGGTTAAAATGAATCCCATGCTTGTTGTGAAGAAAAATCTTCACTAAGTTTAGAAAATTGTTTTTTGTGATTGTCGGGTAATAGGTTTATGCTCTCCCCTTAACTGGGTGATCAAAATGTCAAGCTTACCTTTTCATTTTATGCATTTATGCTTTATTACATCCTTTAGAAGGCCTACTCTCGTGGGAAAAAGTACTCACCCAAGAGGAACGACCTAAGTGGGAACACCTAAAGCCAAGGATTCCAACCCACTCTAAACAAAAGCGAGTTGTTGATGAAAGTCTAACTCGAAAGAACCTTACTATGAACCTTAGTATAGAGGTCAACTGTGTCAGTTTCCAAACATCATAATAATCACAGTGCAAGGGGATGGAAGAATCTTCCCCCAAGACACTTACCATATAATTGCAACGAATTGGTTGTTCAAGGGATCAAGAAATCTAACCTTGAGTACACACCTGGAAAAGACAAAAACATGTGCACCCTCTAGGGGGTAACACGATTGTGTGAGTCGACACAATTCTAAGATGTAGGTTGTGGTTACTATGATGACCTTTCTGACAAATAAGAGTGAGTCTGTTTGAAGTGCTTATTTTGTTCAATAGGCAAGGATAATCTTTGAAAACCATGTGAGACCCCTAGGATAGTCTTCTAAGTTATTTTCTTGGTCAACACTTAGAAAACGTTAAAAAATTTGAAAACTTGAAAACCTCAAAAAATTGGAAAACCTTGGAAGACCCTAAACAACATCAAATAATCAAAAACTAAAACATTCATTAGCTCTCAAAAAGACCAAAAACAACCTCAAAACATTTTTTCAAAACATCAAAAAAATTGAAATATTCTAGAAAATCTCAAAACCATCCATCCCATTTCGCTTTCACCCACAACAAGATTTCATCCATAATAAATTGATCATCATCTTCAAACATTGGTAAAAACATAGAAAACAAGTGTCGCAAGCCATGAAGTGGAAACCTAAAAGTCAAATTCTAAAGTCTAGATCATAAGAAAATGAGTCAATAGCATATGTATCAATGACCTATCAAACACTTAGTCTTAGTCAAAAAATATGATAAACATGTCCTAGGATGCATCCTTCCTACAATGGGCATCAACATCAGAAATCACCTTAGCTATGTTACATTGGCAAGAGATCTAGGTAATATTGATTGTTTGTTGTTGATCTTTTCTTATGATTTATCTTATTGACCCATTCTAAGGACCTCTTGTTGATGTCTATCAAAGTGATTTAGAGAGAAAGGATGGGAATTGACCATTATCTTTTTATTTTTTGTGCTTGTGGGATATTCTTGTAAAATAATCTTGGTGCATACTTGCTTTGTTGTGTGTAGAGAGGTCATGTGGAGCAGATTGTTGACTATTGTGTATGCTTTGGTTTGAAATATTCTAAACTTCTAAACTATATTCCAATGAGGTTTATGTATGTCAAGGTGTGAACAAGTACTATCCTATTTGTTTGTAGAGTCAAATTCCAGCACACTAGATACAATGTCATCTTGGCTATCAATACCTTGATGCATCATGTCTATGTGTTATATCAAAAATAAGGAATGACGAAGAGTCCCAATCCTAGAAATGAGAAAACTCATCAATCTCATCACCATAATCTAATAAAGTCTTCATGAATCATGGACTTGGACTTTTGAATCAATCTTAAAATCAATGGTCAATCTATTCATCTTATTCTTCTATCTTCTTTCCATGCTAACATGGTATCATGATAGTCAACAAAAAAATCATCATGCATCTGCCCTGCATCCACGAACCATTAACATACCTACATCTTGCACAAGCATATCATATAATCTACATATTATAGAGAAAGTGACATCATCATATGGGAAATTACATAAAACAAAAAGTATATCCATCTCATCAAATGTCATAGAAAGATACTAAAAAAGAAGAGAAGAACATCCATTGAATTACATCTATATCATGCATCCCATGACATAAAAATATCATCATAAATCATCTCATATCACATGGCAAAAATAAAGAAATACATCCATCACGTAAACATTTGCATCCATTGCATCCATACATAATCATAACACATTCAATAAATGAATCACATCATAAATTGAATTAGGCCATCTCATAAATATTTCAAAAATGAATGTCATGGTACAAATATCAAAGTCAATATGTGTAACTATCATAAAAAATGCATATACAAGAGTTTCTCAAAAATGAGCCGATGAATGTGTCTACATGTATCAATCAAGATGTACATTAAAAAAGTGTTTATACAAGGAGGCTATCCCTACTCTATCTGTTGTCATGGTGTGACTAGTCTTGATGCCCATCTAATGGTTGTCTTTGGTTGGGCTCCCTAGGCTATCTCACTAAGGGTTGGCCACCAGATGCACTAGGTGCAACCCCGCCCCTATGCTCAAAATTGGTCTGTCGACAACTCGGGGGGACATATCGTTAATAAAGTGTCTTGTAATAGGACACCTCCTCCCTTGCAAGACCATAAAGGTGTGTTGACACTATTTGGCCCACCTACCCATGTACCTACTATGCTTGCTGCTATGCAATAGCCTCTAGTTGTTGCCTCCCCCCCATCTCCTAGGATAACTAAATGTCTGAGGCTTGGCACTATTGCCTCTCCTAGTCTCTCTCTTTTGTCAATGGCTGCACCTACTAGTGGGCCTGGTCCCACTCACCTATACCAATCTATATCTATTAGTAGGCCTAGTCTTGCTGCCTTATCACTAGCTATTGGAAGGCCTGATCCTACTCCTATATCAATAGTTGTATCTAAGCATCTCTGGGATCACATCCATATTGTTGCTATTGCTACTGAAGTGGTGGAGGTGGTGGTGGTGCCCCTAGGACCTATCCCCAACCCTGTCTAAGAGGTTGACCCTACTGACCTTGATCTGGTTACTATCCACCTCTGCCCTATCCTTTTCCTACCCCTCGACCTTTAGGTCTCTCTTGTGGGGGTACCCTTGTTGGATCTGTCAAACATAGGGGAGGCAGGAACCATCCATAATACATCAGAGTGGTCCTAGTGTCGGCTTGTCCCTGATTTTACACCCAAGGCCTGGCCACCAACTTCCTAAATCCCTTTATAGCCTCATGAGGTTGTATCTATGGCCCCCATGTCACCTCCCTTGTAGTACTGGAGAATATAGTGGTGTAATCATCTGTAGGTGCATCTTGCACCTCACCAAACTTCCTAGCCACTTGATCGAGCAAGTACCTCTTGATCATGGTGTACTCTTGGTTGTACATGTACCAAGTTTTTCTGGTGTAAAATAGTTGTTGGTGATCATCATACCAGGTAGGCATCTATAACCACAGTCACCATCAAAACACTATCATATCATTGATAGATTGACACCAATAGGGAATCTCTAATGGGCCTATGTGTTATAGTGTATTGTCCCCTATATCAGAACATGATTGGCTCATTTGGATCCACATATACCATATGTACTATTGGTCTGAGCATAGCTATATGATCCCATGCCCATATGTGTAAAAAAGTAATCCCTACGCCAATGCCTCTCCCCTTTCAGTATATGAACTAGTGCATATCATGATAGAGTGAGGCCAACATGATTGGGCCCCACGCATAAAGTGTCTTCTTGTAAATCATCATGCGACATGAGAGTCCCTAGCTAGGACTGAATCCTCTACCTCATCAATCTAGGGAAAAAATCCCAGAGATCAATGCACCAACTATTAATCTGAATACGGGTGAGCTCCCTTAGTACATCTCTAAATCAATCTATGAGTTTTTGAGTATGACATCCTCCTGATGTAGTACCTCATAGCATGTGTCATACCCAAAATATTTAGCATGTATCACTTGATCTCCATGGCTAGGAAGCTGCAGTATCCTCCACACATCCTCCAAAGTCACCATGGTCTCATCGATGGGAAGGTGAAATGACAATGTCTCACTATTCCATTGCTCAACTAATGTAATCATCATGGCCAAATGTGTGCTCACCATGAGCATATATGCAAAGAATCAGAGCTTGATCTCCCCTAGGTGCTCCTATCGAATCTCGTCCAAATCCTCTAACTCCTTGAGCAACCTGAGCAAGTGCTCGCGAGACATAAGTGGCTGGAAAACCTCATGCATCCACAACACAAACAATGTCAAAATTTGGATAAAATCGACAAATTTTGGAGCTTTTGTACCCCCAATTGACAATAGCATCGTTGTTTACAAATGTGTTGCTATAATTCTTTTTTCAAATGGCATTGCCCTTATTCAAATATGAGGAATCGTAACTCTAAACAATGACATTGCCATAATTCCCGACGTCACCCAAACCAAATCATAGCTAGCATCACTAAATACACCCACATCACTAAAATCAATTTGAAGCCCTAATTCTAAATCTCAATTAGTGTCACTATATACAATGGCATCACCAAAATTTCCAAAAGTGTCACCAAAATTCCTAAAAGTGTCACAATAGGATGACACTAGAATTAACCTAACATCAATGCCTAATAAATGCATGAAAAAAGCAAAGTACAAGGAGAGTTTGGATTTTAGTACTGGTGGTCCTATGCCTAGAGGCCACTGGTACTCTGGAACTCAGTTAGTGATGTGTCGTGGAAGAACATGGTGAGCCATTTTGTCAGTCAAAGCAAAAGAATAACATGAAATCTCAAAGTGTGAATGCAAAAAATAATTGCAAATGACCCTTTATCACCTATTTATGCTTAAAAATTAGGGTTATTTGCCCTAATTTGAGGGAAAAGCTAGGGTTTTAGCCTGTTATCCTTTTTTGCACCATGGCACATATTTTGAGACAACTTTGTGTTTTTGAGCTCATTTTCACATCCCAGAGCATGTTTTTGGCACCTGAATCAATGTTACACCTTTGTCAAGATATCAACCCAAAATTCAAAATTTCTAGCCAATCTCTCAAGGGAGCAGGGTATCAGCTTAATTCTTTTTGCAGGGGCAATAGTGCGATATCCAAAAAATCAAGAATTTTTAAATTTTTGATCTGAGTAGCAACATTAATCTGAAAAGTGTCAGTCTTTGAACCAACGTAATAGGTACCTCACTTGAAAGAGGGGAAAAATGTAGAACTTAAAAATTTCTTGAATGATATTACACAGTTGAATCTGATATACTAACATCGTTTTTTCCTAAAATTCATCATCTTTTGGCCTATTTGATTAAATAAGCCTAGTTATTTAATTAAATATGTCATTTTCATCTATTAATCTAATTAATCTAATTAGGTTAATTCCTATCCTCTCACACTAATATTTCATTTATTTTAATTGAATAATTCAAATAATTCAATTTAAACCCCACCTTATCTCCTCTCATTTAATTAAATAATCTAAATCATTTAATTAAATTTCATTTGCATCCCATTTTCATTAAATAAAATAATTATTTGATGAGAAGTATTTTCCCCTCAACATTAAAACTAGTTTTGATTAGCAAATTGCTAATTTTCCTCACCCATCCACTTGCATAGGGAATATTCCAAATGAATACTCTCCTATTTGGCTCCAAAAATGGAATATTATTTCCTAAAAAACTTTATAACAAACTTTCAAATTTGTTACAAAGTGTGTTTGATTGAATCATTATGAGCCCTTAATGATTTCTTTGATCCATGTGATTCTCATCCATTGATGAGAATCCTTGATCCATGTTTCACCCTTCATTCAATATTGACCATTGATGGATCAAATCAATCTTAACCCTTGATTCTTTATTTGCTCTCCTATAAATACTTCACCATTTGGAGAGAAATGGATCCATCTTTTCAGAGAAAAGTTATGTTGTTAAAATTCATACTCATTTGCATCCACATTTAGCATTCGTTGGCATTTTAGCTTAATCTTCATGCATATTAGCTTGAGCATCCATTAATGGCTTCCATTTTAGCTTAGTTTACATCCATGGCATGCATCTTTGAACTTTTTTCCATTTAGTATAGATTGCATCCATCTCAATCAAGCATTTTAGCATTTAGCACTCATTTTCATCATGCTAAACTAGTTTTGCATCTATGCTTCATTCATATTTCATCAGTTTCATCGGTTTTCATCAATAAAAATCAATTGGAATGGCTCATATTATCTAAGGGATCAGGAAAGGGTCATCATTCCACATCAATGAGACACCACTCCCCCAATGGGATAAGGTTTGAGGTCTTAGAATAGGTTTCTTTCAAACTTTCTTGTTTATTTCATGTTTAGTTTAATGGTTTCTTAGTTTTTGATGCTTTCTAACACCCTCTCATTGGGATTGTAGCTTAGACGGTTATATATGTCTTAAATTCATTAGGATATGGGGTATTTAATCTATACAATGATTACAATCATAGTATCATGTGAAAAATATCATTTATTCAGGGGGTGAAAAGAAAGTAAATCATAAGAAAGTGTGTTCAGAAGTTCGTGTGTTGTCTTTGATGGTTTTTCACATCTTGTGTTTCCATCAATGAAAAAGGGAGAGATTGTTACAAGTTTGAATGTGTTTTCATTGATATCAATTATGTGTTAAGGAAGTCCTTACATGATGAAGATGTCAAGGATATTGAGAAAATTGTCAAAAAGAGGAAAACGGGATGGTGTAGGTTGTGCATATGTAGTTGAGATATTGAGGAAGTGTTGTAAGTACATGGAGCTATTTTTATGTTGTAGGGTCTGAAGATGAGTTGGAATGAAGTAATTAGCTGAGATGATGTCTCTGGTACTTGGTTTCCAAGTCCTTTTGATAAAATTTGATAAACAGAGTAAACAGTGTTGTGCAAGTGTTTAGAATGTTCTCCGAGATGTGATCCAAATTTCTTCTATGTTGATGCTACACTTGTATGGATCTGGTATGTTGTTCAAGGATGTTATAGGTTGCTATATTCAGAATTTGGGTTTTTGGATCATTGTACAAAGTGAGATATTTTCACTAGTGTGTGAACTAGTTTTTCAGTGATGTTTTCTATGGCTTGGGAGATGTATTTTCTCTACGTTTCTCCATAGTTTGGATTTAGGTTGTGCAGATTTGGGAAGTTTCTTATATTGTTTATATCTTTCATAATTTAATGTTTCACTTGATTTGATAAAGTACAATGTGTGTTTCATGAGTCAATTTGTGAATAAGGTTTATTGAATGTTTTGGGATGAAGTATTTGTATGATGCAAGCTTGGATGAAGTGTTTGATGAATCTCAGGTGGTTCAAATATTATTATAGATTGTCTTCAAATGAATTTTATTATCTAGAAGTTACATATTGATTTAAGGAAGCGTGTACTTAATGTTTATGGTGTATAACACGGGTATTGGATGGCCTTGTATTAACACTACATGTGAGGCTTGTGAATGCATGTTGAGATGTGTTTGGATTTTTTGGGTCTTAATTAAGAATTTATATGGGTCACCTTCATTCCTATCTATCGCATGAATGTTTAGGTTCTGACCTAATTTGAATTTGTAAGTATAATGGATAGTTTTTGACCTTGGATAAGATTTTTGAGATCAAGGATGCTATAAATATGTGTGGTGTTGTTGTGAGATACACAATAGAATCAAGAAAGAGTCAAGATAGATGCAAGATCAATGTGAGTGATGTATGTGATGTGAATTTGAGTAGAGAAATGCAAAATTCAGGTGTTCTATTCGTGAAGGTAGTGAGCTAAAGGTCTCTGAAATATTTCATACAAGGCTATGAAAGTGCTGGAGCATTTGTGGTGGATTCCTTATTGCATTAATAAGTTGTTCTCTGTGTAATATTTATCTTCTATCTTCTTGTGTTCTTTCTATGGTAGTGAGCCCTGGTTGTGAGCCTTTTTAGATAATGTGTCATATTTTGGTTGTGATCCCTTGTACCATTTTTGCAATTACTTATATTGTGAGATAATCCTCATCGTGGTTTTTCCCTCATTGGGTTTTCCACGTAAATCTGGTTTTATCTTGTGTATAGTGTTTTTATTTTAGTTTTTGTTATTTGCATTTCATGTTTAATCACATTAACATAATAAGGGTTTAATGAATGCATGTGGATCTGATTATTGTTGAGGGTTTTCATATTTTTATTTTCTACAATTGATTCACCCACCCTCTTAGTTGTCTTGTTTAGTCAACAAGGGTAACAACTTGTATATTGTTCCAACGTTGGAAATGAATTGGGACAACCTGGATCCCATGATGGTTGAGTCTCAAGATGAGAAGGAGGTGGCCAGAGAAGATATGGAGAATCTAAAACTAGAAGTAGAAGCCACATGATTTGTTCAGGAAATTAGTGAAATGAAGTGTTTACAAAACCCTAAAGGGAAGCTTGGGATGAAATAAACCCTGGCAGGGAAAAGCGAAAGGTGAACAGAAAGACCAATGAGGAGAAGACATCAATTGTTGTGGAGGATATAGGACAAAAAAAAATCATAATGCTTCTTAGATCAAGGAAGGGAATTACCCTTCTTGAAGGACAATGGGACAAGCTAGGGTGAATGAGGTGGTCGTTACCAATGGTGTGGATGAGGATTTATTTTTGAGGGAGAGAGAGCTCTTGAAAAGCCTTGAGGAGCAGCTAGCTAGGGAAGAAATATTTTGGCACCAAAAATCCAAGGAATTATGGATTAAGGAGGGGAATCAAAACACCAAGTTCTTCCACAACTCTACAAGGGAAAGAAGAGAATGCAACAAAATAGCCAGCCTCAAGCATTGCTAAGGAGGAGGTTGCTAAGGAGGCAGTGCAATTTTTCTCAATTTTCTCAATAACTTGGAAGGATCAAACCTATTGGCACATAAATCCCTCTTATGCCACATTCCCAAATTGGTGAGTAATGAACAAAATATGTTGTTTTTGCATCCTTTCACAGAGGATGAAGTTAGAATTCCAACCTTTCAAGTGCATATGGATAAGGATCTTGGTTTGGATGGCTACCTACTCTATTCTACTAGAAATGTTGGAGGTTCATTAGTACGAAGGTGACAGAGGCTTTGGAGGAGGCAGGGGCTTCTGGAAGTTTACTGAAGGAATTCAACAACATATTTTTAGCCTTAATCCCAAGAAGTATAAGCTAGGTTCCTTGGATGAGTTTCATCCAATTGTGTTATGTAACACATTGTACAAGATCCTAACCAAGACCATTGTAAATCATTTGAATGGAATCATTCTTTCCATGATTGTTGAGGAGAAGACGAGCTTCATACCTTAGAGGTCAATTTATGAAGGGGTTATCGTAGCACAAGAGGTAATTCATTAACTTCAATGTAGTAGGAGGCCTAGCATTCTCATCAAACTTGATATCAAAAAGGCTTACAACATGGTTAATTGGTGTTTCCTATGCAAAGCACTGGAAACTTTCGGGTTCAATCAGATCTAGGTTAATTATATTTTTAATTGCATAGGAATTTCATGCTACTTAGTATTGGTGAATGGTCAATTGACTAGTTTTTTTGTATCCTCTAGGGGCCTAAGACAAGGTGATCTATTGTCCCCCTTTCTATACATCTTAATGGTTGATGTTATAGGAAGATCAGTCACCAATGTAGTAAGTTAGGGTAGAATTGAGGGTCTGCAAGTAACCAATGGTCTACCCACCCTCTCTCATCAACAATTTGATGTTGACACCTTTCTCTTTGGGGTTCCAAGTGTGGAGGTGGTAGTGATATTCAAAAATATTTTGAAGGAATATGAAATAATTTCTAGGCAGTGGGTGAGTGAAGCAAAATCAGATATTTTGTTTCAAAGTACCCCTCCCCAATTAGAGTTGTTGGTGGCTAGAACACTGAACTTTGGGATAGGGTAGTTTCCAATGTCTTACATGGGACTCACATTGGCCAAAGGGATTAGCAACAATAAATTATGGTATCCTCTAGTCAAAATAATTAACAAACACTTGGCTTCTTGGGGTGGGAATTGGCTCAGATGGGCTGGTAGGATTGTGATTCTTAAGGTGATGATCTCCGCCTTACAATTATACTTGTTGTCATGCTTGAAACTCCCAAATGGTAAGGCCTCCACCATTACATAGAGCATGCACAAATTTTTTTGGTAGGGTGTATTAGACCAAAAGAAGTATCCCCTCATAGCATGGGACTCAGTGTGTAGAGCAAAAGAAAAAGGTGGGGTGGGGGTGTACAAAATCCTCAGGAAAAATTAGGATCCTGGGGTGAAATTATTCTGGGAAATGTATTCAAATAGTGATACAAAATGTTTGAGAATCCTCTAGCACAAATATCTGAATGACACCAACGTGAATGACATCTTGTTGATAGAGCATTTACCACAGGGTTCCCAAATTTGGAGTTTCATGAAAGCCTATCGACCCCTTATTTTGAAGCAATTAACATAGAATATCCATGATGGTAGATTGACATGTTTTTGGGAAGACTCGTGGGGGGGTTATCCAAGCCTGGATAGTGTTTTGACGATGGAGCATATGAAGAACACCTTGCAGCAAGTGTGGGGCCACAAGGTTCAAGATTATTTGTTTGAAAAGTGTAAGGATGGGTGTCAGGTGTGGGTGTGGAAGGATTTGGGTGGCTTGCCTCTACCCCAAGCTAAAATAGTCATCTTGGTTGAAGCCTTTAAGAAGAGAAGGGTGCTAATTAGGCCCAGGGTGGATAAGTTGGTTTGGGTTGACTCTACCATAGGAGAATACAAGGCACGAGAAGGTTACAAGTCTTTGTGTGAGACTGAAGGGAAGTTGATGCTTCCTCTACACCTATGTTAGAGCAAGTTTTCCTTGCCCAAATTTGGGACCTTTGCTTGGGTGGCCCTTCTGAATAAGATTCTTAGAACTGACAGATTTCATAAAATGGGTTTTGAGTGACAATCAAGATGTGTGCTTTGTAAATGAGCTGAGGAGGATGCCAATCACATCTTTGTTAGCTTCCCTTTGTGTAGGATTGTTGGAGGTGGCTCTATTCCAAAATTGGGTGGTCAGGTGCACTGCCAAATGATATTTTATCACTTTTTTCTTCTTGGCCAATCCTTAAGAAAGGTTCTCTCTTTTGTGCTCTTTGGTGGATGTGTCCCTCATTAGTTGTGTGGAAGTTGTGGAAAGAAAGGAATAGACATTTGTTCATGGAAAAGGCTTGAATCTTTCCCATTTTTATCAATCGCTTGGAGGCTACAATTGTTGAGGTGACTAATAGCAGGGTGGTGTTCTTGAATCTAGATAAAGTCCATCTCTTTGATTGGGATGCTCAGATGAGGAAGGAGTGGTTTGGTTTGAACATACCTCAACTGAGCATTCTCAGGTCATGCAATAGAAAGATTACTAGGAAGGATATGGTGTAGATTCCACCCCGAGGTGGCATAAAATTAACTTTGACGGGGCTCTTAGGGGAAACCCTGGGGCCTCGGGTTTGGATGCATTGTAATAAATTTGCAAGGCAGGGTTTTGGTGACCCATTATTTCCCACTCCCTAAAGGTACCAATACTGTAGTGGCTCTTCATGGTTTGTTGGGTGACCTTTATCTTTGTAGAGAGCTCGAGCTTGCTAGGTTTGAAGTTGAAGGAGATTTGATGGTGATAGTGCAAGCCCTAAAATTTGAGAAACTATCCAATTGGAAGATTCAACCACTACTGGAGGAAGTGTGAGGGGTCCTTCAAAGATTCAATGGTTTTGAAGTGGAACATAAATATAGGGAAGAAAATTTGGACGTGGAAAAATTAGCCAATGAAGGGGTATATGGTTTCAAGAGAAAAAATATATTTGATGCCTCTTAGCTGCAACCTTACTATGCTTCTCCCCACAACAGTCTAGAAGGGTGGTGGGTTGACATGTCACTAAGACAGGTGCTTAGGAAATTCTTCCCAGGCTGGCGCAGGTGGGAGGATTGGGTAGTAGCGAGGTGATATTAAATGTGAAGGATATTTGGTTGGGGTTTGCATTGAAAGAGATGACAACATTAGTGGTGTTTTAATTGCCAATGGGCTACAACAATCTGAGGTGAAAACATTCTCACATGTATTGTGGGTGGTGAAGGCTATTATATGGTTGGCCTCACCCTACATTTTTCAATTGAAAGTCATGGAGACGCTGGTGTGCATAAAATATTCTCACAAGCTTTGGGCATTCTTGTGCCACATCTCCCATTATAGGATAAAGTTGGTGTTTAAGGATTGGGACCCCTTGGTGCTAGAGGTAGCATAATTTCTTCTAGGGTGTGATTTCATGGTATCTAGAAAGATATACCAAAAAAAAATTGACATAGCATCATGTTTTGTCAACTCCCTTCTAGACGTAGAGGTCCCCAAGGTTGTGACTCTCCTGATGGCACACAAATTGATCATGAACGATCTTTTGGGAGGGGTGGAAGATGTGATAATAATTGTTGAACTGGGTGTTGGTCTCCCTCGGCTGAGGGACATGAACAAGGCTCTAATTTTGGTGTTCAGGGTGAGATGATACCCATTTCTCTTGGACCTCAAGGGTGAAGTGGTGCAAGATCATAAGAATTGGGCTAGGTGCAGTCTCATTTTCCTAAAGCATAATTTTTATCTCGAACTAGTAGGCAAAGTTAACTGGCACTAGCATTTTCATGAGTATCTGATGGCGAAGGGCATGGAGTTGGATGAGTAATGGTAAGGTGATGACCATATTTTTGGAAAAGCATTTGAATTTTTGTCTTGCATTACCAAATAGTTGGTGGCTCTTTTGGTGTAGTGGGGCTCGTGGGTGTGGCCATTAATTAGATACAGTTGCAATGGCATTGAGGCAGCATGGGTGTGGTATGGCAGTTCTGGTTTTGGGTCAGTGATTTAATCAAGGTGGTGAACAATGTAATATCTACATCTCAGCATAGACTAGGTTTTTTTTGGCTGGGTGGTCATGTGTCATGGGTGTTGGGGGTAAGGTGTTGTTGAAGAAAGCATGTATGGTGTTTTTTATTATAAAATTAGCATTTACAAGGTTTTGTACCCTTTACATGAAGAGCCCTCAAGACCAAAAAGGAAGCAAGTTCAAAACAACATCAAAAAAGTCTAAAACTAAAAAACAATGGAAATAGGACATAGACACAACACAGTAACAACAGAACTCCAACACCACCCAAACTTGAACACTAACTATCTACACTTTCCCATTTTTGAGCTAGGAGGTTTAAAACAACATCCCCAATCTAGTTGGGACTTTCCCCTACAGTAATTTTATCCGTTGCCTCCTTGATGATGTCAGAACAAGGGACAATAGATCTTTGAATCATTTTAATAGTGAACCAATCCAGACAATTGAATTTTTGTTCTAGATTAGTAACCCATTCTTGTAGCACACTGAGGTCCTCATTCTTTCCCTTCTTTCTCTGGGTCTCCTCTTCCCCGCCAGCTCTAGAATCATAGGAGTGAGTGGAGTCATCCTTAATCATTTGGTTCATATCAGAGAAATTACTAGGGCCCTCCACAAACCCTTCTTCCATCTCCTCAACCGTTTCTTTTTTTCCTTTAGTTCTGCTACTCGTCTGTTCCAAATTACTAGAAATCTCATCCACCGGGGTACCTTTTTTGTTCTTCACTAGTCTATGGGACCTCCTCACACTAGTGTTTTTTGTCCCCACCTAAAATCTTGTAGCCACCATGGTGTTTCCCTTAGAGTCTTTTTCCTTGATGCTTTTCCCTTCACTATTAGTCGCTGAGAAGTCCATCTAGCCCAGAGACTCTTTTTTCCCCTTCTTCTTAGTAGTGGGTCTACTCTCCTTCTTGATGGGTTAATTTTTTTAGCTCACATAGCCCAACCACCACTTTAGACTAGGCCAACCTGGCCACAATTTTCTTCTTTTTAGATGGAGTTTTAGGCTTAGGTTGTGAATTGGGTTCAAATTCAGGTATGGGGGTTTTCCTCTTAGAACCCTTCGAAGCAACAGGGGAAGGATAATCAAGGGCAACATCAAGAGGTTCCAGTTCCTCAACACACACAAGAGAGATAGGTTTAGGTGGGCATAAGGCCAAATGAGATTTATAGAGCCTAAAGATTAGGCCCTGATGTAACGGTAAGGGGGGTGGAACATCCAGGTTCAGAGAGGCAGCCTCAAGGGAGTCTTTAACCAAATTTTCTAGGGAAGTGAGCAAAAAGAATAGAAAGTTGAGGGTCATCTTGTGCCGAAGTTGGTTTCACAACAATAAATGGTAAAAGTAATAGACCTTGTATCTAGGTTCTAAAGTAACATATTTTATAATAGAAAGAAACACATTGTCCTAGGGTTTTGGCAATGCCTCACAGTCAAATCTAGACTGCTTTTTAACTAGCTTCTTGTTGTCCTTGAAGAAGGCGCTAAGACTCTCCACATCTTGTATTTTGGTGTATTTTTTTTATTTATTTCCATCAGAGGAGAGGCCCATCTCCTTTCCATTTACATCCTCACCCACCTCAAATGTGATGCCACCCATGGTGACCCGCCTATCCTTCCATGAACCAACAAATTGGGTTGACAACCTCTCATCGTGACCCACAAGATTCTCTAAAAGTGGTGCTAGACCATATTTTTTATAGATGTGCCAAGATATAGAGTCCCTATGAAACTCCTCGTAATTATCTAGCTTAGTCATCACTTTATCACCTCTCATAACAACCCACAACACACAAAAATAGGCCTAGAGAAACAAAGTTAGCTAGAAAAATGACTGCCCTTTGGTCAATTTACCCTTTTTAAAACTATCATTTCTGTGCCATCAAGGATAGTATGGCATAATAAAAGAAATTTGACGTTTACATGCTTTAGCAGTCATTCCCAATGACGCCAACTCCACAAGGCTATAATTATCACATAAGAACCATAGGTTAAGGTAATTGAAAATGAAATCCAAATAATTAGTATCTATTATGCCAAAGGTCTTTTTAAAATTACACATTTTCCCAAGCCATTTAGCCACGAGGGGGAGATTTGAAAATTTTAAGTACATCTCAAAATATCTTATGCAAATCATAAGATATCTTAAATTAAAATTATTAAATAAACTGGTGATGAACATCACATTACACACATCCCAGGAGATTTGATAGGATGTAAAGTATATTTGAAAAGACAACTCGTAAAAGTCGAGGACCCCACCATACGTAGTAATGAAGTAATAAATCCACGCAGAACCTCGCTGTAAACTCGCCACCTCACCCAGCCAGGTCCACATAATCCAAGGACCCATCAAGTGGAGCCACTTGTACCCATAAAAAAAGCCATTGTTAACCAACATTGAGTGGTATATTCCTTTGTTCTACAAGGATTTATCCTAGTATAGTACTTGGTAGTGCCTTGAGCCTCTTCCAATAGTTGCACAAACTCAAAGTGGAACCCAAGTTGGCTAGACTATTGGCCACTTGGTTGCCTTCCTTGTAGGTGTGAGTTAGGTATTTCCTATAACATTTTGAGACTAAATTTTTTATTTCAAGTAGGATGTCCCTAATGTTCCAGCTAAGCAATTAGCCATGATTAATTGAGTTAATCACATAATTTGAGTCTTGTTCAATATGCACATATTTATACCTAGAGTGATAGCAATATCGACACCCTTGAGTAGCACCCATGACTCAATCATCATAGAGGAATGAATACTCATTCCTCAAGAAAACCCAGCAACCAAGTTGCCCTTACAATCCCTAATGACACCCCCAATGTTGGCCAAACCAAGGTTCCCCTTGGCTGCACCATCAAAATTTAGTTTAAACCAATTCAAATATGGAGGTTTCCAAGCTATTTTGTTTCCTAGCAGTGGACTTGGAATTATCAAAAGAGTTGGTCCCAAGTTTAAAGTTCCAGTAATTTTCTATTTTAATCTCTGAATTAGTAGGGGCTTTATCTAGAGGTTTCCATTTGTACAGGGAGATACTTTCATAAATAAGTCTTGATCCAATACCAAAAAATTCCTTGGGGGCTCCTTTCAATGTCTTTGAAGATTCGATTGTGCCTTTCTTTTCATAGGCACTAGCAGATGATGGGGGGAGTTTGCATCTAGATTTCCATGGGGAGGGGGTGTTGAAAGGGACCAGTGCAACCATCAATAAAGGATTTTAAATCCATATTCATGGTCTAGTGAGTGGCCAACATTTGGAAAGCTAGGTCCCAAACCTCATCAACAAACATAAAATGCAACAATAGGTAATTAATTGAATCTTCATTTCTTTTGCATAACATACACCTGTTTGTGATAAGAAAGCCCCTTTTCTTTAGGTTGTCTTGGGTTAAAATCCTATTATGACAAGTCATCCACTAGAAAAAAAATATTTTTGGAGTCAAGTGTCATTTCCAAACCCATTTCCAAATCCTTCTCTGAGAGCCCTTGTTCGATAGTAACTGTAAGACATCCTAACTGAAATTTTTCCCTTGCTTTCCAAGGACCAAAAGAAATTATCTTCAAAATCTAATAAGGGGATTCTGGACAAGGAGAGATAGTCTTGTAAGGAATTACCCAAACATTTCAAGTCAGGGGAAAGAGGGCAACATAAGCCGAAGTCTTTCCATCTCCTTACACTCAGTGGACCATGAAGGTAGTCACATACACTTGAGCCAAAGAGCCAAATCGTAGGTTCAATTAGGTTTTTAAACTTTGAACTAGCCAAAGGGGAGTCAAATAGCCAAGGGTCTTCCCAGAAGTGAATACAATTGCCTCTACCAAGCTTCCATCATAGATCATATTGAAGCAACTTCTTCATTTTGTAGATATTATTCTAGGATAAGGACCCACGAGGGTGATCATTCTCAATACACTTGATTAGGGGGAAATTGTCCAGATATTTCCAACATTCATTATCCTACACTAATCCTTTTTATTTCTTAATTGGTCCCATCCAACCTTAGCCAACAAATAATTTTTAGTAGTGGACCCTTCTAATGCCTAGCCCTTCCCCACATTTGGGAAGGCACACCTTCTCCCAACTAACAAGAGAAACTATCCTCAATGCTGGAACAAAGGAAAAATATTTGAATCTTTTGAAACTTCTTAATAATGCAACTGGGAATTTTGAACATAGAGAGAAAATAGACCAAAATCCCCTAAAGGGCAGCAATGAGGAGCTTAATTTTACTAACATGAATCAGGATTGAACCTTCCCACCCTGCTAGCTTTCTCTAGATCCTTTGAAGAATAGTATTCCAAAAGTTGGGAGTGACTTCCTTAACCATGAGAGGGAGACCCAGGTACACCAAAGAAAGTGAGGCACTCACACAACCTAAAACAACAAATACACAGTTTTGCAGACCAGGAGTTTAGTTAAAAAAATAGATCATACTTTTATTATAATTAATACACTAACCTGAACAAGTCACATAAACATTGAGGCAACTCTTCCATTTCCTAGCTTCCACCACTAAGGCTTTCCCAAATAACATAGTGTCATCCACGAATTGTTGAATGGTAGCAGGTTCAAGGGTGGTGGTTGCATTGACACCCTTGATGGAGCCCTCCAACAACATACGAGCAATATTCTTGCTCGGAACATTAGCCACCATTATAAACAAAAACGAGTACGAGAAAGGGGGTCTCCCTATTGAATAACCCTCCCAGCCATAAAGAACCCATGTGGCACTCCTTTGACCAAAACAAAATACCCAACCATGGTAACACATTCCAAAATGATGTTGATCACTCTCTAATTAAAACCAAACCTATCAAGTAATTTGGGGAGGAAGTCCCATAGGACTTTATCATAAGCTTTATAAATGTCTAGCTTCATAGTCATACTATCATTGTTGCACCTTTCCATAGAATGTAAGATTTCATGAGTGGATATAGCCACATCCAAAATATGGGGATCTGAAACGAAGCCTTTTTGACTCAGACTTATCATTTTATCTAGGAGGGGTTTTAAGCAATTCAAAAGGATTTTGGAAAAGATCTTATAAATAGTGTTACAAAGGCTGATGGGTCAGAAATCCGTCATGGTATGAGGTTCATCAATTTTAGGCACAAAGGCAATGAAGGTATGGTTTAGCTGTTTGAGAAATTTACTAAAGTTGAAAAAATCCCTAACCGCTAGAGTAAGGTCCTCACCCACAATGTCCCAAATGATTTGGAAGAATGCCAATTCGGAACCATGGGGTCTAGGGGCCTTAAAATCACCCTTACTAAACACATCAGACTTGACCTCCTCAAGAGTAACAACCCCCATAATAGAATCATCCAACAACAGATCATCCAACGTTGGGATGGGAGGATTGGTAGGAGTAGATAAAACTCGATTGAAGTGGCCAATAGTCAATAGCCCAATCTAAATAGGAGTAGAAACATCCCCTGCCTCATTTTTCAACTTTTTTATTTGATTTATTTTCGTATGTTTGATGGTCGAAATATGAAAGAAAGAAGTATTTCGGTCCCCCTTGGTTAGCCATTGAATTCTAGATTTTTTCTTCCAAAAAATTTCTTATTTCTTCAATATTTTCTCCCATTCCATGCACTCAACTCGCTCATGTTGATAGGTCTAAATACTAGTATCTCCTTCCTCCATCCTCTTTTATAATTCATAGAGCTTATCAGACACAATTTTTTTTATGGAACACATCCCCAAAAACTTGCTTGTTCCATCTTTTAACCATATTTTTGATGTGTTTGAGCCTATGAAAGATCCTAAACATAGGGGAACCATGCACATGGATATTCCACCAAGTAGAAATCTTATTCCTGAAATTAGGATGGGAGTTCCACATAATCTCCAAATGGAAAGGGAATGGACCAACAACAAAGTGTTCATTTAGGGTCAACAACAGAGGATTGTGGTCAGAAATAGTCTGGGGTAGAGCCAGCATATCTGCATTAAGAAAGGAATTCCAATTAGGAGAAAAAAAGAATCTATCAAGATAGACTTGGATCAAACTAGCCCCAAGGCATCTACTAGACCAAGTATAAGACTGACCCTGCAAATCAACATCCACCAGGCCAGTACAATTTAGGAAGTCAGCTAGGTCAAACATGTTGTCAGAGAATCAATTAATCAACCATTCTTCTCCAAGGGGTAAAGGGGGGGGTGAAATCACCAACCACTAGCCAACAGTCTCCCCTATTAGCCAAAATCCAGTTAGATATTTCCTGCCAGAGGTTTTTCCTCACATTTCTAATTTTGGGGGCATAAATGTTGATCAAAGACTAGGAGCCCCCAACATTGGAGAAATTGACCCCCACGCTATTCTTACAATGGAATAGTTTAGTACCAGAAATCCTAATGGGATTCCACATCACAGAAAGACAGCCTGAAGCACCATCCACATCACTACAAGAAAAGAGGGTGTTTGACCAAATATAATTAGCTATGGGTTCAAAATTGGTTTTCTTCATCTTGATTTCTTGTAGGAGAAAAAAATCAATCTTATGTTCCAGCACATAGTTCTTCAGGGCCAACTGCTTATGGGGGCTATTTAGCCCTCTCACATTCCATGAAAGGACTTCCATTTTGAAGTTTTCTTTGAGGAAACTTCCAATTTGCTCGATTTACCTATCATATTTTATTTTGTTGTCTCTCTATTCCTAGTCAATCGTTGGTTGGGTCTATTAGGCTTAGACTCACCACCCACATCTGCTTTCTTTTGTTTACCCTTCTTCTTAGGAGCTAACCAAAACTCTTCTTACATAGATTGAGCGTGAGCCATCACGATTGTCTCAATCAGTTCAAGAATAGGCATAACCTTTGATACTCCATCCTCCTAGATCTCACCTTCCTCTACACCCAAAGTCTTAGGGGAAGGATGCTTCTCCATAGTAACATTAGAATCCTAAGCCACTCCATGTTGGCAGATGGTCAATGCTCCCCTCAGGATTCATGACATGGACTAACTTCCTCTTGTGGATCCGCTAACTTTGATAGTTTTATCAAACATTAATAGGTCAATCTTTTGGTGCAACGACATCCATGGGACCAACAACTGGTATCAGAGCCAAAGGTGTTGGGTTCGAATCCCCTCGAATAATTTTGAGGGGGAGATTGTTGGCAGATGGTTAGCACTCCCCTTGAGATTCGTGACATGGACTAACTGCCTCCCATGGATCCATTAACTCTAATGGTTGTATCGTACATTAATAGGTCAATATTTTGGTGCAACGACAACCATGGGACCAAAACTCTAGAGTTAAGAAGAGGGGATCTGTACACCAAAACATTATTGGGAGAGTGACCATTGAGCTCCACAACAAAGTCAATTGAGACCTTTTTGTAAGTCCATTGAGATCACAAGGTCAACAAGCCCAACCCTAGCCGGTGACTCAATGACCTTAAGAATGTCAGATTCAAAGGGGTAGTCATTAGAGGGGAACTCCTTGCTTGGCTCACTAGGGATGGGGTTAAGTCTAACCATGGACTTGTAGTCCAAAATAAGGTGGCTTAGTTTAGCACATTTCTAGCAGTATATCATTACATTCTCATAGCAGACTTGTTGAGTCCAAGAACCAAAAATGGAACAAAGCTTTATAGAGTTGGGTAAGGTCTTATTTATATCAATGTTGACACAGAAGCGAGAAAAAACTAACCTAGACATGGATCTGGTGATAGAATCTGAAGTGATGAACTGGACCGAAGAATCACCAATGCTCTTAAAGACCGAATCACCCAGTATTCCAGGGGAAGACTAGGGAGATGCACCCAGACAAGAGCCAACTTGTTGAGATCTATAGCAGGGTTGAATCCCAGTTTCTAGCAGCACAATGACAACCCATTCTTTCCATAGACCCAGGGACCCGAAGAAAGCATCGAGATCAAATTCTCCTTGACCGTGAACTTAAAAAGGAATAGTCCACCAGCCATGGCACCGACACTCATGCTACCCTTCAAATGCCATTTCATCAAAACCCATCTCCAAACCATATCCACAGAGGGATAGAAGGAGAACTTATTGACCACCGCTTTCTCCATGGAAGAAACAATCATGTTGCTAATAGCTTGAGGGATAGAAAAATCAGTGCCCAATATGAAGATTTCCTCACCAGGGCTGGGAAAGTGACACTTAGAATCCAGGCTCATGTTGGTCAACATATCTTTCCATCCTTTAGACATCAGGGTTAAAGGAATCATAGGCACTTCAACAACAAGCATTCTAGGAATCACGAGATCCCCAGTAGTGAACAACACATTGGAAACCCTCGAGGATGGCACCGCATGTGTTGTGGCAAGAATCTAGTCAGAAGGGGATAGGGGGGACCATGGGGTACCCCCAACGCGGAGTCTACCATGCGCGTAGACAATTCAAACCATGGGGAGTGGGAAAAAATTTGGGGAATGATGTGTATGGTGTTTACAATGGCAGAATGTAACCTCTTTTTTTAATATCAATAAAATCATATTTACATACCAAAAAATATATCGTATTAAAGAAGATTTTTGGATGAATTGAAAAGTTTTAAATATTTATATATGTATATATATACATATAGTTCTACATTTAAAAATAAAAATAAAATAAGAGTTAACATTAAAAAATTATAATGTTGAATGAACAATTATTGCTCAATCAAATTTAAGCTACATATGTAAATATTATTTTAATACGATTAAGATATTCTCAATATCTTTTTTATTTTTTAAATTTAAAATACTGTGTATTTATCGATATTCATATATTTTGAGATACACTAGTAGAAAAAATTAAATTAAAATCACCTTTTTAAATATAATATATTTACTAGGATGATCCTTTCACAAATACAAATTTGTATAACTACTAAATTGATGTATAATTTAAACTTATAGGTCATACACATTTTGCTTCGTGAGGATATAAAAATGGTAAATCCAAAGATAAAGTTTAATTATTTAAATTATGCTTATGCCTACTTTTTGAGAGGACATGAAAATTATGAATATTTGTATTAACATGTGGTCGATGGTCCTTTGTTGATTTTTTTTTTCTAATATGAAGGGATGTTAATATTTTCTTTTACAGATCTTACTACTCGTTTATGTTTTATAATTTATATTTTTCTCAAACAATCTTCTATAAATTATAGCATTTAACTCCTACACACTCTTAAAAGTTAAAGGATTGTACTTAATATTATTTTGTATCAAATTTCATTATTGAACTCTTTAATATTAATAATAAAGTCTTGTCAATTTATATATGATTATTACATAATTAGATGGCTACATGATTTTTTTTTTAAAGAATTTCTCTACGAACAAACATGAATGATATTTAATTTTTATTAGAATTAAAAATATTTATGATATATTTTTAATGTTTTGTATATTAAAATAAAAATAAAAATATTTGGATGAAAAATTTATATAATTAATTAATCAATAATTATATAATAATATTAAAAATATATTAATACATATGTATGCATATATACTTTTATATTTTATAAAAGCAATCATTAGTAAGAAGGATTGAAGGAATTGAAGTGAGGTTTACTCTTCTTCTAATCTTCTTAATCTAGAAATTTCTTCGTAACTCTCTTTTCGAAATATTTTGAAACTTAATAAAAAGAGAGCTATCCTCATGATAATAATAAAAATACAATATACAATCAATATAAAATACTACATAATATATATATATATATATATATATATATATATATATATATATATATATATATATATACTTATCCTTTTATAATTAAAATTATACAACAATATGATGGTTCTAGGAAAATTCACCGTATGACCAGTTCATCTCATCGAAAATTCACCACCAACAATTCATGACCATAAAATGAAGTCGCACCTAGAAAATTCAATGTTAGAAACAATCACTAAATTATAAATTAGTGTTTATTTTCTCTATTATTATACTTCTCATGTAAAAAATATTTATACCATTTTTTATTTATTTTTATCAAATTTGTAAGTTGTAAATAAAATTTAAGATTGTTAGAATTAAAATGTAAGAATCTAAACTAAGAAGAAAATGACATCTTTTTTATTTTTATATAAAAAATTATTTTAAAATTTGATGTGACATTTTTCACTCTCCTTTTTATAAATACATAATAATTTAATCTTTTCATAAATTTTTATATAATATTTATTCATAAAAACTAAATCTAATAATTATACAATATTTTCAATTATAGAGTTGTTCACCATTAAAATTGTATTAATCTATTGTTGATATGACCTATATCCATAATTAGAGTGGGAATTGACCGATTTCATGGGAGAAAATTATGGAATAAAACAAATTTAATTATGATATTTGATTGTCCTTGTATTATTAGGGACAAACATAGTTAGATGGATGTATATCTTCATTTGAAGATGTTACCCAAACCTCCCATCAAATCATTCAATTTATATAAATAATGTGCTTTAATCATTATTTATAGGAATCCTTGAAATTCATGTCATGATAAATTCAACGATACATTACATTCAAAGGATCATTATGGGAAGGGTGATGGTTTTCATAATATATTTGATTATTAGGTGACCCCCTCTATATTCTTTCCCTTTCTTAGTAGGGTCTAAGACTTTACTTTTATTGTTTATAATTCTTCCATATAAGGTCAATAATATGATTTGAACTTGAAGTCTTCCGAATAGTTGTCTATCATGGTCAAAGTTATATTTAAGGAATTTTGGTAAAGTATATTTTTTTCAATTTTTAATTTTAAGTCAAAAAATAATAATTAATGTAATTTTGATTCAAACTTTCCATGTCATCAAATTATAAAAATATCATATTTTATTATAAAATTTTTATATATATATATATATAAATTGTGTGTGTATATATAATAAAATAATAAAACTCAGTTATTCATTCTAGAAAGATTAATCTACATGTATACTTGCAGTGAATTTTAGCTATCTACAAAGGAGCCATCTATACCAAGGCTCTTAGCATAGCTTCTATCATGCCAAAATCTACATATGGAAAAACACAACCAACTTTTTTTTTTTTACTAAGAGAACACTAAACTTATCCACCTTACCCCACATTTTCATACCTGAAGAGCTACTCAAGACAACCAAATAAAGAGGGCCTCCATTATGATGATATGATGTTACTTTATAGTCAAGTATTAATTGGGATATTTGACAAAGGCTTTAGTATTTCTCTAACTATCTTGCATAGGAATACATATGATTTATAGCATTTAAGAAAGATATCCAAAATCAAATTGAGCCCACTAAACAACATTAGTCCACCCAAATAACCTCACATGAAAGGTGTTCTATACAATAATTTTATATGTCATGTGCACATATATATTAAGATAATGTGAACAAATAGATTACATAATAAATTTACATGGTCTAAATTAACTATTATTAATTTAACATCTTAATTTAAACTATTAATAATATTTTAATATTTAAAGAATGTGACTAAGTCTCCCTTTAACCACTAATTTTATCACTAACGACAATAGTGACCTCCACTAGAGAATTTTAACTCCAAAAGAGTAGAGATAAATAAATAATAATATTTTTTTAATTCTCTCTCTTTAAAAAAAAAAATATTGAGTAGATTAATATAGTAGATTTAGGTACTTATTTGTATCTTGATGGATCAATATTCTGAAGAATTTATATTAAATATTCATTAAGATGTTCTCTTAAAGTATTTAACCCATTTCACTATTCAATAAAGAAATAAAATAAATAGTTCTAAAAAAATAAATTGATTTTCCAAAGTAATTTTCATAAATAATTCTCCCATATTAATTTTTCTTAAAATTTCAAAGTCAATATTTAACCATGGTTAAAAGTTGATTCCACAAAAGGATTCATTAATAAAAATATTATGAGAATAAATTCATAAGGGTTTGGTTCCCTAATTCTTATCTAACATAATTTAAGATCACCTACCTAACTCGCTAATTTGTGTTTGGAGAGAGAAAATGGATAGTAGTATTATTATTTTTCTAATATATCAACTATGAGGTCATGCTAACCAAATTATGTTATAACATTGAATTTGTAACCCAAGAATGTTGTATAAAATCCTATTGATAATTATAAATTTCTTATTCATATTTAAAATATATAACATTGATTGTAGTTTTAAAACCTTTCCTTTAAATAAGTATTAACCTTATAACACTGAATTTTAAATATATAAATAAAATTAAATAACATTATAAAAAATTCTTAACTTCTAACCTATTATAGAATTAAACAAATTTATATTTCTTATAACTAAAATAATCTAGTAAGAAAATTTAGATTCCTCAACTATTAAAGTAAAATACAACATGATATAATTTGAATTAAAAAAAAATGGACTGTACGTTGCGGAGGCGACATTTTGGAAATCCATCATTTTCAAAATTTTCTTCCTGTTCTGCTCTTCCTGAGGGTTTTCCTAGCCCTTCTAGGTTTCCTCGATTTGGATCTAGCACCGATATTATTGTTTTTCAACAGTGATCATAATGCTTCTTCCAGATCTAGGTTTTACTTGGGCAGACAGAGTTCTTCTACTAGTTTTCATCAGTTTAAAGGTTCTCCTAGTTCTGTATTTTAGAATGGGAAGTGGGTTCCTGATAATCACGTTGTTAATTCTTTTCCCCGCAATCCTCATTCTAAGAAAAATATTCTCAAAGGTAAGACACATGTTTTTGACATTTGTGAATCCCCTTCATCGTCCTAATCTTCATCCCATTCGTGGGCTGATGTGATTGTTGGGCATCATTCGATTCACAAGTGTTCACCTTATGGGGCTCCCTTCATTCCAAAGCTGGATCCTGTTCTGACCACTTTTCCTAATACTATCCCTCTTGTTTTCCCTAAGTTTTTGACCCCTAATCCTCTTACGTTCCCCAACTCCATTGCTCTTTCTTCTCTGGAAGTCTTTCCTAAGAAAATAGCTCCAAACTCTAAGGTTCCTAACCCGGTTGAATCTGGTCATATTCAGGTCAATAGTAAAAATAAAGCTTCAGTTCATGGAGTTCTTCGTAACCCTAGCAGTTTAGGCCCGACGGATTCTGTTCGTAATTAGTTCAATCATAAAGAAAATTATTTTGCTCATGGAGACATTGGTAAGAAATGGCTACCAAGGAGAAAAAGGGAGCATTTTTTTCCTCATCGAGTTGAAGTTACGCTGCCCCATTCCATGATTCAGCCATAGATTACAGATTTAAAGGATGTTTCCTTGCTTGGTAAGTTTTGGAATTTTCTCCCAGATCTCGATTTTTTAAAATCTTGAGTTTTCAACACCTGGGATTGCTCTAATCAAGTTTTTTTCTTAGATAAAGGTGAAGGTTATTTTGTTTTTATTTTTTCTGATAAAGATTCTAGAAATGTTGTTTTCCAAAAAAATCTTGGATGTGTGAGGGAAATGGTCTTTTTACGACTTTGTGGACTCTGAATTTTAGCCCTAACCATGTCAAGGTTAAATTTATTCCTTTTTCGGTTCAGTTATAGGGTTTACCTCTAGAATATAGAGAGTCGTGCATTATTTAGATTCTTGCTAACAAATTGGGTATTTTTTAAAATCAAGATATGAAGTTCTTCTCTAATCCCTCTTTACCAGTCAGGCTCTATGTTCTAATGGATGTTTCAAAACCCATTCCAAAAAGTGTCAAAATTAAAACAGTGCATGGCATATGGGATCAGTAGGTAGTTCTGGAGGATCCTAAGGAAATTTTCTATCTATGTCATTTACCTCTTCATCCTTTCAAAAAGTGTCAGAAGCTTGATTGTGGAAAAGTGGATTTCAATCCTAATTTTGATAATTCATCTAAAGACCTATTACCGGTAGTGTTGTCTATCATTTTATCTTCTAGTGTGAATGATAGGATGTTGCTTGATTTCTCATTACTTGGAAAGATTATTGACTTATGTCTCAATTGGTACCATTATTTTATTGGTTTAAAAAGGTCTCATAATCTTGTCTTAAATTGGGTCCTTTCAATCTCTTCTCATAGAGGTCATCACATTACCCTCTTTAAAGAGGAGGGTGAGGTTGTTCAATCTTCTTCATTTTCCAAAGGCATTGTTTTGTTTGACCAGACATCTTACAATAGTAAAATTTTATCTTCTTCTGGTTTTGTTCTTGGTAAGAAAGTCACAAATCGGCCTTTTCAGGAGCCTGATGTTGTTACTCTTTCTTCGAGTTAGGAACTATCTCTGTTGTCACCAATAAATATTTTTCTCTATTCGTTAAATATTTTCTCACCTCAAATTAAATTTTTTAGTTTCCTTCAAGCAAATCAATGTGCCTCTATGTTAACCCTTGGTGTGACAAATAATTGTGATGAGAGATTAAGTCTTTTTGATGAACAACATTTATTTGTCAGCTCTCATCCTCTTCCAGCTTTAGATGTTTTAAATAATGATTATGATGTCCTTCCCTTAGAGAAAGATCTTGTGAAATTTGTTGATCAGTCATTAGTATCAGTAGGTGAGTGATTGATAGATGATATTGCCTCCAAGGTCTTTGGTGAAGGAGAATATCTAGTTGATTTTTGTTCAATTTATCAGTTTGTGCTATCTCCTTCCTCAAGTAAAAAATATCCTACAAAAAGAGGAAGAAAATATTTAGCTTCAAAGCTACAAGAAGAAATATCAGTAGGTTTACAATCGACACTAGATGCCAATTTAGTATTTTCCACAAAACAAAAAAGACCAAGGAGAGCTTGTTGCTCTCCTAAGTTTCAATGAAACTAATATCATGGAATGTCAGAGGTTTAAACGACTCTAAAAAAATTTTCCAAGTTAAGCATCAACTTGATGCTTCAGGGGCAAATATTGGTGTTTTACAAGAAACTAAAACTTCAAAGGAGTCTTTTCAAGAAATTAAAAAAATTTGGCACAAATGGGAAGCTTCTCATTCACCTTCTCATGGAGCTTCGGGAGGTTTGATAACTTTTTGGAATGCTAAAACAATTAGTATCTCTGATCTTTCTTTTTGATCAAAATTGGCAATTATTGCAGGTCACTCATTTTGATTTATCTTTTTGGCTACTGAATGTTTATGGTCCAACTAGCACCTTTGCTAAAAAGATATTGTGTGATAGTCTCAAGTTAAAAATTGATGTGTTAGGTCAAGATAAATTTGTTTCAGTTGGTGATTTAATTGCCATCACAAATGACATGGAAAAAAAAGGTGGACTTAGTCCTCCAAAAATAGTAATGGTTGATTTTTCTTCTTTTATTCATGATAATTCTTTGGTGAATGTAATTCCATCAAAGGGTATTTTTACCTAGACAAATAGAAGGAATTTTTTTTTGCAAATTACAGAAAGATTGGATAGATTCTTAAAATCTCCAAACTGGCTTCTCACAGATTATGCTCTTACTTAAGAAATTCTACCTTTGGTAGCCTCTGATCATTTTTCTATTTCACTTCTTATCATAGGTAAGAAAATCAAATCGAAATTTCAATCTTCATTTAAGTTTGAGGCAATGTGGCTCAGGCATCCTGATCATATACGTCTAATAAAACAATGGTGGCAAAGTGATCCTTTTGTTAAGGGATCAAAGATGTTTCAATTAAGTAAGAAAATGGACCATATTAAGAATAATTTAAAAGCTTGGAACCTTTTAGTTTTTAAGAATGTTTTTACCCAAAAAGACTTGGTGTACAAAACTTTAGTCGAAATCAATGAAAAGATCATTGTAAATGGTCTTGATAATTCTTCATATGAAGAGAAAAGGAGGTTGCAATTGGTATGGAAAAAATTATTATTTCGTGAGGAGGTTTACTCGAGGCAAAAGTATAGGGAAATTTGGTTGAAAGATGGGGATAAGAATACTAAATTTTTCCATATCTCAGCTCAAACTAAAAAATCAAAATCTTCAATCTTCTCAATTCAAGATAGTGTATCAGGATCTATTCTTTTAAAAGAGGATGATATTCAGAAGGAAGCAATTAAGTTATTTTATAATATTTTAACATCTAATGTTAATAATAATGGGAATTTATCAGTAGAAAAAGATTTGTTACAACACATTCCTTCTTTATTGTCTCCTAAAGATAATATTAGATTACTCGCTTCATTTTCTCTTAAAGAGTTAAAAGAGGTTGTATTTTCAATGTCTCCTGATAAGACACTAGGTCCAGACGGCTTTACAACTATTTTTTTTTCAAAAATGTTGGGATTTCATTGGGTTTGATATTTTAAGTGCCCTAGAGGAGTTGAGAAAATCAGGGGGAATGTTAAAAAAGATTTAATGTTACAAATATTGCTATCATTCCTAAAATTCAAACTCCTAAATCTTTCTCAGATTTTAGACCTATCTCGTTATGTAATACAATATACAAAATCTTTACCAAAGCTATTTATCTTCACCTTCATCCTCTGATTTCTTCAATTATTTCAGAAGAACAAGATGGATTTGTTCCTGGTAGAGAAACTCGAAAAGGAGAAATTGTGGCTCATGAAAATTTGCACTCTATAGCATCAAATAAATTATCATCAATGATAATTGAACTTGACATGCAAAAAGCATATGATAGGGTTGATTGGTGCTTTTTAAGACAAGTTATTTTGAAGTTCATTTTTTCTCCTAAATGGTGTAAATGGGTAATGGCGTGTATATCAGGTGCAAGGTTCTTTGTATTATTAAACAGGTTTGTTGTGGGGTTTTTTAATTCTTCACAAGGTGTTCGTCAAGGAGATCCTTTGTATCCTTTTTTATTTATCATTTTAGCAGAAGCTTTGAGTAGATCCTTCCTCTCAGCTAATGTTGAAGGGAAAATCAAGGGAGTTTTGATTCCTAATTCAAACATTTCAGTCACTCATTCCTTATTTGTTGATGACACATTTATTTTTGGTAAAGTTGTTTTCTCTGAAGCATTGAATATAAAAAATCTATTGGATAAATATAATAGAGTTTCAGGGAAAAAGTAAATGAAGAAAAGTAAAAACCTTACTTGTTCCACACAAAGTCTCCAATTGAGAAGAGTATGGTTAAATTATTTGGCTTCAAACAAGATCAATTGCCAAGCAAATATCTAGGAATCCCATTTTTTTCAGGTCAAAACAGGGTTTCTTATTGGCATAAAATCATTCAAAGTATTCAATCCAAATTACTTTCTTGGAAAGGGAGATGTCTATCTCTAGCAAGGAAATTTTATTGGTTAAAACAGTTTTATCAACGATGCCCAATTATTTTATGTCTGTTATGAAAGCTCCTAAATCTATTATTTTTCAAATACAAAAAATTATTAGAAAATTTTTGTGGTCTGGAAATGTTGATAGAAAAAGAAAAATTTCTCTCATTTATATTGAAACAATGTATCTTGAAAAATTAAAAGGTGGGGCAGGTCTTCACAATCTTCATGAAAGGAATTTGGCACTAGGGGCCAAAATGATTTGGCGTATGTATACAAATCCTTCTCTTAAATGGTACCACCTAATGCAAAATAAATACTTGGACAGTCAGTGTTATTCAAGAATTTTCACTGTTTCTAATCCTCCTTTGGGTTTTGCAATGTGGATTTTTCTTCTGTCTTGTAGAAAGTTAGTCCTACCAAATTTAACTTGGGAAATAAATGATGGAAAATAAGCTCTTTTTTGTGAAGATTCATGGAACGGGCATAAAAATTTAAAAAGCTATAACTTTGGAAACACAATTCCTTTTTTGATACAAAATTGGAGTATAAAAGTTAAAGATTATTTTGATCATTTGGATTCTTTAACCGGAAATGTCAAATAGAAAGATATTTCTAATGAATCAATTGATGAAAATCACAAAGATCTCATTTCAACAATTCTAGGTGAAAGGACAATCTATGTCTCATCTTCTCTAGATAGGCTAATTTGGTCAAAAGCTCAAAATGGTTGCTATTTTGTTAAAGAGGGATATATTTCACTTACTCAAAAAATTTCTCAATTACTAGTCCAAAGAGCTTATAAGTTTTGTTGGAATTCAAAAGTTTTTCATAAGGCAGGATGCTTTGCTTGGCTTGCAATTTAGAATAAAATTCCAACAAGTGAAAAACTAGCAAAATTGAAAATATTTGCACCTTTTAAATGTGTACTTTGTGAGCAAGTGTTAGAAGATATCAATCATCTCTTTCTTTTGTGTCCAATAGCACAAATTTGTTGGTTATTTGTCATGGAAAAAATGAATATTCAATTAGCTTTGCCAAATTCAATATGGGATTTATTCACAAGTTGGCCTTAGTTATATTCCGCATCCTTTTTTGCTAGCATTTGGGTTGTGATCCCTTCCTCTGTATTGCGGTCTATTTGGTGGGAAAGAAACAAATGAATTTTTAGTAAAGAAAAACTGTGTATTGATCATATGTTAGTAGATCTCTAGAAAACTCAATTTCAAAATCAGTTAATGCTTTTGTGGCTAAAAACAAAGATATTGGCTCAATCTTTTCTGATGGGGATTCAAAAATTATGTTATCATGGCCTCTTTTTACTCTTCCTTTCAAAGGTAGTATTCATCAAGTAAATAAAACAGACAGATCAAATATTGTCTAGTCATCACCTCCCTTGGGGTTTTTTAAGCTAAATTTTGATGGAGCCTCTAGAGGTAATCCAGGTATTTCAGGGGCAGGCATGGTAATTAGGGATCATAAAGGACTAGTTTTATGTGCTAAATCTTATAAGTTGGAAAGTGGAACAAACAATGTAGCTGAAGCACAAGCATTGTTACAAGGATTAAGTTTAGCACTTAATTTACAAATTCTAAAACTTTAGATTGAAGGAGATTCACTTATTTTAATTAATGCTTGTCGGGATCAAAAATCCAAAACTGGAGGTTGGAATACATAGTCAAGCAAATTTGGAATTTTCTTGACAAATTAGCTCATTTTCAAATCTTACACACTTATAGAGAAGGAAATATGGTAGCAAATTATTTAGCTAATTTTGGTTGTGATCAAACAGAAAAGGAAGTGGTTCGTATAATCAAAATTGGAAAAATAGATTTTTCTTTGGAAACTATTATTTCTAAAGAGGAAAATGCTCTTTGATTTGAATTAATCCATTTGAAACCCATTTACAATTTGCAAAAAAAAATATTTACAGATGTGATTGTCAAGTATTGAGGTGAAAGTTTATAAATTACTTTTTAAAATATGTTTATTACTATTTAAAATTGTATTCAACTTGTACGTTTATATTTGGCAATTACATATGTAAGGTTTATTTGCAAGTCCTATGAATCATGAATAGGATAAAGAAGTAATATATGTTGTCATAATCAAAGGACTAGAAAGTGACTTCCATATGTGATTTCATTTGGTACGCAACATGCCAAATCTTTGGATTTTTAATCACTCATTTTATTTCAAGGGATTGGGCTTGGAAAGCATGGAAAAGCATGCGAGGAGTACTTCAAAGAATATAACATCATGTTTTCTTGAATAGCATGATATAATCTAAGATTTTCTATCAGATTAAGGTAATTACTATTACTAACATGTATTATTTACATGTAATGGCGGGTACTTGCATTTATTTTTTGAAATTAAAAAATATCAGTGGCACATATAAGTTATTCTGCATTTAAGGATAATCATCAAATGTTAATTTTGGTGAGTAACATGCGGCTAGCTATGAAGAAAAGAGAGTACATTTTCTTTCAAATTTTGATAAATAAATTTAAAGGGAATAAATCTAGCACGATAAGGCATGTGCTAGAATTCATTTCAAAGGTAAATGAAAAGATAGAGAGGACTATTTTATTAGAAGCAAACATTCTTTCATCTATTTATCTACACATTTCACAAGGATTTGTTCATCAAAGTTTTATTATCTGGTGTGAAGTTGTTGTTCGAATTGGTCTATTTTAGTCTTTTAGTTCTAATCAAATTTGTGCATTTGTGTGGAGCTAGAGGTCTTGTTCAAGAATAGGCAATTCAATGGATTATCGACCACAAAATTTAAGAATGTGGTTTCCTATGCAAAGTTGGGAAACTCCGATCACAGGTAAGATTGAAGTGGAGCATTTACAAATTATCTTTAAATTTCGCTGTCCATGTGATTACAGAAGTCTCAAATGCATAATTGGAAGTGAAGTTCTTCAGCCGAAAGCTAGGAGGTTGATTTTTCCGTCAAATGTTTTCTCTATCTTTATATCTAACCTCATGGATATGCTCCAATATTGGGACTCTGTGAATGTCATAGCAGAAAAAATTGTCAATGACATTTTTTTGCAAAATGTGGCTCTTCTTACCAGCATACAAAAGTATGTTTTCTCATGAGGAGAAGGATATGTGGTGGTATCTTTCCTCCACACTTCTTACCTCACAACAAAGCATATGCCAATGTGTATGATGCTTTAAAGCAGTCTTTAAAATTCTCAGATCCTAGTCATTTGAATAGAGCTTTAACAAGATATTCTCATCATTTCGGTAGGGATATATCTAAAATATTTAGGGAAAAATATCATTATACTTCTTTTCTGCTTCACCATAACTGTTTTCATGTAGCTCCTTTATTGCAGCAAAATTCAGGTATTCTTCAAACAAGTGCTCAAGGTCCAGTTCAAATTGTGTACCAGAATGTGACACAACCACAACCACATGGAGGAAATAGTAGGAGAGTTGATATGGTACCTGTTCCAGATATGAACATAGCATTAAATTCACAAAATGAAGAAGAGGGAAACGAAGAGCAAGGTGATAATTTGTTGGATTTCCTGCAGATGGAGGAGTAACTGGTTTTGAAAATAATGATGGTCTTTTGCAGGTTTTTCATTATCCATCCAAAAGTTTTTTGACTAGATGCCAAAGGATACAAATGATGACGAAAAATCAGGTTTTTTGTAGAACAAATCATATATTCCATGTTTATTGATGTAAATAGAATTTTTGTACATGCCGACTATATAAGTTCAAGGTGATAAACTTAGTGGATTTAACAGAGTAGAAACAATGTAAACTGATCAAATTATTTGATCATAGGTTAGTTTTTTATGCATTTTATGAGCTACAACCAGAGGTTTTCTCACTGGATCTTTCCTCCCGGTATGCTCTTTGAGCCAGTTTTTTGTACAAAATATATATTTATAATATAATAATATATAGTGGTCCGCCACTTTTGTCAAAACAAAAAAGTAAAAGACAACATAATTTTAAACCCTTGACTACTGATTAAATTACATCATCATTATCACTTTGAAATTTTACTCCCCTTAAAATTAAATTAAATATATGAATTTTGAATTGTGAATTTCTAGACTGTTGACCCCACAGTTGTTGTTGCACCAAAAGTTCAACCTATTAATGCCTAATACAAATGCTAGAGTTAACAGATCCATGGGAGGCGGTTAGTCCATGTCATGAATCTCAAGAGGAGTGTTGACCATTTGCCAACAATCTGCCCCTCAGTGAAAACTAAGGGGATTCAAACCCGACACCTTTGGCTCTGATACCAATTGTTGGCCCCATGGATGTCATTGCACCAAAAGGTCAACCAGTTAATGCCCAATACAAATGCTAGAGTTAACAAATCCATAGGAGGCGGTTAGTCCATGTCATGAATCTCAAGGGGAGTGTTGACCAAAAAAAGTTGTAATTTGTCTAATACACTGATTCACCCCCCTCTCAGTGTCTACTTCACTCCAACAAGTGGTATCAAAGCCACACCCTTCTTGCAAGTTTAATAGACTTAAGGGTATCCTATTTTTGGAGTGTGCATTATGGGAACTATAGATATCAAGCCACTATTGATTGATGCCACTCATTTTGTCTATTGAAAATTTAGAATGGAATGTTATCTATCTTTCTTAGGTTTTGATGTTTTGGAAGCAACTAGAGTTGAGTTTACTTGCACTAATCCCACCACACAAGATGAAAAGAAATATTTTGGTTATGATGTAAAAGAAATAGATGCAATATGTTATGGTTTAAGCAATGATTTCCTTGTTAAAGTTATGGATTGTAAATCTGCAAAGGTATTATGGGATAGATTAACTAAAATTTATGAAGGGGATGACAAAGTACAGGAAGCCAGGCTTCAAACCTTTAGAGAAAAATTTGAAAGTTTAAAAATGAATGAAGATGAGAAGGTAGTTGACTATCTTTTGAGATTTCAGGAAGTTGTAAACTCTATTAGAGGTGTTGGTTAAAATGTAGATGAACTAGTTGTTAAGAAGGTTCTTAGGTCTATGACCTTCAAATATGATGACAAGGTATCAATTGTAGAGGAAAGAGACTTAAATAATTTGACAATAGCAGAACTTCAAGGTATTTTCACAACCTATGAAATGAGAATAGGAAACATTGCTTCATCTAGTAAAGAGATAGCCTTTAAGACTGCCAAAAAGGAAGATGATATAAAGTTTGATTCAGATAATGAAGAAGAAAATGAATCAATCCTTGTTAGTAAACTAAAAAGAGGATCTCTGAAAAAAAAAAAAGGGAAAAATTCCCTTTAAATGTTTCAACTACGGGAAAATAGGACACTATGCAACGCAATTCCCTAATAAGGAATCTGATAGTGATGATAATAGTAAACAAAAATAGTTCAAGAAAAAACCTTTTAAATTCAATAATTCTGGAATGAAAAAAAATAGTAAAAAGAAAAAGAGTCTATTCATAAAATATGTTGATTTGACAAACAACTCAGAGGAATCTCTTGGAGAACAAGAAGAAACACTCTTTATGACTCTGGTTTCTACTAAAACCAAGAAATTTGAGCATAAACAAAATGATTCTAATGAGTCTAACAATGAGTTGGAAGTTGATCTTGAAGGAGAATTAAAATGTGCCTTAAGTGAAATTAAGAGGCTTAAGAAAGAAATTACTCAATCAAAAAAAAAAGTTGTTGATTTAAAGTTACAACTGTTGATGTGTTTTTTATGCACCTCTCAACATAGGCGATGCATAGGTGCATCAACTCTCTAGAAAGACAATCTTCCACAATCAAATTGCATAACACTATCCCAAGGTCTCTAATGTCAGGTCTTGACTTGCATGGAATTTCTTAGTTGATGTTGATGTGATCTTTGCTGGTAATCACAGGGTAGACTTACGTGGACAAAGTTGGAGGAGAATTGGATTGGCGAATAGAGTTCTTCAGATAGGAAATTACTGCAATTTTGCTACAGGTTCAAACAACAGTCTGTGACTCTATTTCAGTCTTAAGTTTTGGCTTTACAATATTGTGCAATGAACCTTAGCATAGGTCACTTCTAAAAAAAAAGGAAAAAATGGCAGGGGAGAGAGAGAGTTCCTAGACTTGCAACTATTGATGAACAATGATCATGGAGGTTTCTGTTGTGGACATGTTTCTTAAAATATAATTTCACTTAATCAAAAATTTCACAATGTTATGAAATCTATGCTATCTTCTAAGGACTGTAGATATTTCATCATTCATTTACCATATATATGTGTGAACAAAGATAAATTTTAAAGAGTAGCTATAAAATCAGAGTCCAGACTAACTTTACATAGCCATCTACCAACAACAAATGACTAAAAGTATGGACAAGAAAAATATACACACAACAGGAATCTTCACAACCAAGGACAACATTACTAAATTTACCAAGGGTAGCTAAAAGGAAACTAGAACAACAAATTAAATCAAACTAAAATCTTAACTTATGAGAGAAGTGATGCAGGAGCATCCAGTGGTGTAAGGGCAATCCTACATCACCCAAAAATATATTTACTTTCATTTAGATTTTTTTTTGTAGATGTTTTTGCATTTCTGGATACCCTTTTCGTCGAAGAAGAATTCCCAACTTTCAGAACTGCTTTTCTGCTTTTTCTGCTCAACTGCTATTTTTAGCAGGTATGAATTTGAAGGCGTGAGGAGACAAAAATTTAAGGGAAGCTTCAGGACATAATAATAAACACTTTGGTGAAAGAATCAGATCAAGAGCATTTCCGGTTCAAAAGTTATTCAAGTTTCAATTTCTGCTTTTTGCCTTATGAAATCTTCGGAGCTAATTTTGAGGTACTTAGAGGCTCCGGATGGGCCTGAAAAATTGGCGGAATACGAAAGTGGTTAGCCTTTAGGCCCCACTTTCCGGCAAGAGATCTTCGCGAGAGCTTTCCGAAAAGGTATTATCATTGAAGATCTGACGGTTAGATCTTGAGTTAGGGCTTCCGAAAGTTGGTGCATAATTTGAATCCCGTTTTTGGCTCCAAACAAAGAAACGGGCTATTTATGGGCGAGTTACTGTTTCTTTTAGGCAGTTTTTGGGGAAAGAAGATCGCATGCTGCGAATAGGGGAATTTCTATAGTTTCTTTCTGTAATTTGCATGTATTGCAAAACTGGAGGATTTGAGATCCTCTGCATGTAGGAATTTCATACTTTGAAAATAATAAGATTTGTTAGTTTTTCTGTGTGATTTTCTGTGTCTCGGGTTGCACCCTCATCAAGTGGTATCAGAGCGGGTTTTCTTGAGCGTGTGGACAGATCGCCGATCGTGAGGCAGTTCGCACCAGGACTGTGGTTGTGGGTTCAAGATATTCAAGATGCCTCCAAGAGTGGCACGTGGTAGGCGAGGTGGTGCCAGAAATGCTGGTGGAAGAGATCCATTAGCGGCTGAGGGTTTCAGAGCCCTCCAGAGACCATTACAAAGAGAGAGAAAAAAAACCCCAGAAGAGAGGGAGAGAAGAAGAAAACCCGAGAAGGGGAGAAGAAAGTGAGGATGAAGAAGAGGTGGAAGATTCAGATGTAGAAGAGGAAGAAGAAGCTATTGATCAAGATCAAATGCGGCTGATAAGGGCCATTTCGAAGATCGGAAAAAGACCTAGAGTAGAAGTTCCCAGTTTTTCCGGAAGTCTAGACCCGGAAGAGTTGATTGATTGGATCAATGAGTTGGAAGAGTATTTCGAGTATGAAGAAGTAGAGGACCCAGATCGGGTTAAGTTTGCAAAAACAAAGCTAAAGGGCCATGCCAGTATCTGGTGGAAAGAGGTCCAACTAGAAAGAAATAAGAGAGAAAAGGGAAAGATCACCAGATGGGATCGCATGGTGGAGAAACTGAAGAAGCAGTTCATGCCAATGGACTATGAGTTAGATCTATTGAAGAAATTGCAAGGGTTGAAGCAAGGAAGTAGATCTGTGAAAGAATACACAGAAGATTTTCACAAGATGATCATCAGAACGGGACATGCAGAGGCCAACAAGGAGAAGGTAGCCCGTTATCTTAATGGGTTACGGCCGAGCATTCAAGAGGAGTTAAGCCTGGTCAGAATGGCCACCATTGAGGATGCTTACCAATTTTCGCTGAGAGTTGAAGAGAAGCTGAACAAGAGATTTGATAGCAAGCAAAAAGGACGAGGAGGTCAAAGCGGAAGGGGTAGCGGAAGATCTTTTGGAAGCCGAAATGAGGATGAGAAGAAAAATGAAGATGTGGGTACCAGTCGAAGCCAGAGGAATGATAACTTCTACCGCCCACGTGATCAGAATGGTGGTGATCAAAGAGGTAGAGGATGAGGAAGATTTGGGCAAGGACCTGGAAGAGGTGGTTTCAGAGGAACTTGTTTCCGATGTGGTGAAGAAGGGCATCGAGCCTATGAATGTCCACAATACCAAGGAAGGACAGACAAAAGGCCAGAAGGTCGTGCAAGAGTTGCGCATGTAGATGAGGAGGCTCAATCTGAGCATTCAGATGATGCTGAAAGGGGAGAAGCCCTAGTGGTTAGAAGAGCCTTGGTGACTGAAGAGAAGGAGCCAGAACAGAGGAAGAATTTGTTTCGCACAAGGTGCAAGTGTGAAGACAAATGTTGTGATGTCATTATTGATGGTGGGAGCACTGATAATCTAGTGTCAGAAGAAATGGTTACAAAGTTGAAGCTGAAGAGGGAAAGGCATCCACATCCATATCGGATTGCCTGGTTGCAGAAAGACCACAAAGTTCTAGTCAATGAGCAGTGCCTGGTGAAGTTCAAGATCGGAAGCTATCGTGATGAGGTACTCTGTGATATCATCCCCATGGATGCATGTCACATGTTGTTGGGAAGGCCGTGGCAGTTTGACAGGCGAGCTGTACATGATGGCCATGCAAACACTTATTCCCTGATGAAGGGTGGAGTCCGCCATAAGTTGAAACCCCTGAAGAAGGCCGAAGAAAAGGTATGCAGTAGTGCTAGAATTTGTTATGTCGATGGAAGGAAATTTTTAGAAGGCATAAAACATGAGCGTGTGTGTTATGCATTGATTCCTAAAATGGATAAGGAGGGTAGTGAGAAGGTTCCAGTAGAAGTTTCTGGGTTATTGAATGAGTTTCAGGATATTGTTTCTGATAATGTACCTGAGGGTTTACCACCAATGAGGAAGATCAGTCATCAGATTGACTTGATCCCAGGAGCCAGTTTGCCGAATAAGGCAGCTCATAGAATGACTCCTGCAGAAAATGAGGAGTTAAACAGACAAGTTGAGGAGTTGTTGAGAAAGGGTTTGATTCGAGAGAGTTTGAGTCCATGTGCAGTACCTGCAGTACTAGCACCAAAGAAGGATGGGGAGTGGAGGATGTGTACAGACTCTCGGGCCATAAACAAGATAACAATCAAGTATAGATTTCCCCTGCCAAGGATGGATGACCTGATGGACTGTTTGAGTGGAGCTCAGTACTTCACAAAGATTGATCTGAAGAGTGGATATCACCAGATTCGGATTCGAGAGGGAGATGAATGGAAGACCGCCTTCAAGACCAAAGAGGGCCTGTACGAGTGGTTAGTCATGCCTTTTGGGCTAACCAATGCACCGAGCACATTCATGCGGCTCATGAACGAGGTACTGAAAGAGTTCCTAGGAAGCTTTGTTATTGTGTATTTAGATGATATTTTGATATTCAGTAAGTCACTGGATGAGCATATAATGCATATTGGTAGAGTCTTTGAGAAGTTAAGAGAAGAGAAATTGCTGATTAATCTGAAGAAGTGTAGTTTTGTGAAGAAGGAGTTAGTGTACTTGGGGTTTGTTGTCTCGACAGAAGGTCTCAAGATGGACCCAGAGAAGGTGAAGGCTATTCTGGAATGGCCTACCCCAAGAACTACTACTGAGGTGAGGTCTTTCCATGGTTTGGCCAGTTTTTACAGAAAGTTTATTAGAAACTTCAGTAGTATTTGTGCACCCCTAACTGAAACAATGAGAGGGGATAGAAAAGAGTTCAAGTGGAGCACTGGAGCAGCAAGGAGTTTTGATCTATTGAAGCAGAAGGTGACAGAACAACCTGTTTTGGCTCTCCCGGATTTCAATAAGGTGTTTCAAGTGGATTGTGATGCCAGTGGTTGTGCCATTGGAGCAGTGTTAAGCCAGGAAGGTAAGCCCATTGCCTATTTTAGTGAAAAGTTAAATGATGCAAAGAGAAAGTACTCTGTATATGACCAAGAATTTTATGCAATAGTTCAAGCATTAAAGAAATGGAGGCATTATTTGTTGCCGAAGGAATTTGTTATGTATACTGATCATCAAGCATTGCAGTACCTGAGTAGTCAGGGAAAATTAAATCAGAGGCATATGAAATGGGTAGAATTTTTGCAAAGTTATACATTTGTTTTAAAGCATAGGAGTGGGAAGTCAAATAGGGTTGCAGATGCCTTAAGTAGGAGGCATACATTGTTGATAGAAATGCAGATTGAGGTGGTTGGGTTCAGTGAACTCAAGACATTGTACCCGAATGATCCTGATTTTGCAGAGGCTTGGAAAGCTTGCAAGGAACCTGTTACAGTTGACAGGACAAAGTGGTTGGATTTCCTAATTCAAGAAGGCATGTTGTTTAAGGGAAGTCAATTATGTATTCCGAGGAGTTCCATGAGGGAGAATCTGATAAAGGAGAAGCATAGTGGAGGAATGGCAGGACATTTTGGTCGGGATAAGACCATTTCCATTATCAGTGAGCATTATTATTGGCCTCAGTTATCACAAGATGTGAAGAAGTTTGTGCAGAGTTGTAGGGTATGTCAAATGGCTAAAGGAGTGAGTCAGAATACAGGGTTGTATCAGCCCTTACCTGTACCAGAGAGGTCGTGGGAGGATATAAGTATGGAATTTGTTCTTGGTTTGCCAAGGACACAGAGAGGGAATGATTCAGTATTTGTGGTGGTTGATAGGTTTTCGAAGATGGCACATTTCATCCCATGCCAGAAGACCCATGATGCAGTCCACATTGCTGACTTGTTCTTCAAAGAGGTGGTGAGGCTACATGGTTTGCCAAAGAGTATAGTCTCAGATCGTGACACAAAATTTGTTGGATACTTTTGGAGGACCTTGTGGAAGAAGTTGAAAACAGAGTTGAAGTTTAGTTCTGCACACCATCCCCAGACTGATGGGCAGACTGAAGTTGTGAACAGGAGTTTGGGTAACCTACTGAGATGCTTGGTAGGAGATAAACCAAAGGGATGGGATTTGATCTTACCCCAGGCAGAATTCGCTTACAACAATTCTGTCAATAGAAGCACTGGTAGATCACCGTTCCAGATTGTGTATGGAAGTAGTCCTAGGACTGCTCCAGAATTGAGGAAGATGGACCAAGAGAAGAAGACAAGTGCTGAAGCTGAAGACTTTGCAGAACACATCAAGAATATGCATGAGAAGGTAAAAGAACACATTAACAAGATGAATATGCAGTATAAGGCTAAGGCAGATCAAAAGAGGAGGTATAAGGAGTTTCAGATTGGTGATGAAGTGATGGTCCACTTGAGGAAAGAAAGGTTTCCAGTAGGAACCTATAACAAATTGAAGATGAAGAAGTTCGGTCCCTGTAAAATTTTGAAGAGGCATGATTCAGGGAACGCATATGAGGTAGAGTTGCCAGATGGATTCAACATTTCCCCTGTGTTCAACATTGCAGATTTGATAGAATATCATGAGGGTGGCGCAGAGGAAGTACCAGCAATGGAACAGTGCGGTATTCCAGCACCTACTTCAGAAAAGGAGGAGATTGAAGAAATCTTGGATAGCCGTGTAGGAAGGAGTACCAGAAATAGGCAATATGAAGAATATCTGGTGAAGTGGAAAGGAAGGCCTATGGAAGATTCATCCTGGTTGTCCAAGGCAGAGGTTGACCGTTTGGATTTTCCTCAACCATCTGAGAAGTGACGGAGTCACTTTTCAAATTACCCTGGGTGTCTGATGCAGGAGCATCCAGTGGTGTAAGGGCAATCCTACATCACCCAAAAATATATTTACTTTCATTTAGATTTTTTTTGTAGATGTTTTTGCATTTCTGGATACCCTTTTCGTCGAAGAAGAATTCCCAACTTTCAGAACTGCTTTTCTGCTTTTTCTGCTCAACTGCTATTTTTAGCAGGTATGAATTTGAAGGCGTGAGGAGACAAAAATTTAAGGGAAGCTTCAGGACATAATAATAAACACTTTGGTGAAAGAATCAGATCAAGAGCATTTCCGGTTCAAAAGTTATTCAAGTTTCAATTTCTGCTTTTTGCCTTATGAAATCTTCGGAGCTAATTTTGAGGTACTTAGAGGCTCCGGATGGGCCTGAAAAATTGGCGGAATACGAAAGTGGTTAGCCTTTAGGCCCCACTTTCCGGCAAGAGATCTTCGCGAGAGCTTTCCGAAAAGGTATTATCATTGAAGATCTGACGGTTAGATCTTGAGTTAGGGCTTCCGAAAGTTGGTGCATAATTTGAATCCCGTTTTTGGCTCCAAACAAAGAAACGGGCTATTTATGGGCGAGTTACTGTTTCTTTTAGGTAGTTTTTGGGGAAAGAAGATCGCATGCTGCGAATAGGGGAATTTCTGTAGTTTCTTTTTGTAATTTGCATGTATTGCAAAACTGGAGGATTTGAGATCCTCTGCATGTAGGAATTTCATACTTTGAAAATAATAAGATTTGTTAGTTTTTCTGTGTGATTTTCTGTGTCTCGGGTTGCACCCTCATCAAGAAGAATCATGAAACATGAGGAGAAATCCAAAAATGCACAAAGGTCAATGTATTTCTATTGTAATTTTTGTAGCATGTCTTTACAACAACTCAACTCTCTTAAAATGAGAGGAGGAGAACCCTATTTATAGTTTTCAAAAAGAAAAATAAGTGGCCAAGATTCACTTTACACCAAGGTTTCACCTACCCCCAAATATATTACATTTTTAAAATACACTTTGCCCATATCCCTATTTTGTCTTCTAGTGGCGACACTGTAGCATTTTTCGTCTTCTTGCTGATTGCTCTTTGCCACAACTATTCCCTTAGGAATTCTTCATCAATAATAGGGTTTCCCTTCTACTTCTTTGAAGTTGCATACTCCATGAATTTCAAGACCACCGACTGGAACTTGTTGACCTCAATGATGTCGGATCTCAACACTTGGTAGCTCCATTCCTTGGAATTGTTAACAAGCTTTTCTCAGTCCTTGTCATACTTGGCAATGTGGTATCTAAATAGCTCAGACTAGGCGAAAGCTCGACCAACAAAGCTTATAAAATATGTGGTAACCTTGGCTGACATCCCATCCTCCATCCTCTTTCGGAAGTGAGGCTTTATGATTTCTGGATTGATCTTGACAGCGGGAACCTCATACCCCATCATCAACTTCAGGTATCAGAAACAGTCCCCCCGAGACTCCTTGGCCCATTCAATATCCAGAGTTACTTGCTCAAGGATCTATTCTAGCCTATCTTTTCGGTGATTGAAGTCTCGCTTCCACACATCCGTTAACCAATGGTCATTGTCCTCTAAGGAAAACTCCTTTTCCAAAACCTCACTTGGTAGTGCAAGGATAGCCTGATTTTTGGGTAAGAAGCCCCATACTTCTTTGGGAACTCAATGCTGATTCGCCTCATACCCTCAAGAGATGTTTTTAGTTCTAAGAACTTGTTCATTGTTTGAATAGCCAAATTGATACCTGTATTCCCAATATCCAAGACCTGCCTGAAATAGTTTTCCATGGTCTTGTCCAAGCTCTTTCTCCTTTCCATCTTGTTAATCTATTCTTTGGAAAACAACTGCGGTAGGGCCGATGATGACCATTGTTGAATATAGGTCATCAAATCAGCCACCTGTGCCTTAAGCTCCTCCTTCAAAACTTTATCCTGTTGAATGAGGTGCACCACTGTGGTGACTGATTCCTAAAGATGGTCAACCTTCTGCTCTCTAGTTGCCACTCCTAAGTCAATGGTGGAAATGTTGTAGCTATTTGTACAACCCTAGATCTAGAGGCATCCATCGTTACCTTTGATATGATTCTAGGCCTTTTCTCCTTCTTGGTACCAATCTGAGCCCTAGCCAATATTGCCTCCAATCTTGCTTTTGGGTCCTTTAGAGCGGTATTTCTCTTTTCATGCTGTCTTTCCAACCAGTCGGGCATTGAGGACCCTTCCTTGGGTGATTCATGTTGATCTATGTTGTCCTCCACCTTGAGTTCAATGGCCTTATCATTGAGGGACTCCTGCTCAATCCTTGTATCCTCCCTCTCCTCATCGGAGTCTTGTATGAGCATTATGTGCTTGATGGGAGATTTGGTGGGCATTCATTCACCAGGGTGGTCCTCTCCCTCAACATCTTTTTTTCTTTATCCTGATCATGCCTGCATTCCTTGGGCTTATCCTCTTGTCTACCTTCATGAAAGGATGTTTCCTCACCATGTTTAGGGACATGGTCACACCCCTCCATTGGAGACTTATCACCCTCTGTCTCTAGGGAAATGACTCTTTCTTCAACTGTAGGCTATCCTTCAGCCTCTTTGTCTTCAATCTCCTTAAGTTGTTTGTCCCATTCCGCATCGAGCTTCGGGTCAGCTATTTCTTGAATTATGTTTGTTCCTAGACCTTCGCTGTCATCACTGGAAGACTCATAGGCTACCTTGTCAATCACCACATGTTTGTATATTGGGTGCTCATGATACTCAAATTCCTCATCTTCCAACCTCTTAGATGCCTCAAGTTGTTGTCATTCTAGATCATTATAGATTTACATTGTAGCCTCCATACTAGGTGGCTTTGTAGGAGGAGGAAGAGTCAGGGTGTTAACCATTGCTTGGAAAATTGCAGCTTGCACCATTGGATTTGCAAACATTCTCAAAATTTCAGACAACACATTCTGCATATACTTGTCAAAGGATTCCAAGAGAGCGAGGGTAGGCATTGCAGTAGTAGTGGCGGCGGTCAGGAGAGAAAAGGAAGGAGACATGGAGGATGATGAAATTGGAGAGGTAGTGGTGAAGGATGAATCCACCAATATGACCCACGTGATTGGAGAAGTGGAGGTGAGGTGGACAACAATATCCACCATAGGCAGAGAGGAAGCAACTATTGCATGTGAAATGGGTGGGATGGTGGAAATAGAAGTAACGGTTGTAGCATCAGATGAAGTAAGTGGAGATCTTGGTGGATCAGCTTCCATCTCCTTGCCCTCCTGGAGTGGATCTTCAGGTATTACTATCATCTCAGTGATGTTGCTTGTTCTTCTATGCTTCTTAGGATGCTCACCCTACGAGGCCTTTCTAGCGTACACTTTTGGGTTGGGTTGTTGCTCGTCAACCTCCTTTCTCTTCTTTGATCTAACAAATGGTGGGGACTTGGATTTTTCTCTAGGTGTAGTAGTAGTCATCCCACCATTAGAACCAATTGGCTCACTTTCAAGCCCCTTGAATGTCAAGGCGACTCCCTATTTCTTCAAATGAGTGACCTACCCATTGATCCATGCCTTTGTTCGAGCCTCAACATGCTTGGTAAGAATGTCGAGGTCATCAACCTCTTGCTCATTCCAATCAATTAAAGGAAATAGTAAATTTGCAATAGCACTGTATCTTGGGTCAATCACGGTGCTCTCCTCTTCTTCTAGTTGATCCAGCAACAAAAACAAGTTCACCTTCTTTACAAAGTACGTTGTCATACATATATAGTGCCTTACCTGCACTTCAAAATCATCCTTACAATTGGCCCAAAAATCCTCGATATGGTGGAGGTGGGAATATTCCTGTTGAATTTCCTTCTTGATGTGGGCATATGGGTCCATCCATGACTTAGTTTTATGTGGCTTGAAGTGGTACTCAACTAGCTCTTTCTCTGAATTTCCCACGTATTGGGAAGTATAAAGTTCATACATTCCTTGGTCGAGTGTGAGGGGATAAGGGGTCCCCGCCAAATGCTTAATGCTTAGCACATTGTGTATATGTCGTAGTTGTCAAGATAATTCCAATACTGTAAACCGGTCATTAGGGTATCAGGGCAGCTTATTCGGCCTTTCAGAGAATCCTTGGGCACATATGTATGTGAACTTTGGGTACTGAATGAACAAGAAGGCATAGTGTTTGAGGAGGGCCTTAGCACTGTGAGAGACTCTTCTCCCAAAATCACCCCCAAGCTATCAAATGATGTAGGTGACAAATGCATTGTTTACCCTACAGTAATCCCTCTTAAAATTTATATACTGCAACTGAGGGTACTTGTCATATGGTTTTAGCTCTCTTCCTGGCATCTCATTGGGCATTGCGGACAATCCACTATAATGTCATCGATCAGCAAGAAAATATACCAAATAGGATGTCATGTAGAATTTGGAGGTCTTCTTTACATTAACAAGTTTCTCATGGAAGCAATTACTGATTATCTCTCTCCAATAGAATGCAGTGTCTTCTCCATGAAGAATTTGTTCGGTGAAATACACCATCCATTCCTGGAAGAAGACCGCAGTAGGAAGGCCCATTATTCTTCTCAACAGGGTAACTAGATTGTGGTATTCCTCAAAGAGGTCATTGCAGTATAGCTCTTGAGGAGCCTTTACAACACTGCCTCGTTTCTCCTTCAACCAGTACTGGTTGATCAGCTTCTTGCACTTTAGAGGGTCCTCATCCCACAATTCCTTGCACTCTTGAATAGTTGGGGTCTCCATTCTTTTGAAGATGAGTATGTGGAGGGTTTATGTTATCCCTAGAGGGGATATATCGGCTAGGATGTTGTCGTCCCTGTCCACAATGGTCCTTGTTTCAAGTTGGTATGCCACCCGGAAAGCCATCACCAACTCGGGGGAAATCAAGGTGGGAGGGAAACTCACAACCTTAGCAAGTCCACTACTTCTGATTAGCTTGGCGTTCTCAGTCTTTGGCTCTATCCTAACTCTTTGTGTGAAGTCATCGATATCGACGTTCCCAATGTAGGTGTTTGTATTATCTTTCCACTTGGTTGTAAATTTTGAGTGCAACGACACTCCCTGGAACTAGTAGCTCATTTGGTCTTTTTCTTCCTTGCCTTGATGAGTTTTGGTAGTTCTTTTTCCTTTGTCCTTGGCTGCTCCTCAAGTTTTTGCACTAGATTCCATAAATTTTGCATAGAGAGATGGGAGTCAGTAAAATTAAACATGAGGATGCAACCTCAGAAAAAATCTTGCAATTCAAGGTTAGATCCATAATTTCCATTTAAGAAAAGTCTAACACTTGATTAAAATAACACTGGAAGGCCAACAAGTGACCCGGGCCCCAAGCATCGGACTTCTCCTACCAGAATGTTGTTTTGAAAGGGAAAACAGAGCAAGGAGTCCCAAATGATTTCCCCTTGTCTTTGATTTGCTTAAAAAATGGTTCATGCGGGAGAACGTCAATTTTAAGCACATGGGTCGAAATCCATTTTCAATTTGGAGGTCATTTAAGTCATTGTTTATGCATTCAAGCTTGAGCTGCAGGAAAGATGTCAAGGGCCAGCTGTTTGAAACAATGCTGGGAAAATGGAATTCTAGAAGCAGGGTTCTGGAGTTCAGGTTGTAGGGGTCGGGAAGCCATTTAGGGATAGCCGTGTGAAATAGTGAAGTGTGGACAAAAGTTTGTTATGGGCTTCTCAAAAGATCAGACCCAAGGTGGGCTCATCTATTTGTCCAAGAATTTGGAGGCGAACCGAGGTTCGGGGCCACCTGTGTGGAAAGGCAGATAGATTCAGTTGTTCTGGAGGATAGAAGCAAGGCGGAGTTCCAGGGATGAAAGTCCGGAGGTCAGAGTCCAAGCGAGGTTTGAACTTTAACTTTTTGTTTAAAACTTGTAGAGCGAAAGGGCGATTGGGGCCTAAGAGCTGGGAAGATGTCTCACAGTGGCCATATGGAATGACGGAGTGGTGATGACGGCTCGAGGACAGAAGTCCGATGGCCAGAGTGTGAATACAACTTCAAACTTTGATTTTTGTCATAATTTTCAGGTGGATTTTGCATGCCCGGTGTCCGAGGTCTGGGAGGACGTTAGGGGAAGGCCGAGTGAAATGATGAAATGGATAGGGATCTCTAGGGTACGAAACCTGGGAGGAGCTTCTCCATCGGAGTGATTTTAGCTAAGTTTATGCTACAGTCAGAGAGAGGCACAGGCCCAAGAGGTATGGTCGCCTACCCTAAAGAACAACGATGAGATGATAGGGTTTCGATTTTCAATTTGAACCTCCTATGGGTTGCTTTCTATTTTCAAACTTGTGGGGGGTTGGATGAGACATTTTTCTACCAAATTCCTAGTCTGATTCCTCTTGTTCCTTAGTTTCGATTTACGGATTTTTAAAAAAAGGAAAAGAAATTTGCACGAAGATCCTACCTCAAGGGCTCGAAGAAGTAGAATGTCCAATCCTTGAAGAACAAGGAAGCTGAAGCCCAAGCATGGAGGCAAAGATTGTCGAGGTCGCACTATGCTCTTTAGTTCTTCCTGACATGTGAAAATGATGGGTCAAAACTCATTTAAATAGCCCCTAACTGCAATTAATACTCCTTAATGAATGCAGGTACTACGACGGTTGAGGTAGGTGAATTTAAATTTTAGGATGGTGGCGGGAGAACTAGAGCTCGAGGGTTGGAAGGAGGTCAAAGCATAGCCATTTCAATTTTGACAAGTGATGCAGATGACCAAGGAAGCATCGGGGTCCGAGGTTTGGGAGGATGTCAATCGTCGACTGTTCGGAATAGCGAAGCCACAAGGGAAACCCAGAAAGGGAAACCCGAGAGGGCAAACCCGAGGGTCTGGGCCTGGAGGGTCCCATAGATGCCAGAAAGGAAAACTGATAGAGAAAACCTGAAAGGGATTAAGACCTAGCAACTTTCAGAGGGGAAAAATATGGTCAACCTAAAATGAGACTTTGGAGAACGTGTTGACCATCACAGACACCAAAATGGGGGCACACAAAATGAGGCAAAAGCAAAAAGGACCCGACAAGGAAAAAGGAATGAGAGGGTCCCCATTCCGAATGGGGTGTGTGTGCTATAGGAACAACAAATGGTGACTCTGTTGGGAGGATTCTCTCATCGTTCTAAATATAAATATTCATTCTGAACCCATGATCTCTAGTTTCGCACACCAAAAGCTAACTTCCAACGTTGAACAAAGAACAAGTTAAGGAAGGCGAGATTGAATCATGCCACAAAATTATCATGGAAGTGTGTGCATGGTGAGTTCATTTCCTTTCCTGAGAGATAGTATGGACAACTACTAATTGGGAAGGACAAGCTACATAGTTTGCCTGTTCCCAAAAGTAACCTAGCCATTGCTCTGTTGCCAGTCAGGTGTCCATAGCCCCGACAAAGTTGTTGTTGTGACCCTGCGAACATCGCTCTACTGCCAGTCAAGCATCCATAGACCTGGTAGAGATATTTGCACACCCATATGGTTGTTGACTTTATATTTTTTATTCCTTTCATTTGATATTTTCTTTGTAGTAATTTTCTTTCTCTTTTGCTCAATCGTGTAAGCATTGAAGCTCGCTATGGGTTTAGAAATCACAGTGGTCATTGGAGCAGAATTTAGATTTTTCACTTATCTAGCCTTCTCAGTAATCACCATACGATTCTTCAAAAACTTTAAAGTGTGTTTCTGTGTGTTCCATGATAAACGCAGGAAATTCAAATGGGACACCATCCTAGATTAGTTCAGATTTCAATAGAGGAAAACCAATGCTTAGGGGATTTTAGAGAATAGTAAAAGCAAATGAAGGCTTATCTAGAGAACAAACAAGATTGGGTAGAAGGGTAAACCATTCGTCAGCTACGCATGGACATGACAACAAGAACAAGGGGAACCCTCACCAAAAGCAAAAACAACCAAGGAATGCACAAAAAAAAAAAAAGCAAGAAAGCAAAGCAAGGAAACCTATCCAAACCTATGTATAGGTATTTACATGGACAACTCCAAAAGAGCTTAGGCTCGGAAGTAATGCTTAAGGTGTTTCCCATTGATAGGCAATGGGATGTCCTCACAAGTTAAGGTCTTTAGACAAAAGGCATTATCTCCAAGGATTTCAGCAATTTGAAAGGGGCCAAGCCAAAGCTTGTCGAATTTGTTATGTCTCCCTTTCTTTTTGTGGGTCTTGACCCAATACAGGACTAGATCATAAATGCAGAAGGCCTTAATTTTAGCTCTATCATCAAACCACCTTTTGACTATGCTCTGATGTTTGGAAAAAATTTCTATCGCACGGTCTTGTACTTCTTCTAGGTGTAGCAGCTCGGCGAGGCAGGCTTCTCTACAGTCTCCTCCTTCATAAAAATCATTGATGAACTAGACGGTAGGGATCTTCAAATGTATGGGAAAGATGGGATCCAAGCCATAAACAAGGTGGTATGGGGAATCTCCAAGGGAAGCCTTGTGATGGGTGCGATCTGCCCAAATGGCAAAACGGAGCTAGGTATGCCAGTCCTTAGGATTCCTATCCAGTAACTTCTTGATCACGGTGATCAAGTTCTTGTTGGTTGACTCACCAAGACCATTGCCTTGAGGATAATAGTTGGAGGAAAAATTAAGGGTGATACCATAATCAAATTCCCAACCAACAAATTTTAACGAAGCAAATGCAGGACCATTATCACATACCAACGCATAAGGAACACCAAAGCGATTTAAAATAAAACCCTCCAAAAAAATAGTGACTACTTCAGTTGTGCATTGCCTACAAGTGATTTCTTTTGTCCACCTAGTACAATAATTAGAAGTGGTTAGAATGTACCTATGTCCAGCAAATGATGGAGGGCTTACCAGACCAATGAAGTCAAGACCCCACTGTGCAAACGGCCTTACCTCCAAAATAGGTTGAAACAAGACAACAACATTCTTTTCCTGGGTAGCTGCGGTCTAGTATACGTGGCAGGTATAGACATGACGGTGAGCATCCTTGAAAACCATGGGCCAATAGTACCGAGCTCTTAATATTTGATGCATAGTTGACAAACCAGAATCGTGGCCAGTTCCGAACTTATCATGGAATTCTTGGAGGACCCATTCAACTTCTTATTTTCCAAGACATCTTAGGTAGATACCTTCATGGTTCCTTTTGTAAAATATAGTGCCTTGCAACATGTAACTACTAATTTTCAACCTGAGGGCTCACCTTTGGACCCCATGCAAGTGGGGCAGACATTTGTGGTTCAGCAGATAATATCCAATGTCCTCGTACCATTCTCCTGGAGAGATATCCTCTAGTTGATATTGCTGCACCGTGAATTTAGGACCTAGGTACGTGGCTACTTCAGCAATTGTTTTGGTAAGCGCTTGTCCTCTCAACAACCTTATTGGCTGGATCTCCATGTCATATTCTTGTAATAGTGTAATCCATTTGGCCCTTCATTCCCCCAACTCATTTTTCTTAAGCAACATCTTCACTGCTAGGTCAGGAACTATGGAAAACACCTTGTTGCATAGGATGTAGTGCCTAAACATTTTTAGCCCTTTAACAAGGGCTTAAGCCTATTTTTCAACATTGTGATAGCATAGTTCAACATCTTTCAGAGGGGTGATCATGAAGGCAAATTGATGCTCACTCCCCTCATCATCTTTCTGTGTCAAGATACTGGCGCACAAATGGTCTGAAGTAAATGAATAGAAGGAGAATGGCTTCAGATAGTTGGGGCTAGCCAATACAGGTGCATCAATGATTGCTTTCTTGATTCCCTCAAAAGCCTATTTTTCTTTTGGGGTCCACTCAACCTTGGCATCTTGCTTTAGCATGGTGTTGAGTGGTTTGACGATTTCGACAAAGCCTGTGATGAACTTGCGAACAAAGTTAATCTTTCTGAAAAAAGATTTTAATTCCTTCTTGTTGCCTAGTAGCTGGATCTTCATGATTGATTGGATACACTTGGGGTCTATAAAAATTCCCCTCTCTGAAAGGACATGTCCAAGAAGTTTCCCTTAAGTAACCCCGAAGATGCACTTCTTCGGATTAAGGGAAACCCTGAATTTGCGACATCTCTAAAAGACTTTGCACAGGTCAGAAAGATAAGTACTTTGCTGCTTTGAGAATACTATCAAATCATCCATGTAGATAATTATGCACTTGCCAATCAAGTCCTTGAAATCAATATCCATGGCACGTTGGAAGGTAGCACCAACATTGATTAGTCTGAATGGCATCTGTCTATAAGCGAAGGTTCCCCATTTTTTGTTGATCTTTGTATTGTACCATAACTTGGTTGTACCCAGAGTACCCATCCAGGAAGGAAATCATCTAAGAACCATTTACTATCTGCAACACCTCATCTAATGACGGTACAGGATAGTTATCTTTTTTTGAGGCCCGGTTCAGGTTGCAAAAGTTGACATACAATTTGATCTCCCCATTCTTCTTTCTTACTGGGACCAAGTTGGCCACCCATGTGGAGTGCCTAACCGGGAAGATAATCCTAGTGGAATAAATTTTTGTACTTCCTTGTATATGATTAGTTCTAATAAGGCATTGACGAAGCGTTGTCGCTGTCAAAATAGCTTTGCATTCAGCTTGAGAGGGATGGTATGGGTGATAATTGATGTATCATAATTTTTAGATCCTCGTAGCTCTAAGCGATGAAATCATGGTACTTCCACAAAGCATCCACTATACCCCCTTTTCATGTGATGTGAACACCTTGCCAATAAATACATTCTTTGCATCCCCAGTTGTTTTGAGGTTGTAGGTGTCGCACTAGCCACTAATGGTGTCCTTATTATCCTATTGATCCTGATCCCTAATCTGATCCAAGTCAAAGATTCATTCAAGTTGGACCATCCCCCTAGGGATGGTATTGGTCTTCAGATTGATGACCCCTTCTATATCCAAGTCAGCCTCTTGAGGTTCAACCTCATCTATTATATGATTAGCAAACTCATCAGAACTGGTGATAAAATCCAAGATGTGTTTGTCATCATTGAGCACCTGGAAATTAGCTATGTTGTCCAGCACAGATGGAACAGAGGTGAGTTCCATGGTGAATTTTTGAGGCCCGATAGGGACACTGGTTGTAGTGTGCTCACTGCCTATGCCAAGGCATTGGCAGTATGATTTCGAGAATGCAGGATCAATTGGATATTGAATGCATCTAGTCCTTCTAGTAGATCCCATACCTGGTGCTTGTAGTTGGTGAGTCTTCAATCATAATAGAAATAGAGCTTCCTAACCTGCTTTATGACCAACTCTGAATCCTTGAATACTTGGAAAATTTTGACACCTTTTCTTAATGCCATGAGGAGTCTTGAGACCAAGGCCTCATATTCTGCTACATTTTTGGTGCAATAGAATTGAAGCCTATGAGTAGCAAAGTATGACTTACCTCTGGGACTAATTATTTTGAATCCAGCTCTAGCCCAATGCTTGGACTTGGATTCGTCAAAGCGCAATGTCCAGAATCCAGGAGAGTCTATGAATGCAGCACCAACAGGCCCAACTTCTGACTTTGACGAGGGCCTCATTGCAGTAACAATCTGATGAGACATAGGGGCTGGAGGCATCTTTTTCAGCAGTGTTGATCTAGTTTCCTCCTTCGGAGTGATTTGTCTAACATTTTCAATTGCTGTTGAGCATAAACAACATTCAAACTCTGACTGGGAAACATTATACACCCTGCACCAACTAGGCAACAAAAGCTCCTAAAAATTCATTTTATCTCCCAGATTGAGCTGGTCCCGTGCATATTTTTCCATGAAGTCTTGGAAACCATCCAACAATCTAAGATCATCATCATCTCCTGATTCTTCATCATCTGACTCTATCAACACTTCAATGATTTGAGAGGTATTGGCTAAATTAGTAGGTGGGATGCATAGTACAAGGAAAACCTTTCTTGTTCCTTCTTCTTCAAGGAATTCCTTCTCATTCAGCTTTGATACTGGGGAATAATTCCCTAAATATTTTCAGCAAACAACACTTCATTCGTGTTGCTATATTTTGTGATCATGAATCTCATATGTGGCTCCCGATCGATCCGAATCCGATTGGGCATCCCTTTCCATGGTAACCATAAATGGGAATAGTCAGTGGGAGTGTACCCATTCAATGCTCTTGTGAAATACTTTCCCAGTATTATACCATGCATATCCAGGATGTTAGCCACTTGAATATCAATGGTCCGTTGGATCCTAGGATCAGTAGCAACCTGCATAGGTATTCTATTAATCTCTCCCACTATGCTGATCTCAGTCTTGTCAAGTTATGTTACCTTATGTCGGGAGGGAGTTGGCATTATTCTGAGTGATTTGCACACGCTTAGGGGCATGACATTAGTAGAGGCTCCTAATTCCAACAAGAAGTTGTGGAGGTTCTTCCCAAACACACAGATGGTGGTGAGGAAAGGAGGAGATTCAAACCTCCCTTGAAAGAGTCCTCCTGAAACATCCACCTGGGGGACCTAACCCTTGTCTTTATCATGGCCCTTGTTTTGGGCTTGTGCTTGATCTTCTTCCTTAGAGGATTGCCTACCCACTTGCTGATTTACAGGAAGATCAACCTTCGTGTGGAAGACTTGTCAGATGACGGGCTCACTTTGCGAGTCTTCAAAGGAGACTCTCTTAGCGGGAGTTTCTTGAGTGGATCTGATCGATGGGGTCCCATTTATCATTATAAAAAAGGAATTGCTTACGACTGGCACCTTGAGTAGCTCAAAGGTAGACATACTTAGCTTAACCTTTTTAAACTCTTCAGCAATATACTCTCCCATTTACTCAGCCTCCTGACAATAGGAAAAATTTTGGGAGGAGCTGGTAGCCTGGCTTTGGTTATGATTTCCCTGCCTATTCTTGTTAAGGTACCGAGTGGGTACATGGGGAAATCTGGGATTATTGCTTATCTTCAGGTCAAGAGGAGTGTAGAAATTGTTAGTTGGAGTGGAGGTCGTAAAAGGGCCTCCAATATGACCACCGACCTATCTATTCCTTAGGTTGTAAGGGGTAGTTCTCTGGTGAAACATGTGGACTTCATTCTCCCTAGGCTCTTCTTCATCATCTTTAAAACCATTATCTACTGAATCAAAAATATGAGCCACAAGGCTTTCAAAACTTACCTCTTTTGCCTTGTTGTTGTTGTTCATGGTGGGGCCTTCCTATTCCGGTGTATTGCACTCAGCTTTTTGGAAAGGAGATTGATTCACCACCAGCACTGCAGATTCATATGGGTCAGATGAGATGATTTCTCTGCATCTTGAATTGTCCATAACATTTTGGACCTCAACTTGAAAAATATCAACAGTTTTCTGGAATTCTGGGCAATCCAGCTCAGAGTGTTGACTTGTTTTGTGTATGCGGCACCAACTAGATAAAGTGACTTCTGCCAAGTAAACTCCACTTATGGTGTTCTCACTGCTGTTGGGCTGATCAAGCGGTGTGGGGACACCACCATTGTTGGGTCTCGTATTCCATGTCCGATTTTGCCTCTAAAAAGGCCTTCTGTCAAAGTTTTGGCCCAAACTATGATTTATGTCATGATTCTATCCGGACGATGTGTTGGTGACACATTTGTCCCGGTTATCATGGTTAAGGTTAGCTTGGATACTCCTCTATGAAGCTTGCAACTGGTTGTTTTGGTTTCTCAAGTGTGTCATTTTTGTGGACATTTTCTTGATAATCTATGTGAGTTCATCAATCCAATCCTTTTTGGAATTGTTCGGTTGCAAAGCTAAATTATGGAGGAACACTAGTTGGCAACTGGCTAATTTTGATGAGTGGGTGGGAATTCAGATGCTTGGAGATATGTCAGCACCTAGGGTGGCTACGAGTGGACATGTTGTTGATGGGGCATCAAGTAGTGGGGACCGAAGGTGCTTGATTCATTGGTTGACCGGGTTGCGGGATGATAGGTAGGTGCAGTATCGGATTCATAATAGGCATCTGATGGTGCTAGGCTTGATTAATTTCTTAAATTTGTGCAGGATGTGTAGTTTTCTCAAGAGAAGGCAGTGGACCATAGATGTTCTGCCCCAAATATGTGCTAGCAATAATGGCCTTTTTGTATGCATCCACCAATCTAGCAGCCAGTGGCCGCATCCTCTTTACCAATACTGAAGTCAGGTTGTCCAACACTGCATAACAAATAGGAAGAACAACAACATCATTGAATGCATACAGGGCTTGCAACCGAGTGTACACCCTTTGAAAGAGATCATTAAATGAATTGATTGGTTCATTGATCTCCCTTTGAACCAACATGAAATGTCTGTATGAATATGTAGGGCTAATCGGGGTCTTGAACTTCTACAGAAAAGCATCCTTCAGAAGGACCCACATATTGATAGTTCTGACGGGAAAGTTGGTGTACCAATAGAAAGCCTCCTCTCTGAGAGAGTAGGGAAAGAGACTACAAGCTACATCCTCATAGATAATCTACATAGTCTTCAAGGAAATTTCAAAGATCCAAACATGCACTTCTCTTGTCCTCTGTGGGTCCTGGGCATTGAATTTCTGGAAAAGCTTTCAGGATTCTTTGGCATATCATGATAGAAGTTGAAGGTTAAAGGGTACAGGTTATTTTCCAACCATGCCATGGGAGGGGGTGGTGGAGGCGGCTGTGCAATATTGATTGGTGGTCGTAGAGGGACAATGATGGTTAATGGGACAACTCCTGGGGTTGAGATTGCATTTAGTTGAAAGGCAGCATTCAGCTCAGACAAAGTGGTAGCCTGGCAGGCTATTCAGAGCTGATGGATGGAAGATGGTGCTGCCAAAGATAAAGGAGAAGACGGAGGTGAAAGATAAGTGAGCAGGTCAGGTTAATTAGAGGTGGATGATTCCCTTTGTTTATCTCTTTTAGCTTGGATAAGGGGCAGTAATTCTTGAAATTTCCCTTTGTTCAGTGTAGACCTAAAGATACGGTGAAATCTCTCAGGGGAGAAAGACCCAATTTGATCCATCTTTGTCCCCAAAAGGCCCTCCTTCTAGCACTAGTTTTGTTGATGTGTTTTTTATGCACCTCTCAACACAGGTGATGCATAGTTGCATCACCTCTCTTGAGAGACAATCTTCCACAATCAAATTGTAGAACACTATCCCAATGTCTCTAATGTCAAGTCTTGACTTGCATGGACTGTCTCAATTGATGTTGATGTGATCTTTGTTGGTAATCATAGGGAAGACTTACGTAGACAAAGTTGGAGGAGAATTGGATCGGCGAATAGAGTTCTTCAGATAGGAAATTACTGCAATTTTCCTACAAGTTCAAACAACAGTCTGTGATTCTATTTCAGTCTTAAGTTTTGGCTTTACAATATTGTGCAATGAGCCTTAGCATAGGTCACTTCTAACAAAAAAGGGAAAAATGGCAGGGGAGAGAGAGAGTTCCTAGACTTGCAACTACTGATGAACAATGATCATGGAGGTTTCTGTTGTGGACACTTTTCTTAAAATATAATTTCACTTAATCAAAAATTTCACAATGTTATGAAATCTATGCTATCTTCTAAGGACTATAGATATTTCATCATTCATTCACCATATATATGTGTGAACAAAGATAAAGTTTAAAGAGCAGCTGTAAAATCAGAGTCCAGACTAACTTTACACAACCATCTACCAACAACAAATGACTAAAAGTATGGACAAGAAAAACATACACACAACAGGAATCTTCACAACCAAGGACAACATTACTAAATTTACCAAGGGTAGCTAAAAGGAAACTAGAACAACAAAGTAAATCAAACTAAAATCTTAACTTATGAGAGAAGAATCATGAAACATGAGGAGAAATCCAAAAATGCACCAAGGTCAATGTATTTCTATTGTAATTTTTGTAGCATGTCTTTACAACAACTCAACTCTCTTAAAATGAGAGGAGGAGAACCCTATTTATAGTTTTCAAAAAGAAAAATGAGTGGCCAAGATTTAATCTCATTGTGTGGCCAAGATTCACTTTACACCAGGGTTTCACCTACCCCCAAATATATTACATTTTTAAAATACACTTTGCCCATATCCCTGTTTTGTCTTCTAGTGGCGACACTGTAGCATTTTTCGTCTTCTTGCTGATTGCTCTTTGCCACAACTATTCCCTTAGGAATTCTTCATCAATAATAGGGTTTCCCTTCTACTTCTTTGAAGCTGCATACTCCATGAATTTCAAGACCACCGACCAAAACTTGTTGACCTTAATGATGTCGGATCTCAGCACTTGGTAGCTCCATTCCTTGGAATTGTTAACATGCTTTTCCTAGTCCTCATCATACTTGGCAATGTGGTCTCTGAATAGCTCAGACTAGGAAAAATCTCGAGTATCAAAGCTTATAAAATTTGTGGTAACCTCGGCTTACATCCCATCCTCCATCCTCTTTTGGAAGTGAGGCTTTATGCTTTTTGGATTGATCTTGACAATGGGCACCTCATACCTCGTCATCAACTTCTGGTATTGAAAATAGTCCCCCTAGGACTCCTTGGCCCATTCAATATCCAGAGTTACTCACTTAAGGATCTATTCTAGCCTATCTTTCCGGTGATTGAAGTCTCACTTCCACACATCCATTAACCAATGGTCATCGTCCTTGAAGGCAAACTCCTTTTCCCAAACCTCACTTGGCAGTGCGAGGATAGCCTCAATTTTCGGATAAGCGGCCCCATACTTCTTTGGGAACTCAATGCAGATTCACCTCATACCCTCAAGAGATTTTTTTACTTCTAAGAACTTATTCGCCATTCGAACAGCCAAATTGATGCCTGTATTCCCAATAACAAAGACCTCCCAGAACTAGTTTTTTGTGGTCTTGTCCAAGTTCTTTTTCCTTTCTAGCTTATTAATTTGTTCTTTGGACAATAACTGCAGTGGGGCCAATCATGTGGTGGGTTGTTCCTCTGTGGATTACCATTGTTTAAGATAGGCCATCAAATTAGCCACCTGTGCCTTAAGCTCCTCCTTCAAAACTTTATCCTACTGAATGAGGTGCACCACTGTGGTAACTGATTCTTGGAGATGATCAACCTTTTCCTCTCTAGTGGCCACTCCTAATTCAATGGTGGAAACATTGTAGCTTATTCCTTGTTCTCCAACCACCGGTGTAACTATTTGTACAACCCTGGATCTAGAGGAATCCATCGTTACCTTTGATCTAATTCTAGGCCTTTTCTCCTTCTTGGTACCAGTCTGAGCCCTAGACAATATTGCCTCCAATCTTGCTTTTGGGTCCTTTAGAGCGGGATTTCTCTTTTCAAGCTATCTTTCCAACCAGTCGGGAATTGGGGACCCTTCCTTGGGTGATTCATGTTGATCTCTACTGTCCTCCACCTTGAGTTTAATAGCCATGTCATTGAGGGCCTCCTACACAATCCTTGTATCATCCCTCTCCTCATCGGAGTCTTGTACGAGCATTATGTGCTTGATGGGAGATTTGGTGGGCATTCATTTGCCAAGGTGGTCTTCTCCCTCAACATTCTTTTCTTCTTTATCCTGATCATTCCCACATTCCTCAGGCTTATCCTCTTGTCTACCTTCATGAAAGGATGTTTCCTCACCATGTTTAGGGGTGCAGTCGCGCCCCTCCACTAGAGACTTATCACCCTCCATCTTTGGGGCAATGACTCTTTCTTCAGCCTCTTTGTCTTCAATCTCCTTAAGTTGTTTGTCCCATTCCGCATCGAGCTCTGGATCAGTTGTTTCTTGAATTATGTCTATGCCTAGACCTTCATTGTGATCACTGGAAGACTCATAGGCTACCTTATCGATCACCTGATGTTCGTATATTGGGTACTCATGATACTCAAATTCCTCATCTTCCAACCTCTTAGCTACCTCCAGTTGTTTCCGTTCTAGCTCATCAAAGATTTGAATCATAGCCTTCATACTATGTGGCTCCATAGGAGGAGGAAAAACTATGGTTTTAACCATTGCTTGGGAAATTGCAGCTTGCACCATTGGATTTGTGAACATTCCCAAAAGTTCAGACGACACATTCTACATATACTTCACAAAGGATTTTGAGAGAGCAAGGGTAGGCATTGTAGTAGTAGTGGTGGTTATTGGAAGAGAAAAGGAAGGAGACATGGAGGATGAAAAAATTGGCAAGGTAGTGGTGGAGGATGAATCCACTGATATGACCAGTGCAATTGGAGAAGTGGAGGTGAGGTGGACAAAAATGTCCTCCATAGGCAGAGAGGAAGAAACTATTGCATGTGAAATGGGTGGGATGGTGGCAATAGCAGCAATAGTAGTTGCAGCAGCAAATGAAGCAAGTGGAGATATTGGTGGATCAGCTTCCATCTCCTTGCCCTGATGAAGTGGATCTTCAGGTATTACTGGCATCTCAGTGATGCTGCTCATTCTTCTATGCTTCTTAGGAGGCTTGCCCTCTAAGGCATTTCTAGCATACACTTTTGGGTTGGATTGCTGCTCGTCAACCTCCTTTCTCTTCTTCGACCTGGAAAATGGTGGGGACTTGGATATTTCTCTAGTTGTAGTAGTATTCATCCCACCATCAGAACCACTTAGCTCACTTTCGAGCCCCTTGAATGTCAAGGTGACTCCCTATTTCTTCAAATGAGCGACCTGCCCATCGATCCATGCCTTTGTTTGAGCCTCAATGGGCTTGGTAAGAATGTCGAGGTCATCAACCTCTTGCTCGTTCTAATCAATTAAAGGCAATGGAAAATTTTCAATAGCACTGTATCTTGGGTTGATCACGGTGCTCTCCTCTTCTTCTAGTTGATCCAGCATCGAAAACAAGTTCACCTCTTTACAAAGTACGCGATGTTATGCATATAGTGCCTTACCCGCACTTCAAAATCATCCTTGAAATTGGCCCAGAAATCCTTGATATGGTGGAGGTGGGCATATTCCCTATCCAATTTCCTTCCATATGTGGCAATATGGGTCCATCCGCGACCTAGCTATATGTGGCTTGAAGTGGTATTCAACCAACTCTTTCTCTAAAATGCCCACACATTGGGAAGAATAAAGTTCATACATTCCCTGGCTGAGTGTGAGGGGATAAGGGGTCCCTGCCAAATGCTTACTGCTTAGCATGTTGTATATATGTCATAGCTACCAAGATAGTTCCAATAGTATAATTTGGTCATTAGGGTATCGGGGCAACTTATTCGGCCTTTCAGAGAATCCTTGGGCATGTATGTATGTGAACTTTGGGTATTGAATGAACAAGAAGGCATAGTGTTTGAGGAGGGCCCTAGCACTGTGAGAGAATCTTCAACCAAAATCACCCCCAAGAAGCTGAATGATGTAGGCGATAAACACATCGTTTACCCTACAGTAATCCCTCTTGAAATTTCTATACTGCAGCTGAGGGTACTTGTCATATGGTTTGAGCTCTCTTCCTGGCATCTCATTAGGCACTGCAGACAATCCACTATAATGCCACCGATCGGCAAGCAAATATACCAAATAAGATGTCATGTAGAATATGGAGGTCTTCTTTACATTAACGAATTACTCATGGAAGCAATTACTAATTATCTTTTCGCAATACAACGCAGTGTCCTCTCCACGGAGAATTTGTTCAACGAAATACACCATCCATTATTGGAATAAGAATGCAATAGGAAGGTCCATTATTCTGCTCAGCAGGGTAACCAGATCATGGTAGTCCTTGAAGAAGTCACTGTGGTATAGCTCCTGAGGAGCCTTGGCAGCACTACCCCATTTCTCCTTCAACCAATACTAGTTGATCAGCTTCTTGCACTTCAGAGGATTCTCATCCCACAATGCCTTTCACTCCCAAATAGTTGGGGTCTCCATGCTTTTGAAGACAGGTATGTAGAGGGTTTCTATTATCCCTAGAGGGGACATATTGGCCAAGATGTTGTTGTCCCTATCCATAATGGTCCTTGTTTCAAGTTGGTATGCCTCCCGGTAAGCCATCACCAACTCGGGGGCAATCAAGGTGGGAAGGAAACCCATAGCCTTAGCAATTCTGTTGCTTCTGATTAGCTTGGTGTTCTCGATCTTTGGCTCCATCCTGAATCTTTGTGTGAAGTCATTGATATTGATGTGCCCGATGTTGGTGTCTATGATATCTTTCCACTTGGTTGTAAATTTTGAGTGCAACAACACTCCCTGGAACTGGTACCTCATTTGGTCCTTGTCTTCCTTGCCTCGGGGAGTTTTGGCAGTTCTTTTTCCTTTGTCGTTGGCTTCTCCCAAATTTTTTGCACTAGATTCCATAAATCCTGCACAGAGAGATGGGTTTTAGCAAAATTAAACATGAGGATGCAGCCTTGGACAAATTCTTGCAATTCAAGGTTAGATCCACAATGGCCATGTAAGAGAAATCTAACACCTGATTAAAATAACATTGGAAGGAAAACAGGTGACTCGGGCCCTAGGGGCCGGACTTCTCTTCCCAGAATGTTGTTTTGAAAGGGAAAACAGGGCAAGGAGTCTCGAATGATTTCCCCTAGTCTTGGATTTAACTAACAAAGGGTTCATGTGGGAGAAGGTCAATTTTAAGCACATGGGTCGAAATTCATTTTCAATTTGGAGGTCATTCGAGTCACTATTTAGGTGTTCGAGCCTGAGCTATAGGAAAGTTGTCAAGGGTCAGCTATTTGAAATAGCGCTGGGAAAACAAAATTTTGGAAGCAGGGTTCTGGAGTTCAAGTTGCAGGGGTCAGGAAGTTCGACAGAGCGAAAGGGCGATCAAGGCCCGGGAGCCGGGAAGATGTCTCGCAGCAGCCGTATGGAACGACAGAGCAGTGATGATGGCACGAGGATGGAAGTTCAGGGGTTGGAGTCCAAAGACAACTTTGAAGTTCAATTTTTATCATAAGTTTTAGGTAGATTTTGCAAGCCCGGGGTCCGAGGTCCAGGAGGACGTTAGGGGAAGGCCGAGTGAAATGGTGAAACAAACAGTGAACTCTGGGGTACAAAACTCGAGAGGAGCTTCATCGTTGAAGTGATTTTAGCTAAGTTAATGCCACGACTGAAAAGAGGCTCGGGCCCGGGAGGCGTGGTCGCTTGCCCCAAAGAACATCGACGAGATGACAGGGTTCCAATTTTTGATTTGAACCTTCTGTGGGTTCCTTTTCAATTTTCAAACATGTGGGGAGTTGGATGAGACATTTTTCTACCAGATTCCTAGTCTAATTCCCCTTGTTTCTTAGTTTTGATTTACAAATTTTTTTAAAAAGGAAAGACTATTGGACAAAGATCCTACCTCGGGGGCTCGAAGAAGTAGAATGTTGAATCCTTGAAGAGCAACAAAGCTGAAGCCCGGGCATGAAGGCGGAGATTGTTGGGGTTGCACTATGCTCTTTAGTTCTTCCTGACATGTGAAAATGATGGGTTGAAACTCCTTTAAATATCCCCTAAGTGAAATTAATACCCCTTTATAAATGCAGGTATGATGACGGTTGAGGGAGGTGAGTTTAAATTTCAGGATGGTGGTGGGAGAACCAGAGCTCAAGGGTCGAAAGGATGTCAGAGCATAGCTGTTTCAATTTTGACATGATGCAGATGGATAGGGAAGCACTGGGGTCTGAGGTTCAGGAGGACGCCGACCATTGGTCATTCATAATAGCGAAGCCACAAGGGAAAATCGAAAAGGGAAACTCGAGAGGGGAAACTCAAGGGTCCGGGCCCAGAGGGTCCCATGGACGCTAGAAAGGCAAACTGATAGAGAAAACCCGAAAGTGCTTAAGACTTAGCAACTTTTAGAGGGGAAAAATATGGTCAACCTAAAATGAGACTTTGGAGAATGTGTTGACCGTCATAGACACCAAAATGGGGGCACACAAAATGAGGCAAAATAAAAAAGGACCTAGTAAGGCAAAAGGAAAGAGAGGTTCCTTGTTTCGAATGGGGCGTGTGTGCTATAGGAGTAACAACAACTTAAAGAAAGAAAAAGAATAGTAGAAGTGACCAAAAATCAATTAGAAGATAAAGAAAAGCATTGATGCACTTTATAGTCTGAAATAGTAACTCTAAGGAAGAAATTAGAAATGTGTAGGAGTAGTTATAAAATCACTAAAATGCTTGAAAAATAGAAACCTCATAAAATATGGTTGGTCTTGGCTTTACAAAAGGCACATGTTCAAAAAGTGGTGAACACAAGCATGTTAAAAAAAACAAAACAAAATCTTTTACTAGTAGAAGCAATGTCTCTTTCAGTTTTTCAAGATATTGCTTTCAATGCAATCAATATGGCCACATAGCTAATGAATGTAAATTCATGGTCAAAAGAAAGAAAAAATTGTTGAATGAAAATTTCTTTCATTTATTAAATAGTTTAGTATGTTTCAGCTGCAAAAAACATGGACATATTGCCAAGTTTTGTAAAATAAATCATGTTACTCAACCAAATCAAACTAGGGATCATAAAGCAACAAGCTTGGTCTGGAAACCTAAGAAGCTCATGCAGAAAGTTGAAGCTATGATTGTGCAAACAACTTTTCATGCAAAGAAGAAAGACTTATGGGTGATTGAAAATGGTTTTTCTCATCATATGACTGAGGACAAAGAATTTTTTTGAAAACTTGAGGATTATCATGGTGGTGCAGTGAAATTTGGTAACGATTATTATGTGAAAATCAAAGGAAAGGGCACAATTCTTCTTGATAATAACATTCCATTGCATGATGTGTATTATGTTGAAGATCTGACTCATAATTTGCTTTGTGTGAGTCAAATCTATGATAATGGATACAATGTTGTCTTTACTGCTCAAGGGTGTGAAATAAATAAGAAATCTAGTCAAAATATTGTTGCAGGTTTGAGAAAATAAGGTAATAATTATAACTTGCATGAATCTGAAAATAGTGCAAAGAATAGTAATATTTTTTTTATGAGTCATATTGAAGAAAGTAGATTATGACATAGAAGACTAGGTCATGTAAATTTGTATAACCTAGTTAAGATCAATAAACATAAGAATGTAAGGAGTATACCTCTGATTACTAAACCAAATATATGTGGACCTATCAAAACTAAATTTTTAAATGGAGAGAGGTAATTTATGTTGTTTATTGATGACTATACAAGAATGACTTGGGTTACCTTTTTGAAACACAAGTCTAAAGCCTTTGAAAGATTCAATTTTTTTACGAAAATGGTGGAAAACGAATCAGATCTTAGAATTAAATGTTTGAGATCTAATCAAGGCAGTGAAGATACCTCTACAAAATTTATTAAGTACTCTGAAAAACATGATACAAAAAGGAAATATGCAACCTCTTGAACACCTCAGAAAAATGGGGTGGTTGAAAGAAAGAATAGAACTGTCAAAGAGATGGCCAGGACTATGCTTCATGATGTAGGTCACTCAAATGCATATTAGAAAGAATTTGTTCACACAATTGTTTACATTTGAACAAGGTGCAATTAAGGGTAAGAACTAGGTATACACCTTATGAACTATGGTATGGAAAATCTGCAAATGTATCTTATTTTAAAAAAAATGGTAGTAAGTGCTATATAAAAAGAGATGAAGGTAACATAGGAAGTTTTGAATCTCATTGTGATGAGGGTATATTTCTTGGGTATTCAACACATTATAAGGCATATAAATGTTACAATAAGAGGCTAAAAAGGGTTATTAAAAGTGTTAATGTCAAATTTGTTGAGAATATGCAACAAGGCAAACAACAACCTTGTGGTCAACAAATAGAAGAAGAAGGAGATATTTTGGCTAAAGATGAGGTTAAATCAGAATTTGAGAAAGCTGAACAAGGACCAAATTTTGAAGATCCTCAAGAACCTCCAGTAACTCCTAACACTCCTAAAACTCCTAAAAAACCTTTTAAAACCCTTGCCTATACTCCTAAAAATATGTTACAAAAGAATCACCCACATGAACACATCATTGGTGATTTAGATTCAAGAATTTAGACTAGAAGAAAAGTATCTCAAACAAATGAATAGGTTCACATATGTTTGTTATCACAATTAGAACCTAAAACTTATTTAGAGGCTAGCCAACATGATCTTTGGATAAAGGCTATGTAGGAAGAGTTAGATTAGATAGAAAAGAATAAAACTTGGGAACTTGTCCTAAGACCAAAAGATAAAAACATCATTGGAGCTAAATGGGTGTTCAAGAATAAACTTGATGATAAAGGGAATGTTATTAGAAAAAAAGGATAGATTGGTTTGCAAGGGTTACTCACAGGTTGAAGGCATATATTTTGATGAAATTTTTTCTCCTATAGCTAGATTAGAAGCTATTAGAATGTTTCTTTCCTTCTTTGTTTATAAAAACTTTAAAGTATTTCATATGGATGTTAAAATTGCCTTCCTCAATGGCAATCTTGAGGAAGAAGTATACATGGAGCAGCCTGAAGGCTTTGTTTGTGCAGATAAGGAGGATTATTTTTACAAGTTGAAAAGGCCTTATATGGCCTAAAACAAGCTCCTAGATCTTGGTACTCAAAACTAGACAAGAACTTGCAAAATCAAGGTTTCACTAAGGGTGGAGTAGACAACAATCTTTATTTCATGACTAAAAATGATAATATTCTGGTTGTAGTAGTGTATGTTGATGATATCATTTTTGGGAGTAATGATGAAAAATTATTTCATTCATTTCTTGATATGAAATTAGAGTTTGAAATTTCCATGATAGGCGAAATTTCATTCTTTTTAGGATTACAAGTTTCTCAACTTCCAAAGGGCATTTTTATTTCCCAAATGAAATATGAAAAGGAAATGTTGAAAATGTTATAGATGGTTGGTAGAAAGCCTGTTAGTAATCCAATGGAAATTGGATGTAAATTAGGTAAAGATGAGGATTCACCTACTGTGGATCAAACTTTATACATATCCATGATTGGTAATTTACTTTACTTAACAACATCTAGACTTGACATAATGCAATCTATTTGTTTAGCTGCCAAGTTTCAAGGTTCACCTAAACAATCTCATTTGATTATTGTAAAAAGAATTCTAAGATACATTAATGAAACTATTGATTATGGTCTTTGGTACCCTAGGCATGATAATTTCACTTTATTTTCTTATACTGATTCTGATTGGGATGGTTGCCTAGATGACAGGAAAATCATATCAAGTGGAGCATTCTTTATGGGTGGAAGACTTGTTGCTTGGCTTAGCAAAAAATAGGAATTTGTCTCATTGTCTATTGCTGAGGCTAAATTTATTGCAGAAAATACTTGTTGCACACAAGCGTTGTGGATGGATCAAACCTTGAAGGATATAAAAGTTGAGGTATCAAAACCTATTTCTATCCTATGTGACAATACAAGTACAATTAAAATTTCTAAAAATCCTATCATGCATTATTGTACCAAGCACATTTCAATAAAATATAACTTTCCTAGGAAAAATGTGCTTGCAAATGAAGTTACACTAGAATATGTTTCAACAAAAGATCAAATTGCTAACATTTTTACTAAACCTTTGCTTAGGGAAGTATTTGCACATCTAAGAGATAGACTTGGTGTCTTCTCTCTCACATCTCTTCAGTGATCTGTAAGAAGCATGGTTTTAGGGGGATTTTTCATGTGTATTCAACATCCCTTTGTTATGTTTTAAGTGGATTCTCTCAATTGCATAGAAATTTTGGTGCCATGGAAAATTTATCTTACATTATGTAGATCTCATTTTAGTTTTATTTTTTATTTTGTTTTGCGATCATGTGCAAGTAGATTGGTGTTGTTGGACACATAATTGGTGGTCTTTTGATGCTCACCCACCCCTTTGACCTTTGGCATTGTTGTCAAAAGGGGGAGAAAAGTGAGATTATATGCAGATTTGTATATGTAGATCTACATTGCTTACATTGTAAAAATCAGTTTTTGTTACTCCACACTATATATTGATGTATTTTTGAGTTTATTTTTGGTGCTTATATGATGATTATTTAATAGTTCATTGGTGATCATTTAGGTTCATTTTTTTTCATTCTCCATGACATTGGTGATCATACAGGTTGTTTGACATCAATGCCAAAGGGGGAGTTTGTTGACCCCTTTGACATTGGTTTTGGCATTGATGTCAAGGGTTGTTCTAGAATTTATAGTATTGGCATTTACTGAAGGGATTATGAGAAAAACATTATGACATTCACTACATATGGAAGACATGGTCAGTTTTTGTTTGACACACATTCAGGTGATATAATTGGAAATATGGCATTGGTATGACATTTGGTAAGCTATTATCATGACAATTGAATGGTGATACATTCATGAAAGTTGGTATGGAATTGATCTCTTTGAACATGGGCATAAAATTATTACACATGTCATTGGAATAGTTGGGCTTGGCATCATATGATTATAAGGTGATAATAAGCATTTTGACTTTGAACATTATTCTTATTATCTACAAAGGCAATGTGATTGCTTTGATCATTATCAACATCATATGGGATTGGATAAGTTTTTGTTTAACAATGATTATGTCATGCTTTATTCTTACATGGTCGACATATTTGTATTGGGCATTAGTTGATACTATACTCCTAATGAGTATTAGGCCATGTGATAGTCGACACCACTTTAAGATAAGGGTTTTGGTTTCAATGTAATAAGTCATATATTACATTCAATTCTATTTCAAGTAATTAACCTGAATAGCAGGTATCGCCCTTTTGTAACAAGTAAAAGGAAGCATTGTGAATAAAGAAATCAATAATTATTTTAGGGCTAATCGGTTCAACAGGGTTGAGATGTATAATGTGGAAAACAAAGAAGATATTGGGAATTTTGCTAAGTTTAACATTGGGAAATAAGGGGCTGCGAACTTAGGGTTTGAGTAATCTTTGAAAATTATATGTAATGATGTGACAAAGCTCAAGTTGAGCTCAAATAGTGGGAAGATTGAAGCTCAAAGCTAGACCATTATGTGTCACCATGGTTCAAGGGAATGACACAGATTTTTTGGGATTGTGCAAATAATCTTTCCAGGTGATATAATTCTTGGTTGTTGTTGTTCTTTCATTTGTTAAATTAGTTATATGTTGAAAAGGTTAATGTTTAATAGTTACCCTATTATTTTATTGCCCTAAAGTTTAACCCTTTTTGTTAGGGTATTTTGTTTGTGTATGCTCATTGTTTGAGCAACGTTTTGTTTTGGGTTTTTTGTCAAGGGTTGTTAGAAAGTCTAAACTGCATACCTTGATTTGGTTACCTACGGTGGGTACATAGATTTGTGAACTATGAATCATGTATGTGTATTATATATACATATCGGCATGTTTCACCATGATAGGATTTGGGCCAATGTGATTTGGGTTTCAATGTTCTACTCATTGAATGAGTATGTTATGCATAGTCAAATGAAAGGATACATATGCATGAGTATATATATGGTATTTGTGTCATATCAAAAGAAATGCATATGTGATATCTAACATGTACTGTTGACATGTTTGGGCTTGTATTTGTTATGGGTTGTCAGTTATAATATTTTTTGTGGTGTCGATACCTTGGGTTTATAATGCATACATTGTAATGATCATATGATGGGTTTCTTAAGACAATTATGATTTCATATAAAATAGCATAAACTATTTTTGGTTGGAAGTTGATTTAGTTAGTTGCATATTCTTTAAAATGGTAGTAATATTTGAAAGGCCTTCAAGCTTCTGCAATTAGTTGGTTGAGTTTGAGAAAGGAATTACTTGAGAATACATATGTTGCTTTTATGATCATATCCTATTATTATTGAATGCTTCAGATTAATATTAAGTTTTTCTTTCATATATTATGAAAGCAATTGTATCAAGAAAAGATTTTTTGATAACATATGTTCTTGTATCTTCTGAAAATTACAAGGAAGAACAAGAAATGTATTGAAATAAACAAAGATTGAAATTTTTCTAGATTTTATCTTAATCAAGAGATGTTTAAAAATTCTAGTGAGGCAGTTGGATAAAATATGCCAGTGAGGCCATTGAAAACTTATGTAATCAATGAGATTCATTTTTAAGCTAGTGAGGCATTTTGGAGCAGTTTTTCTACCCTAGGAGGATTTTCCACTCGTCAAATATTTGTCTTGTGGTCTCATTTTGAATATGCTGATATTGCATGGTTATGATGATCTTTGATGTGCTTCAATATTTCTTATTTTAGTTTTTAAATTACTACATTGAATTAATGAATGTATTTATCATTGAAATATTAAGAGCGTAAATTGTTGAAGTTCTTTTTAAAGGAAAAAGTTGTAATTTTCCTATGACACTGATTCACCCCCACTCTCAGTGTTTACTTCACTCCAACAAGTGGTATCAGAGCCAAAGTTGTTAGGTTTGAATCCCCTTGGGTAACATTGAAGGGGATTTTGTTGGTAGATGGTTAGCACTTCCCTCAAGATTTGTGACATAGACTAACCACCTCCAGTGGATCCGTTAACTCTCATTTTAGTATTAGACATTAACAAGTCAATCATTTGGTGCAATCAAAACTATGGGACAACATGGCATTGATGTCAAGGGTTATTTTAGAATTTTCAGCATTGGCATTTACTCAAGGGGTTGTTAGAACCCAAAATTTCCATCAACACTATAAGGTCTTTTACCCACTTGAACCCAATATTTCACTATTTTTATCATTTCACCACCTTCTACAATGCTAAAAATACCTTTTACCACCATCATTTACCCTTCATAGCATTTACTGCTTTACCGTGGCCTTTTACAAAGTGGATTGTGGTATAGTGGTGACGGTTAAGCACAGTCATGATAACCGTTACCGCTACACTGCGCATGACCAACACAGTCACCGCAGTGGTGCGGTAAATGGTCAGAAGGGTCAACCAACGGCTACTGCTGCACCACGATCAGTCAAAAAGAAGCCCGTGGTGGCACGGTGATAGGAGACAGGTAGCGAGGCGACAGTTGGAGCGGCTACCACACAACCACAAATAGTCAAAGAAGAGATCACAGTGGTGCAGTGGATAGAGGCAAGCAATTAGTGATGGTCACCATGGTACCGTGGTCGGTCAGAACAGTGACCGTGGTAGTGTGGAGGGCCTAGAGATAGCGGCGGGGCTGGCGATCAAGATAGTTACCGCACAACCGCCAGGGGTCGAACAGGAGACCATGGTAGCACGATGGGCTATAAGTAAACAACAAGGAATTAGTCACCGTGATATCGAGGGGGGCTCCAAAGAAGATTGTGGCGATCGCGGTGAGCTGAAATGATGGCCAGGAGGCGGTTGGTGAAGAGATACCGTAGTATCACATATGGTGAAGGAAGAGACCACGATGATGCAATGGAAGGGAGATAACAGTGAAGTGTGGTCATGGTGGGTCACCACAGTACCGTGATAGTTAGTTTGATCACAATATCGCCAGAGACAGAAATGAAGGGTATGGTTGAGTAGTAAGAAGAAGTAGAGATCGGTGGGAAGTAGTCACCGCTATACCACGGCCGGTCAATAGGTTGATCGCGGTAGAATGGTAAAAAAGGGAAGCTATGGAGAAAGCAAAAATTAAGCAGTGGGCAATGTAATAAAATAAAATAAATGCAAAGCTATAGTTTTAGAAATATTTTATTTGTCGATAAGGCAATCCAATTAAATATTTTAATCTATGTCTAAAGAATTCAAACAGTTGTAACAGGTAAGTGAAGGGTCACAACCCTTGGAATTTACTAAATAAATGTATTAAAAATCAAACAGAGGAGGGAGTAGTTAGAATAGTTAGACTTTTGACAAAAAATGAAGACTGGGAATGTAAACAATGATAGACTTTCTTGAAGTAGAATCAATGGATGAAATATTATAAAATTGGTGAAATCCTTTATGTGCTCAGTTGTTGTGATATAATAATTTACATTTTTTATCTGGTTGTCTCCAACTTGAGGTCTTTTATCATTTAAATCAGTATATCAAGTATATTTTTGATTTGTCAAAATATATTCTCATTTTGTGTGATTTAATTAACTGGTGTCTGCAAGTCAAAATTAAATTCTTTTAAATAAGTCACAGTGATTAAAGGATTTATTTTGGATGGTTAAAGAAGAACCAAGTTAAGAAACATTCTAGCACAATTTATGCAAGTCATAAATTCAGTAAGGTTTTATGCCAGTCATAGAATTTTTAAAGTACCTAACAACTAGAGTTAAGCCAAAGAGGGAAATACATATCATTCTAAATTTTAACTCCATTGCCCATGTGGATAGAAGGAATTGATCTATCACAACCTAGATGATAAAATTTATAATAAACAACATATTCAAATTATTTCTTCTATGCAGTAGGAGTAGCAGTCATGATTTTATCTATTCACTTCCAATTACCATTGTGAATAGATTGTTTGAGCAGGAAATATATTTTAAATCTGCATTATTCACATACGTGCACCCACCTAGGTTTAGCAGAGCCTAAAGAGTAGAAGGTTCAATTATGTTAATTGGCCTTGTACATTGGCCAAAAATGTTGTGAGAGCTTGGCAACCTCTTGTGGTTCAAACCTGCATTTTGGAAACCCAACAGTTTGGCGACTCTACTGGGGAACTATACTCAGAAAAGTTTTTTCAGCCTATCCATTTATAGAGTCAACAAAGTTTTACATTTTTTTTTTGGAGATTCCACTGGGGAAAACCAAAGCAGTATCAAAATACCTTTCATTTTCCTAATTTTGGTGAAAGTAGGTGGTGACTCTGTTTCAATTTGATAAAAAAAATGCATAGATATTATGGAGCAGTAACACTTGGTCAATTTTCTTGTCAAGATGGCAGAAGAAGAGAGAAGGAAATAGTTAATAAAAGAGTTGAAAGAATTGGAACAAAAAATACTACAATGGAAACAAAAAACACTACAATTGAACCAACGACTGCTGTGATTGGGAGTCAAAAGTGTTCCAAATACATCACCAAATAGGCCATCATGCAGTGAGAATGAATACACAAATTCCAGTAGATCTTGGACACCACAAGTGCCCCATGATGCAACTGAGAAATTTGGCAATAAAGGTAATGTACTCTATTCATAGAAAAACACTTTTGATGAGTATATTCAAATTCAAGAGAGAGGTAAAAATCTTGTGGATGCCTTTTTTGACATAAGGAGATATAAGGGAGAATCTGTGAGTTCTTTATACAACAGGATGGTAGACATTTGTATGCAATTACCTCCTCATTGTAGGCCTACAAGACCCACATTTGTTGCACAACTTCTAAGAGCATCAGAGCCTGAATCAGTTTATTGGTCAGAATCATCAAAATAGTGTGCCTTTGATGCAATTAATAAACTTATTGATTCCATACTCGGGACAAGTTATATGGATACTAGCAACAATAAATCTAATAGTGATATCATGGATGATCAAATAATGCAACAAACAAAGAAAGCATGTGCTACTAGGATTTCTAAAGACAATTTGGAAGATTTGGAAGATGGGGATGATATGGAGGATCAATCATACATTTTGGATGAGGACTACAATGATCAATACCAAGGTGATTCTTGTAGTTCTTATGAAGATCAGGAAGTTGGAGACATAGTAGAAGATATGGAAGAAAAGACCTGTTCACTTAGTAGTGAGCAAGTTTCATATTTGTTGATTCTTGAATACTAGAGATATGCACACAAAGATGATTCTAAAGTTTTGGGTCTAGCATACATTTTATTTGATAGTGAAAGTACTATGTGTAATAATTCAAATGACTCCATGTGCATTTCTCAGAGTGATGAAGAATTATTTGAAGCTGATCAAGAATCCTTTTCTTTCCAAGAAGAGGTATGTGACTTGAATAATTTTTTCCTACAAGAGAAAGATGTTGGTTTGCATGTCATTGATGATGAGTGTTCAACATTTGTTGATTCAAGTATATATAAGGATGACTATATGAATTAAAAATGTGTGTCAATGCCAACTAGTGATAGGAAAGAACTGGAAAGTGTTTCTAATTTGATTGTTTCAAAATATAGTGATGAGACATAATTTTTTGATTTCCATGAGAAGCATTCAGATTTTCAAATCCCAACACAACTACAAGATCATTTAGTAATATATGATAACGGGCAAACTTATGAAAGTTTCATTGAATCTAGATACATTTTGTGTGATGAAGGAGACAAAGGTTTATCATATGATGAAATACAGAGTGGTATGAGTTAGTCTTAACATAATAATTTCCTGAAGGTTTTCAATGATAGTGCATGTAACAGGGCTGTTGGAATGGACAGTTTCAAAAGAAACCTTATGAGCTCAAATCAAAATAAGGTCTATGACAGAGGAAAGTTCAGGCTTTTATTTTGGGTGGCTTGGGGCCATCCTTTATGGTTTGATTTTTAAACTATAGCAAATACAGAGGATTAAGGATTGCCAGTGCATGGATAATTCTTAAACAAACCTCTTTAAACATTCTTTTCCATGCACAGTAGTTTTAGGAATTTTGAAGGGTTTGGGTTCGCCAGTACATGGACATTATCAGAAATTCCCTTATTGGAAATATTTGTTTCCTTTGCATGTACAGTAGTGCAAATTCATTTCCATTTTCCATCTCTTTCATTTTTTGTTCCCTCCATCTTCCATTGCCATCATTTTCCATATCCTTTCCTTTGCTTGGTCTGCTCTCCCAGTAAATTCTGGATTATTGTAGTGATTTGCAAAATCACTCATCCCCAATAGGAGTCACTATTAGAACCCAAAATTTCCATCAAAACTATAATGTCTTTTACCCACTTGAACCCAATATTTCACTATTTTTATCATTTCACCACCTTCTACAATGCTAAAAATACCTTTTACCACCATCATTTACCCCTCATAGTGTTTACCGCTTTACCACGGCCTTTTGCAAAGTGGCTCATGGTATAGCAATGACAGTTAAGCATAGTCATGATAACCATTACTACTACACCGTGCACGGCCAACATAGTCACCACAGTGGTGTGGTAAATGGTCAGCAGGGTCAACCAACGGCTACCGCTACACCGCGGCCAGCCAGAAAGCTGCCCACGGTGGCGTGGTAGTAGGAGTAGCTACCGTGCAACCGCGGACAGTCAGAGAAGAGATCACGGTGGTGCGGTGGACAGAGGCAAGCCATTAGTGACGGTCACCGTGGTACCATGGCCGGTCAAAACAGTGATCACGGTAGTGCAGTGGGCCTAGAGATAGCGGTGGGGTTGGCGATCAAGACAATTATCACGCAACTGCCAGGGGTCAAAAAGGAGACTGCGATAGCATGGTGGGTTGTTAGTAAACAATGAGGAATCAGTCATCATGATACCAAGGGGGGCTCCAAAGAAGATTGCAGTGATCACGATGAGTTGAAGTGACGGCTAGGAGGCGGTTTGTGAAGAGATACCATGGTATCACTTACGGTGAAGGAAGAGACCGCGGTGGTGTGGTGGAAGGGTGATAATAGTGAAGTGGCGATCACAGTGGGTCACCGCAGTATCGCGATAGTTAGTTTGACCGCAATACTACCAGAGACAGAAATGAAGGGTGTGGTTGAGTGATTAGAAGAAGTAGAGATCGATGGGAACTAGTCACCACTATAAAGCGGTTGGTCAACAAGTTGACCGCGGTAGAATGGTAAAAAATGGAAGCTATGGAGAAATAAAAAATTAAGTAGCGGGCAATGTAATAAAATAAAATAAATGCAGAGCTATAGTTTTAGAAATATTTAATTTGCCGATAAGGCAATCCAATTAAATATTTTAATCTTTGTCTAAAGAATTCAAACAGTTGTAACGAGTAAGTGAAGGGTCACGACCCTTGGAATTTACTAAATAAATGTATTGAAAATCAAATAGAGGAGGGAGTAGTTAGAATAGTTAGATTTTTGACAAAAAATGAAGACTGGGAAGGTAAACAACGACAGACTTTCTTGAAGCAGAATCAATGGATGAAATATTTTAAAATTGGTGAAATCCTTTTTGTGCTCAGTTGTTGTGATATAATAATTTACATTTTTTATCTAGTTGTCTCCAACTTGAGGTCTTTTATCATTTAAATTAGTATATCAAGTATATTTATGATTTGTCAAAATATATTCCCATTTTGTGTGATTTAATTAACTAGTGTCTGCAAGTCAAAATTAAATTCTTTTAAATAAGTCACAGTGATTTAAGGATTTATTTTGGATGGTTAAAGAAGAACCAGGTTAAGAAACATTCTAGCACAATTTATGCAAGTCATAAATTCAGTAAGGTTTTATGCCAGTCATAGAATTTTCAAAGTACCTAACAACTAGAGTTAAGCCAAAGAGGGAAATACATATCATTCTTAATTTTGACTCCATTGCCCATGTGGATAGAAGGCACTGATCTATCACAACCCAGATGATAAAATTCATAATAAACAACATATTCAAATTATTTATTTTATGCAGTAGGAGTAGCAGTCATGATTTTATCTATTCACTTCCAATTTCCATTGTGAATAGATTGTTTGAGTAGGAGATATATTTTAAATCTGCATTATGCACATAGGTGCACCCGCCTAGGTTTAGCAAAGCCTAAAGAGTAGAAGGTTCAATTATGTTAATTGGCCTTGTACATTGGCCAAAAATGTTGTGAGAGCTTGGCAACCTCTCTTGGTTCAAACCTGCATTTTTGAGACCCAACAGGGGTTATGAGACAACATTATGACATTCACTACATATGGAAGACATAGTCAGTTTTGGTTTAGCATACATTCGGGTGATATATTTCGAAATATGGCATTGGTACGACATTCAATAAGGTATTATCATGACAGCTGAATGTTGATACATTCATGATAGTTGGTATGGTATTGATCTCTTTGACCATGGGCATAACATTATTACACTTGTCATTGGAATAATTGGGATTGGCATCATATGATTATAAGGTGATAACAAGCTTTTTGACTTTGAAAATTATTCTTATTATCTACAAAGGCAATGTGATTTCTTTGATCATTATTGACATCATATGGAATTGGATAAGTATTTTGTTTAGCAATGATTATGTCATGGTTTGTTTTTACATGGTCGACATCTTTGTATTGGGCATTAGTTGACACTATACTCCTAATGAGTATCGAGCCATGTGATAGTGAACACAACTTTAAGATAAGGGTTTTGGTTTCAATGTAATAAGTCATATATTACATTTGGATCTATTTCAAGTAATTAAGCTAACCAACAAGTAGTGACCTTTTGTAACAAGTAAAAGGTAGCATTTTGAACAAAGATATCACCGGTTCTTTTAGGGCTAACCGGTTCAATAGGGCAAATATGTATAATGTGGAAAACAAAGAAGATATCATGCATTTTTCTAAGTTTAAAATTAGGAAATAAGGGGTAGGGAACTTAGGGTTTGAGTAATATTTGAAAATTCTATGTAATGACATGACAAAGCTTGAATCAAGCTCAAACAATGGGAAGATTGAAGCTCGAAGCTAGACCGTTATGTGTCACCATGGTTCAAGGGAATGAAAAATATTTGGGGATTGTGCAAATCGTCTTTCCAGTTGATATAATTCATGGTTGTTGTTCTTTCATTTTCTAAATTAGTTATATGTTGAAAATGTTAATGTTTAATAGTTACCCTATTATTTTGTTGCCCTGAAGTTTAACCCTTTTTTTTAGGGTATTTAATTTATGTTTGCTCATTGTTTGAGCACGGTTTTGTTTTGGGCTTCTTGTCAAAGTCTATTAGAAATTCTAAACTATGTATCTTGAGTTGGTTACCTCCTTTGGGTACACAAATTTGTTTTATGAATCATGTATGTGTATTATGTATACATATGGGTGTGTTTCACCATGATAGGATTCATGCCAATGTGATTTGGGTTTCAATGTTCTACTCATTAATGAATATGTTATGCATATTCAAATGAAAGGATACATATGCACGGCTATGTGTATGGTATTTGTGTCCTATAAAAAAAAATGCATGTGATAATGTGACATGTACTATTGACATGTTGGGGCTTGTATTTGTTATGGGTTTTTAGTTATAATATTTTTTTTGGTGTCGATACCTTGGGTTTATAGTGCATACATTGTATTGACACGGGTTTCTCAAGACAGTTATGATTTCATATAAAACTAAGCACAAACCATTTTTGGTTGGAAGTTGATTTGGTTAGATGCATATTCTTGAAAATGACAGTAATCTTTAAAAATCCTGTAGGCTTCTGCATTCAGTTAGCTAAGTTTGAGAAAGGCATTACTTGAGAATTCATATGTTGTTTTTATGATCATATCCTATTGTTATTGAATGCTTTAGATTAATATTGTTGTCTTTGAAATAATCTAAAAGAAATTGTATCAAGAAAATATGTTTTGATAACATATGTTCTTGTATCTTCTAAAAATTACAAGGAAGAACATGAAATATATTGAAAGAAACATTGATTGAGCTCTATCTATATTTTATCTTATCTTATTGATGAGATGTTTAAAAATGCCACTGAGGCATTTTGGAGTGGTTTTTCTACCCTAGGAGGGTTTTCCACTTGTCAATTTTTTTCTTGTGGTCTCATTTTGGATATGCTGATATTGCATGGTTATGATGATATTTGACATACTTCAATATTTCTTATTTCAGTTTTTAATTGATTGCATTCAATTAATAAATTTATTTATCATTGAAATATTAAGAGCATAAATTGTTTAAGTTATTTTTAAAGGAAAAATTTGTAATTTGTCTAAGACACTGATTCACCCCCCTCTTAGTGTCTACTTCACTCCAACAAGTGGTATTAGAGCCAAAGGTGTCGAGTTCGAATCCCATTGGGTAACACTCAAGGGGAGTTCTTTGGTAGATGGTCAGTGATCCCCTCAGGATTTCTAACATGGACTAACTACCTCTCATGGATTCGTTAACTCTCGCAGTTGTATCAGGCACTAACAGGTTGATCTTTTGGTGCAACAAAAACTATGGGCCAAAATGGAATTGATGTGAAGGTATGCTCTATCATTTATAGTATTAGAATTTAATGCAGGGATTATGAGATAGCATTATGAAATTCACTACATATGGAAGACATGGTCAGTTTTGGTTTGGCACACATTCAGGTGATATATTTGGCATTATAGCATTGGTACGACATTTGGTAAGGTATTATCATGATAGTTGAATGTTGATACATTCATGACATTTGGTATGGTATTGATCTCTTTGACCATTGGCATAACATTATTACACTTGTGATTGGCATAGTTGGGATTGGCATCATATGATTAAAAAGTGATTAAAATATTTTTGACTTTGAACATTATTCTTATTATTTACAAAGGAAATGTGATTGCTTTGATCATTATCGACATCATATGGAATTGGATAAGTGTTTTGTTTAGCAATGATCATGGCATGCTTTTTTTTTACATGGTCGACATCTTTGTATTGGGAATTAGTTGACACTATACTCGTAATGAGTATCAGGCCATGTGATAGTCGACACCACTTTAAGATAAGGGTTTTGGTTTCAATGTAATAAGTCATATATTACATTCAGTTCTATTTCAAGTAATTAACCTAACCAGCAGGTATCGGCCATTTGTAACAATTAAAAGGCAGAATTGTGAATAAAGAGATCTCTAGTTCTTTAAGGGCTAACCGGTTTAGCTGGGCAAAGATGTATAATATGTAAAACAAAGAAGATACCGAAAAATTTGCTAAAGTTTAACATTGGGAAATTAGGGGTAGCGAACATAGGGTTTGAGTAATCTTTAAAAAATTTGTGTAATGATGTGACAAAGTTTGACTCGATCTCAAATAGTGGGAAGATAGAAGCTCAAAGCTAGACTGCTATGTGTCCCCATGGTTCAAGGGAATGACAGATTTTGGGGATTGTGCAAATCATCTTTCCAGGTGATATAATTCTTGGTTGTTTCTATTCTTTCATTTTCTAAATTAGATATATGTTGAAAAGGTTAATGTTTAACAATTAACTTATTATTTTATTTCCCTAAAGTTTAACCCTTTTTGTTAGGGTATTTCGTTTGTGTATGCTCATTGTTTGAGCATGGTTTTGTTTTGGGTTTTTTTGTCAAGGGTTGTTAGAAAGTATAAACCGCATACCTTGAGTTGGTTACCTACTATGGGTACACAAATTTTTTCTATGAATCATGTATGTGTATTATATATACATATGGATGTGTTTCACCATGATAGGCCAATGTGATTTGGGTTTCAATGTTCTACTCATTGAATGAGTTTTTTATGCATAGTCAAATTAAAGAATACATATGCAGAAGTATGTGTATGGTATTTATGTCCTATCAAAAGCAATGCACATGTGATAATGTGACATGTATTGTTGACATGTTGGGGCTTGTATTTTTTATTGGTTGTTAGTTATAATACTTTTTATGGTGCCGATACCTTGGGTTTATAGTGCATACATTGTATTGATCATACATGGGTTTCTCAAGACAGTTATGATTTCATATAAAACTCAGCATAAACTATTTTTGGTTGGTAGTTGATTCAATTAGCTACATATTCTTTAAAATTATAGTAATCTTTAAAAAGCCTTCAAGCTATTGCAATCAATTGGCTGAGTTTGAGAAAGGAATTACTTGAGAATACATATGTTGTTTTTATGATCATATCCTATTATGATTGAATGCTTCAGATTAATATTGAAGTTTTCTTTGATATATTCTGAAAGCAATTGTATCAAGAAAATATGTTTTGATAGCATATGTTGTATCTTATGAAAATTACAAGGAAGAACAAGAAATGTATTGAAAAAAAAGATTGAACTCTATCTATATTTTCTCTTATTCATGAGATGTTTAAAAATTCCAATGAGGTAGTTGGACAAAATATGCCAGTGAGGCCATTGAAAACTTCTATAATCAGTGAGATTCATTTTTAAGCCAGTGAGGCATTTTGGAGTGCTAATTCTTCCCCGGGAGGGTTTTCCACTTGTCAAATATTTGTCTTGTGGTCTCATTTTAAATATGTTGATATTGCATGGTTATGATGATCTTTGATGTGCTTCAATATTTCTTATTTCAGTTTTTGAATGATTGAATTCAATTAATGAATGCATTTATCATTGAAATATTAAGAGCATAAATTGTTGAAGTTCTTTTTAAAGGAAAAAGTTTTAATTTGTCTAAGACACTGATTCACCTCCCTCTCGGTGTTTAATTCACTCCAATAAGTGGTATCAGAGCTAAAGGTGTTTTGTTCAAATCCCCTTGGGTAATTCCGAGGAGGAGTTTTCTAGTAGATGGTTAGTGCTCCTCTCGATATTTTTGGCATGGACTAACCACCTCTGGTGGATCCGTTAACTCTTATATTTGTATCGGGCATTAATAGGTTGATCTTTTGGCACAATGACAACATGGCATTGATGTCAAGGGTTGTTCTGGAATTTACAATATTGGCATTTACTGAAGGGATTATGAGACAACATTATGATATTCACTACATATGGAAGACATGGTCAGTTTTGGTTTGACACACATTTAGGTGATATATTTGGCAATATGGCATTGGTACGACATTTGGTAAGGTATTATCATGAAATTTGAATGTTGATACATTCATGATAGTTGAATGTTGATAAATTCATGACAGTTGGTATGGTATTGATCTCTTTGACTATGGGCATAACATTATTACACTTGTCATTGGAGTAGTTGGGATTGGCATCATATTATTATAAGGTGATAACAAGATTTTTGACTTTGAACATTATTCTTATTATCTACAAAGGCAATGTGATTTCTTTGATTAGTATTGACATCATATGGAATTGGATAAGTGTTTTTTTAGCAATGATTATGTCATGCTTTGTTTTTACATTTTTGACATATTTGTATTAGGCATTAGTTGACACTATACTCGTAATGAGTATCAAGCCATGTGATAGTTGACACCACTTTAAGATAAAGGTTTTGGTTTCAATGTAATAAGTCATATATTACATTGGATTCCATTTCAAGTAATTAACCTGACCTATGGGTATCGACCTTTTGTAACAAGTAAAAGATAGCATTGTGAATAAAGTGATCAACGATTCTTATAGGGCTAACCGGTTCAATAGGGTAGAGATGTATAATATGGAAAACAAAGAAGATATCAAGCATTTTTCTAAGTTTAACATTGGGAAATAAGGGGTGGCGAGCTTAGGGTTTGAGTAATCTTTGAAAATTTTGTGTAATGATGTGACAAAGCTTGACTCAAGCTCAAACAGTGGGAAGATTGAAGCTCAAAGCTAGACAATTATGTGTTGCCATGGTTTAAGGGAATGATAGATTTTTGGGGATTGTACAAATCATCTTTCTAGGTGATATAATTATTGGTTGTTACTCTTCTTTAATTTGCTTAATTAGTTATATGTTGAAAAGGTTAATGTTTAACAGTTACCCTATTATTTTTTTGCCCTGAAGTTTAACTTGTTTTGTTAGGGTATTTCATTTTTGTATGCTCATTGTTTGAGAATGGTTTTGTTTTGGGTTTTTTGTCAAGGGTTGTTAGAAAGTATAAACTACATATCTTGAGTTGGTTACCTATTGTGGGTACACATATTTGTTCTATGAATCATGTATGTGTATCATGTATAGATATGGGTGTGTTTCACCATGATAGGATTCAAACCAATGTGATTTGGGTTTCAATGTTCTACTCATTGAATGAGTCTATTATGCATAGTCAAATGAAAGGATACATATGCATGGGTATGTGTATTGTATTTTTTTCTTGTCAATGCTAATGCATATGTGATAATGTGGCATTTCCTATTGACATGTTGGGGCTTGTATTTGTTATGGGTTGTTAATTATAATACTATGTGTGGTGTCGATACCTTGGTTTTATAGTGTATACATTGTATTTATCATACATGGGTTTCTCAAGATAGTTATGATTTTATATAAAACTCAGCATAAACCATTTTGGGTTGGTAGTTGATTCAGTTAGTTGCATATTATTGAAAATGACAGTAATCTTTAAAAATCCTTCAGGCTTCTACAATCAATTGGCTAAGTTTGAGAAACTATTACTTGAGAATACATATGCTATTTTTATGATCATATCTTGATATTATTGAATGCTTTAGTTTAATATTGAAGTTGTCTTTGATATATTCTGAAAGAAATTGTATCAAGAAAAGATGTTTTGATAACATATGTTCTTGTATCTTCTAAAAAATTTAAAGGAAGAACAAGGAATGTATTAAAAGAAATAGAGATTGAACTCTATCTAGATTTTATCTTATCTTATTCATCAGATGTTTAAAAATGCCAATGAGGCCATTGAAAACTTTTGTAATCAACGAGATTGTGAGGACACTATAATTGTTAAAATGATAATTCAAAGAACGGGATGGATGCTAATGCAATGATATGGAACTAAATGTGATAACACTAGATGATAAATAAACTAAACTAGCATGAATTGACATGAAATAGATAAATGCAGCTCCAGGAGGCAGCCATGGTATGAAAGCTTGATTGCTGGATATTGGATGCTTGAATGCTTGATGCTTGATGCTTGAATTCTTGCAGAGTAAGAGTGCATAAGTTAGATTATCTGGATCCTTTTCTTGGTTCAATGGTGTTGTATTTATAGATTTCCTGGCTGTAGGAATGCATAGGGAAGACATTGAGAGGCTTGGATTCAATCTGGAGGATTGAATGGTGAAAGATGGAGGAGATTGAGAGAAATTTGGAGATTGTCTCTACCCATGAAAACACTAGGTAAGAGAAGAGGAAAGATTGATGGAGGAGGATTGAGAGAAGATTTTGGAATTTGTCTCCAATTTGTCTCCAAAACTTCCCGTGAAGTTTCAAAGCATTAATTGTGACATATTTTAGACATAAATTAGACATAGGATATCTAATTCATTTTTGAGGAAATATAGATGGAATATTCTTTATGCTTTAATTCAAATATTTTTTATTTATTTAAATTAGTAAAAGAGGGATAAATAATTTAATAAAATGAACTATAGAAGTTGTTTATTAAATTAAACAGAAGAATATGGCAATTAATCAATAAAGTGTTTTGATCTCTATTTAATTAATTCAAGATCGATGTGATAGAATAAAATAGGGATTTGATAATTAAATCAAACAAGTATTTAATTTTGTTTATTTAATTAAGATTGATTTAAATGTGAACTATATAAATAAATATTTCTATTTATTTAAACAGTAGAGGAAACTAGGATAATTGATCAAATAATTCATTTTTAATTAATCAGATGCTCCAGACCATTTTTAGGTGTATAAATTTTGCCCCTCTTCAAAGTGATGTGTTCACGCGTTGCTTCAAAGAAAATTTTGCTGCTACTGCTAGGATCGATGATATAAAAAAATAATTTTGTATGCCCCAAACATTGATTTTCAGATGATTGATGATAATATGCCCCCTCGGGAGTTAAATTAATGATTTGATGATTTGTAGATTTTTTTTTGAAATTTTATGATTTTCTAATGATTTGATGAAGATACGATGATGAAATAATTTATCTCCTGACAAAATGATGAAGAAATATAGCCCGCAGATGAATTTCAATTAATTTCATGGATTAAATTAATTAAAAATATGATAAAAACCCCTCAAAAATCCCTTTTCAAAAATTATATATAGTCCAAAAGGTCATTTTCAAAGTCATTTGCACTTTTGAGTTTGAAAATCCTTGATAGAGACATTTCAGCTAGTTGGAGCAGGATGCCAATCCCTTACCACACTCACCGTTTCGAGCGCGTTCAATGTCACCGCCGACCGGCCACGTATGGACCTCTGGTATGTACCCCTTATCCTCCTTGTATTTTGTGATTTTTTTTTTTTATGTATTTTAAATGTTTAGGCATTTTTTTCCAGTTTTAGTGCTTTCAAGCCGCGCTGTAGCGCTTACACTCCAGTGTAGCGCTTTGAGTTTTAGCGCTTGCATTAAAATCTCTAGTGCTTCCATAGGATAATGTAGCGCTTTTGATGTTATAGTGCTTAGGTTTTAAAATTTAGCACTTTGATGCCAGATTATAGCGCTTTGAGAGTTCTAGCGCTTTGATTTGGCTGATTAGCGCTTTCATGGTCTGTTCTAGCGCTTCTAGTAAAGTGGCGCTTTGACAGACTGTTTTAGCGCTTTGATGCGGTAAAAAAGAGCTTAGAATAGAATAGCACTTTGGATGCCTGTTATAGCACATCAGAGTGCTGAAATAGCACTTTTGAGATTTAGCGCTTTGGATGCCTGATTTAGAGCTTTTGATCGATAAAGTAGTGCTTTTGGGATTTAGCGCTTTGGGTGCCTGATTTAACGCTTTCATATCAGAATTGTACATTTTCACTTAGTAAATCCTGATTTCGTTAATTCTGATCATATCCATTCTTCAGATTGGTATGATTGATAATCAAAATTCTTGATGTACGAGTTTGATGATTTAAATAAGACTACCTTCTCATGATAGGTGAGAAGAAATCCTATTTGTGATGATCCTCATGATAGGTGAGGAGATGATTCAATATCTGATAAATCTCATGATAGGCGAGATTTAGATAATGTTTGATGAACCTCATGATAGGTGAGGTTTGTTGATGTTCGCCCATGAATTTTGATCAAAAATTCATACCAAATTTTTTGAATAGACTTGATAGTAGAATGACTTGTAATTTCTTGACATAGTTCATTGATTGTGGATTTTTCATTATGATGATAGGAGGATTTGGGTACTCTCCAGATGCAAGAGAGATTTCTATGGACTATAGAGTTGATAACTCATCTGACACCAGATGAATTTTAGATTATAGGTTGATGCAGCCTTACTAGCTTGCTTGATATGCCCCAGATTAGGATTAATCAGGTTTTGTTGACTGCTTTGGCTGAGAGGTGGCACAGTGACCACAACACCTTTCATCTACCCACTGGCAAGATGATGGTCACACCCGAGGATGTGTGGGAGATTCTTCGCATTCCTTTCATGGGGGAGATTGTAGCATATGATTCCCATGGGACCGGCGATAGAGATGCTCTTCGTAGAGTTTTTCGGGATTAGTATATTGAAGGTCTGAGCGTCCGATGGAGGAGGATCCTTGATTCATATGTGACACTACCGGTAGTGCTTGCTGGATTTATTGGAGGTTTCCTTTGCCCTGATCACATGTCAAAGGGATTCCTCATGGGTTGGGGCAGGACATTAGAGAGCATGATGGTACATGGTACCAGATATGCATGGGGGATGTGCATGCTAGCACATATCTATCATGATCTTCACTCAGTTGTGTACCTAGGGGCACGAAGCTTATCAGTAGGGATGACCCTGTTATAGGTGTGGATATGGGAGCACTTCTCTATTGCTCAGCCATTTCCAGTGGTGGATAGACTAGCAAGCAAACCCTATGTGTTCAGATATAGAGATCAACTTACACAGGACCAGATGGGCAAGTTAGAGCATTGGAGGTGGGTTTTTGATGACACAAAGACTGTTACTTGGTGTTCATACCTCGACTGTGAGTAGTGGGACGAGGATGATGCAGTGTTAGGATACCTCTGTGATTCTATGTATCTGATCGGTCAGACACCGTTTGTTCTAGAGAGATTTCTATTGTGTTGAGTGTACAGACAGTATGGCATTGTGTAGTGTATGCCACAGGGGGTAGCCCACTATGCTAGGCGGTGGATGAATATTCCTGATTGGGGGCCCTGTTTATCGTATGATGCTTTAGTAGAGGGATATAGGGCATTGTAGCCATCACCTTGGGACATGCACAAAGATATTGCAGAGGCACTAGTCACCGAGGAGTATACTGCCTTCTTGGCTTTGGTTCCACATCCGCGTATCACTATTCTGGATGAGCCAGCACCGCTACCAGTAGAGGAGGATGTGGCAGAGGGTTCTGCAGAGAGTGAGGGTGGTACTCTGGTAGGCAGTAGCATAGAGAGTGGCAGTGACAATAGCAGCAACAATGACAGTGATGGTGGCAGTGGAGGGGACAGAGGGGTAGGACCATCCAATAGTGGTCCATCATCTAGTAGGCCTCGCAAGAGGCGAGCAGTGATAGTACCACCTGTAGACCATTAGAGACAAATTGCAGGCCTGCAGAAATAGGTTCAAACACTACAGGGGTAGTTGGTATAGGCTCGGGGTTTGCTCGTTTAGACCCAGACTCAGATGCAGTCCCAGGCGCAGGCTCATGCTCAAGCTTTAGTGCAGGTCTAGGGACAGTTGGCCGTCGTACAAACATAGGTTGCTACTTTGACAGCCGAGTGAGACAGTGCTCAATAGATTTCCGAGAGGGCATAGGAGATAGTGAAGACCCTCCAAAGAGTGGTTGATGGTACCTCGGTGGGGGACTATATGAGAGAGGTTCTACAAGCTGGCCAAGAGGCATAGTTTTACAGAGGTAGATATCATGATGTAGTGCCTATCGATTGCAGAGTCAGCTATGCCCCATCGAGATCTGGATGGACACATACTCGAACAATGAGTGAGGGGGTGACACAACCTCCTCGAGGAGATCCCATAGATCCTAGTCCTTCTGGGGGTGGTGGTGGTACTGGTCCTGTTGGGCCTGCACATTCTGGCAATAGCAGATCGTAGATGCTATTGAGATTTGTCTTTTTGAGACCTGATGTATATTATGATGTACCTCATTTTTGATGATGTATCTTTATTGCTTAGACTTCATTGTATACTTGACACTGATGATATATATATATATATGAGATGCAGTTGATGTGATTTTATGATGGTTTATGATTTTTATGTGATGGATGCATTTATTATGTGATGTTTTTATATGAATGATTTTATTTCAAATGTGATGATGTAATGATAAATGCTTTTATGTAGAATATATGATATATGGATGTATGATGTGATGTATGAATTTTTATATGATGATCTATATGGATGTTCAAAATGTGATAAAATGTATGGATGGATGGATAAATGCTTTTATGTTAAATGTGATGATGATAAAAATGATGATCTTATGATGAATGATAATGGATTGATGTAATGATAATAATGACATGACTTGCATTTATTTCATATATGTGATAAAATGTATGGATAGAAATGATGTGTGAATATGATTTGGATGGATGATAATGTAATGAATGTTTTTTTATGGTAAAAAAAATGAACATGATGTACTTTGGTATAATTTAATTCATAATTTATTTGATGTATGATGAAAATGCATGAATGATGAAATGATGAGATGATGAATCCTACATGTTTTTGATGATTTTTGGAATTATGTCAAGTATACTCAGTCTTATTTGTAGATTAGATAATCATTGATTAGAATCCTTTATGTAACAAATACTCTGTAGATAATGAATATGATGAATGCAATCTAATTTTAACATGCAACTATATGCAAAACGATTTTCATTTTAACAGTGTCTTTGTGCTTTTTGTCATCATAGAGCTTTAGTGAATGTTGAAAGTGAGTACAAGCGTCAATGGTATGTGTTAGACAAATGACGACCTGAGTACTTCTTTCATGATTTTTGATATTTCAAGCGAACACAAGCATCTAGGTATGATTTAATAGAGATGACCTGAGCATTCTTTGTGTAAACAGGCAGTGGTTAATCATTTCAATGTGTGAATTCTGAATGTCATCGGTGATACATTTGCATAGCACATCCCTCGACAATTCATACATTTATATGATTAACCTTACAAACAATAGATAATAAAAACATCGTTCTTCTTCCTTGTTTCTCTAGTTCAATACATCATTGAGTTACTCCAAAGAAATGATAATCAAAAATACAAATTATCCATTGTTTACTTAGAGTGTTTTATTTATTAGCCAGATTTTAGATCATCCATCCTGATTTTGTGATGTTTTGGATTTTTGAGATTTTGACTAAAGATCTAACCTACTAACCTATCCTAGGGGTCTCAGGGGCTGATCAAAGATTAGCCTTGCCTACGTTACACATGTAGAGACCACGTAGTTTGCCTAACACAGACCTATGTTTTTGGATTTTTCTTTTTCAGACTTAACTTTTTGACATGTTTTTTGGATTTTCAAATATGATACGGATGGTTGATGCCTTTCTGACGATGATTGATGTTCCGTGTTGATCTTTGTTTTCATTTTTCTACTATATTGTTGTTTTCCCTTTGGTGAAATCAATGTTTTTTTTGTTGCCCCTAGTGATATCCAGATGTTGCCCCCAAGCTTTGGAGTGATACTTGACTATTTGAAAATGATTTTGATATGGATGCAAAGATGGAAAGACTATTGACATGATATGAAATGGTACTGACTGCTAGACTAATGATCCTGATATATCTCAAAATAGATGGGAAAGTTGATCTTAGAATCACATACGACGCCTGTTTCCAAGTTTTCACCATATGTTTTGATTACACTCTTGTGTTTTTTTGTATTTCTCATTTTTCTCTTTTTCTTTATTTTTGTAATTTCTATTTTTTTGTGTATTTTTGTGTTGCCAAGATGCCTATTTGCTAGGTTTTCATCAAGGAAATAATTTTCAGAAGTTTGACCCATGCACTAGGAGATTCAAGCATAGAATTTTTGGAGATGAATATTGTTGATAGGTTCATCAAACAAATCCCCTTTTGATGTTGATAGTTGATATGCTTCTGATCCATACACTAATATGATGACAAAGGGACCAAGCCAGTTAGGCTCAAATTTTCCTTTCTTCTCCCTATTTTGTTGATTCCTAGGGTTTTCTTTTAGTACCAAGTCACCAACTTGAAAGACCCTTGGTTTTACCATGTGGTTGTAACTTCTTGACATCCTCTATTGATAAGTCGTTAGATGATTAACAACTTGTTGATGGCGCTCATCCAACAAATCTAGTTCCTATAGTCTGGATACCCTATAGTCTTCATTTGAAATGATACCCCTGAGTGATACACAAAGGGATGGAATCTCAACTTCAATGGACAATATGGCTTCTGATCCATATACCAAGGAATATGGAGTAGCTCCTGTTGGTGTTTTGATACTTGTTCTGTAGGCCCATAGTACAGGATTGAGTTGAAAATGCCAATCATGTCCAACATTGTTAACCATCCTTTTGAGAATTTTGAGTATTTTTTTATTTGAGGCCTCTGCTTGGCCATTCCCTTGAGGATAGTATGGTGTTGAAAACCAATGTTGGATATGAAACTTATCACATAGCTCCTAGACATCTTGATTCTTGTAAGGTCATCCATTATCAATGATAATGGATTGAGGGATTCCATACCGACATATTATGTAATTCAAGATGAAAGAGGAGATTTGCTTCCCAGTGATGGTTGTAAGAGGTACTGCTTCAATCCATTTTATGAAATATTTTGTAGCTGTTATAATGAACTTGTGTCCATTGGATGAAGATGGATTTATTTTTCCTACCAAATTCAGGCCCCATTGACAAAAAGGCCATGTCAATGTGAAGGGATGCAGTTCTTGTGCTGGTGCATGAATCAGATTGCTATGAATCTGACACTTTTGACATTTCTTAACAAACTGATAGGATTCTTTCTCCATGCATGGCCAATAATATCGCAATCAAAGGAGTTTCTTAGCTAGAGTTATCCCACTCGAAAGAGTGCCACAAATACTCTCATGAACCTCGCGTAGGGATGTTTCAGATTCGTTGTGTTCTAGACATTGGAGTAAAGTACCATCAAGACCTCGATGATAAAGTATGTATGCGATTAAAGTATGTCATGTGGATTGGTGGATGAAGTTTCATTTTTGGTTCCTGGATAGATCAGGAGGAAGGACATCATTTTTCAGGTAAGCATAGGTCATTTCATAGATGGAGGTTTCTATGGTTTCTATATGGAAGATGGTAGCAGATTCTGGATTATTATGGGAAGGACATGATACTTGTTCAACCATAAACTCATAACAAACATGCTTCTCAGGAAATTGTAGTAATGAAGCAATTGTAGCCATAGTGTCTGCAACTTTGTTCTTCACCCTTGGAATTTGATCAAACTTGATACTGACAAAGGACTATTTTAGATTATCTATTTGTTGCTTGTAGGGCATCAAATTTTCATCTTTTGTTTGATACTCATCATTTACTTGATAAATAACTAGTTGAGAATCCCCATATTCCTGTAAGTCCATGATCTTCCACTGAATTGCTATTTTGACCCCAATGATTAATGCTTCATATTCTGCAACATTATTTGTACATTGAAACATTAATCTATATGATTTTGGAATGGTGTGTCCTTGTGGAGAGATGAACAAGATCCCTGCTCCTGATCCGCGCTGTGTATATGATCCATCAAAATATAAAACCCATTGTTGGGGCATCACTGTCATAATGTCTGCATCCGAAAACTCCATTGTCATTGGTCGATCATCTAGTAAAGGAGCCTCTGGTAATTGTTCAGCGATTGCTTGTCCCTTGATTTCCTTTCTCTCTACATACTGAATGTCAAATTCACTTAATAGCAATACCCACTTTGCTAGTCTACCTATTAAGGCAGCTTTACTGAGTAGATATTTTAAAGGATCAATTTTTGCTATCAGCTTGATTGTATGAGTTAGCATATAGTGTCTTAGCTATTGAGTAGTGAATACCACCGTCAAGCAATATTTCTCTATGAAATTGTAATTGATTTCATATCCATTCAATGTCTGACTGATATAGTAGAAGGCATGTTCTTTTCCTTCATAATCCTCTTGTGCTAATAGTGCCCCCAAAGAGATGTCTGTCGTGGCAATATACAATATGAGAGGTCTTCCTTCTATTGGTGGAATGAGAATGGGTAGTGACATTAGATACTGTTTGATTTGATTGAATGTTGTTTCACACCCCTCATCCCACTTGAAAACTATATTCTTATGCAATAGATGATTAAGAGGATGACTTTTGTCCGCTAGCTAGGAGATAAATCTTCTGATCAATTGGAGCCTTCCATGTAGTGATCTGAGTTGACTGATATTCTTAGGAGGTGGCATCTCCATAATTTCTTTGACTTTCGTTGGATCCACTTCAATTCCTTTTTCCAAGATAATGTACCCTAATAGTTTTGCTGATGTGACCCCAAAGACACACTTCTTGGGGTTTAACCTAACATTGAATTTTTCCATCCGTGTGAAGATTTTGTCAAGGATATGTAGATGTCCTTCCCTAGTACCATATTTTTTCCAAGATGTCATCCGCATAAACCTCCATGAAGGTGTGCATCATATCATAGAAGATTGTCATCATTGCTCTTTGATAAGTGGCTCCTGCGTTCTTTAGACCAAATGGCATGATGTTCCAGCAGAAGGTTCCCCATGGACATCTGAAGGTTGTCTTTTCCTAATCTTCCGGAGCTATTTGTATTTGATTGTACCTAGAGAAACCGTTCATGATTGACAACATGGCATGCCCTGCCGTCAAGTCCACGATGATGTCTATATTTGGTAGTGGAAAATCATCCTTCAGGCATGCTTTATTTAGGTCCCTGAAATCGGTACATATTCTGATGCTATTGTCCAGTTTTGAAACAGGTATGAGGTTTGATATCCATTCGGCATAGTCTATAGACCGTATGAATCCAACATCCAACAATTTCTTTAGCTCTGTCTTTACCATCAATGCAATATGGGGATGCATTTTTCTAAATTTTTGCTTGAAAAGCTTGATTCCTGCTGGCAAAGACAAGTGATGCATGAGCAGATTTGAGTCTAAGCTTGGCATATCGAAATATGACCAAGCAAAGTTGATGCTTCTTTCTTTAAAGAATTTGATGAATTCCGGTCTTTCTTGTTCTGTCATGGATTCTGCCAGATGTAGGATTTTTGCCTTATCTTTAGTGCCGATATTCACAAACTATGTTGGCTCCACCAAGACTAATGATCACTCATGATAATGTTCTGGAAGAGTGTCAAATCTTCCATCCTTCAATGCCTCAGAAAGTTTTTCACCGTTAGATGCATTCTTTATTTTTTCTTTTTCCAGATCTAATGCTGCCATAGAATGGTTTTCACCATTAGATCTATTTTCTCTATTTTAAATTTTGCAACTGGAAGATTTGACACCCTCCTGCCAAGTCATGTTGTTATGAGTGTTACAAAAAGAACTTGTATTAGGTTCACTATGGAATAGGAAATTCATGATGGCATCATCGTCAATAAATATTGGTATAGTCAAAGGTTCGACGGGTTCCCAGTCAATGAGTTCAGGATGTATTAATGCCATGAGGTCATCAGATTCATTTGGGTTGATGGATGTAAGGATTTGGATAGCCATTTCATCATAGTTGTTGTTGGTATCGTCGAGGTCAATGATGGTACTTTCTTCAAGATCGTCTATCTCACTTGAGGTCTATTTGTCCCCACTTGAATCATCGATATTTAGTGATGCTGCTACAATTGGTCTAGACCCAGAGGCTTGGCCCTCCTCACGTGTAGGTGTATATTGTTGGATGACATCAATATGAATATCTTTGAAAGATACATCAGAACATGAATCCCATTCATATTCATTAGAATTTGTCTCAGAGCTATTTCTAAGTTGAAGAATCCTTTCTACAACCTTCTTTTCTAGTTCTTGTTTTTCTTCCATAGAGTATCCTAGTCTTGGCTTTTCCTTTGAGTGGAGAGTGAGCGGTGTAATAGGCTCTATGATTCCATCCTTTCTTAATCCAACAGGTCTTTGTCCTTCATACCCCATTTTTTCTGAAATAGATTTTCCTTTTCCATATTTATCAGTGTTGATGTTGACATTTTTGATACTAATATCTGATGTAGAGGGTTCCTCATCTTTGTATAGCCAATCTAGGATCGCTTTGCTATCTGATTCATCCTCTATTGTGCCTTTTTTGATAAACCTTTCATCAAGAGCTATGACTGGTAATGAAGTCTGAGATTTGATCATAGATGGTTGACCATATGTCCTAGGAGATGGAAATAACTGTGATAGGTTAAGCGATTGCTATATAGAATATGTTCCTATTCCTTTGTCTGTCAGTTGGACTTGCTCTTGGAATTTATGTGATCAAGAAGTTTGTTGATCCAGATTATCTATTGATTGAATTTCAATAGGACTTGTCTCTTTTTCTTTACCCTTCTTCTCTACCCTCTTGGTAGTGATACTTGGACGTTGTTCTTCTTTGGATGATTTTGAACATGATGCTTCCCTGTTTTGTGGTACAAAGGTATCTTGAGAGATCCTAAGGGTGTCACAATGTTGAGGATGATTGTAATCAGCAGATATAGTCACCTCTCATCCATTTATTGGAAACTTCAAACATTGATGATATGTCAAAGGTACAACCTACATTTCATGGATCCATGGTCGTCCTAAGAGAATATTGTATGTTAACTCTCTTTCCAACACTTGACATGCTATATGTTTCATCATTGGCTCCACTTGAATGGGTAGCACAATCAAGCCTTTAGACGATCTTTCTTCCTCATCATATGCTTTGATAGTTATTTTTCTTTGAGCATCAATAGAATCATTTGAATATCCTAGTGCATGGATTAACTTGAGAGTGAAAATTTTTAGACCAGCTCCCCCATCTATTAAGACTCTCTTGATGTGGTGATTGTGGATTAAAACTTCAATATGGAGTGCAGTATTATGGGGATGGTTTAGCGAGATATCATCCTATTTAGAGAATGATAGACAATGTGGGTTAGCTAAATATCCCACCATAGCTTGGAATTGACAAACATCTAGATTCTTTGGTACCGTAGTGGCAACTAATTCCTGTTTGAGAACCTCCTTATGTGATGGTGATATTTTAAGGAGCTCTAGTATCGATATTTGAGCAGGAATGTTTTGCAGTTGATCGACAATGTTATAGTGAGATGGAGGTGGAATTGCATGTGTAGATCCAACTCCTTTTAACATGACCTTGGCTTGCCCTCTAGTCATTACATTTACTGGTTGATATTCTTGACAGTCTCTGATTTTTAAGACATTGATTTGATTATCAGAGTTTGGTATGTTCGGGAGCAAGTCCAAAGGAGTAGTGTTGTTGATTTTGGGTTCATCAATGTTGTGATTGACTATATGATCACTCTCTATTCTAGATAGACAAAGGATTGTTGTGTCAAATACATGGTTGAAATTCTTCCCTTTGTTGTTTTAAGATGATGGTGCTCCTTTGTCATAGTCTGGCAAAGGGTCTTTGAAAGCTGAATGATCATTGTTATTTTGGGGTGTTTCTACATATGCTTTATTGTTGTTGATCAAATCTTGTATTGCATGCTTCAAATCCATACAATCGTTGGTTTTGTGGCCTTTGTTATTATGGAAGTTGTAGTAATTAGCATCATTCCACCATGGTGGTTTAACCTTTGGATCCCAGAATCGAGCTTCCCATGCAGTGATGAGGCCACTGGTGACTAATTCTTTCATTGTTGATTCTATCGTTTGGCCTAAAGGTGTGAACCTACACCGATTTGATGGTTTCTAATATGACTGTGTTTTTATGATCTCGTTGTTTTGTATGACATTTGACTTGACAATTTGATCATTGTTTTGATTCTTTGATGTAGATGCTGTCAAGTTAAAAACCAGTTTGAAATTTTGGGAATCACTTGTTTCATTTGTAGTTGTGTTTCAATTCTTTTGCCAAAATTTTGGCTTATCACTGCTTGAGTATTGATTGGAGGAGTTATTTATGTTATTTGTTTTATCATTGAAATGTTTGATAACTCCTCTTTTGACTAATGCCTCTTTGATTTTAAGACCATTTTCTATTACTTTTTTGAATATGGGAGGACATTGCAATTCGAGTCTATAACTCATTTCCTTTGTCAAGTTGTCAATGAACAACTCCATCTTTTCTTCCTTAGGAATAGATTGAGGATATCTAGCAAACAATCATCGTCATCTTTGTAGAAAAGACAAGAATGTTTCCCCTTTGTTTTGCTTTAGGTTATAAAGATCCTTTATTGTAACATCGTGTTGGATGTTAAAGGAGTATTGGGAAATGAACCTATTGACTAGTTCCTCAAAATTTCTGATACCTGGTTGTAGTTTTGAAAACCACTCCATACATGATCCTCCCAAGCTCCTTGGGAATAATCTCATTAAGTAAGTTTCATCTTGGGAAAACTCAAGACTCATTGTTTTGAATTCCCTGATATGATCTATCGGATCCGTTCTTCCATTGTACTTGTCAGACTTTGGGATCTCACAGTGTCTAGGAAAAGGTATCAGACCAACTGTTACGTTGAAAGGATAAGGAAAAATCTCCTATATCGCATATCTTTTGGTACTCCCTTTTCGTCATATCCTGTATCTGTTGTTGTAATAGTTGCATTTAAGATGTTAAAGTGGCAACTGGATCTATTGTTTGTGTAGGTTGCAAAATTTTAGTCTCACTTGTTCCAGGTGCTTCCTTCAGATGATTCAAGTCAAAGTCCTTGGAAAGTTTGGCACCTGATTCAGCCAACATCAAAAGATACTTCTCCATATCTTGTTCTAAAATATTTTCCATAAACTTATGGAACTTGGGATCTTGTTGAGTTGTTTGAATATCCTCTGGAGTTATTTCGTTCTTATTGTTTTGGTTCAAATTGTTCCAAGGATTATCTTTTGCCATTGTTTGGGATGTTTCAAGTTCTCACTCTAAGAGTCTCTGCTTTTGGGACCCAGTAAAGATTGGCATACAAATTTTTTCCCTTTCTTTCAAAATGTTGATCTTCTATGCTGGGAAAATGTCAATTGAACTTTTAACAAAGTCGAATAAGATGACTGATCTTATTGATGAGACTAATGTTAAAAAATTGATTACTATAATTGGTTTCGTGATGAAGGATGATAGTATCCTGATAATGAAACTTCAGTGTAGTAATCGATTGTGTATTTTATTTTGACACTTGTGATTTGCAAGATCTTGTTTCAGTTGATAAGATTGGAAATTTGTATAAACCTATCTATTTTTGGTCTCTGGACAGTGATTCTGATAAAAAGAAACTTGGTTCTGATGAAAATTGTGGATAAAATGACAGACAGACTGACTGGTAAAAATTTTGAACTCTCTGTTTTGAAAGCGCTAAAATAGAGGACAGAGGCACTATTTCCAAGAAGCACTAGAATAGAGTTTTGAAGCACTGAAATAGGTGATAGAAGCACTATCTTGACAAAAGCGCTAAAACAATGCATAAAAGCATTGCAGAATTTGATGGAAGCGCTATCTTGACAGAAGCACTGAAACAGTGCCCGAAAGTGCTAGAAAATATGATGGAAGTGTCATTTGATGAAAGCGCTAAAATATAGACTGTAAGCGCTAAAACAGTGACCCGAAGTGCTAAAATAGGATTCTAGAGTGCTAAAAACAAGACTTTAAGTCTCTGTATTGTAAAATCTGATCTTGCCTTGTGGCATACTATATCATGGATTGTGGAAGATAAGAAGGATGTATGTGCTCTCGTCTTGATGATGGATCACGGAGTGTGATCCGAAACGTTGATGCAAAAATTCTCACACAATCAAAGCCATAAATCATTGCAATGAAGGATGTATGTGCTGACTAAGATTGTGATATTGAGTGAGAGCTCTTCTTTGGAAGAAGGCTCATGAATAGAGTGGTTCTACTACGTAATCTAAAGTGTGACCCCTAGCAAAATCGTGATATCTGTGGATGAATGTTCTATGTTGTAAAAAGAGTTTCTGATTTTGATACAAAAAACGTTGTCTTCTCAATTTATCTCGATAACTGAAAGGTTTCTTGGGTTTTGTGATTTTGATTTTTCTCTTGACAAATGTGGTGGACTTCCACTTTCGCAGCATGGATTTTCTAATCTAACTTGACTTTGTTGGTTTTCAGGATGATCTTTAATCTGATTTTAATAAATTTGTGAAAACACAGCAAGCAATTGTGTATAATTGTTTTTAACTGAATAGATCGTGTATGTTCAAGAATTACGAAAGATTCTTATTGATTTTGACAGGTTGCTTTGACAATTGTATACAAATCAAACAGACTCACACTTAAGAACAAATAGGTCATCATTATACTCATAGCCCACATCTTGAATTGCATTGACGCACACATCCTTGTCACCCCCTAGAGGGCGCCCGTGTTTTTGTCGTTTCCAGGCGCATACTCAGAGTTGGATTTCTCATCCCCTGAGAAAACGGTCCGTGGCAATTATATGGTGAGTGTCTTGGGGGCAGATTCTTCCCTCCCCTTGCACCGTGAGTATGACAATGTATGGATATTGACTCGGCGGGATACTACTCTATGGTTCGTAGATAGGGCTTCCATGTGGTACGACAATTGATAAACTCCCTCAGGAGACCTCCCAATCTTCAGAACAAAGATTTTGGGGATGGTTATCTTGCTCACTACTGTCAAGTTGGACTTTCATCAACAACTTGCATTTTTATTATAGTGGGTTGGAATCCTTGGCGTTAGGTGTTCCCACTTAGGTCATTCCCATACGGTAGGCCTTCTAAAGGATTTAATAAAGTGTAAATAGCATGAAGTAAAAGTGAATCTGGTGCTTTGGTCACCCAGTTAAGGGGAGAGAATAATCCTAATCACCACAAGCACAGCATATAAGTTGTTATTTTTTAAGCCCAAAAAGAAATTTTCTAATGTATGTGAAGGTGTTGCTTCACAGAAATCATGTTTGTTCTTTTTAACCTGTACTGTAAAAATGTCATGACTATCCTAGGATTGATAAATTTTAGAAAACTAGAAGTGATTATCCTAGGATTGATAATTTTTAGTCCAACTGTGAAAAAATTAAAATCTGGCCATGGCTGTGTCAGATCCAAATTGAAATTACAAAAGCGTTGGAACAGTCCACCAAAGCGCTATAACTCTTACCTGATGAACTAAAACACAAAAGCACCGAAACAGGACACCGAAGCGCCAAAGTTTGCCATGGAAGCACTAAATCACCGATGCGCTAAAATAGTTGACAGAAGCGCTAAAGTTGAAAGCGCTGAAATTTTTGATGAATGTGTTGTAGTAACACGGAAGCATCGAAATAGAGAACGGAAGTGTTGTAGTTTTCCACAGAAGTGCTATAGTATTTGACGAAAGCACTAAAAGAAAACACGCCGGGAACCTGCATGGCACTTTCCAGAAAAATTGTAAAATTGGGGTTAATGCCCCACAGTGGGCGCTAAATTGTAAGCGTGGATAAGGTGTAAAGCACATAACACACATCTTATTAATAAGACATTATATCAAAGACAAATCTGAATGAATCAAATCAAAGCAATAATCAATTGAAAGCGTCATATTGTTCTCTATCTCCAAAGATTTATTAAACCACTATTGCTCTCATATCGTGAAGACACTATGATTGTTAAAATGACAATTCAAAGAATGAGATGGATGCTAATGCAATGATATGGAACTAAATGTGATAACACTAGATGATAAATAAACTAAACTAGCATGAATTGACATGAAACAAATAAATGCAGCTACAGGAGGCAGCCATGGTATGAAAGCTTGATTGTTGGATATTGGATGCTTGAATTCTTGTAGAGTAAGAGTGCATAAGTTAGATTATCTGGATCCTTTTCTTGGTTCAATGGTGCTATATTTATAGATTTCCTGGCTATAGAAATGAACAGGGAAGACATTGAGAGGCTTGGATTCAATCTAGAGGATTGAATGGTGAAAGATGGAGGAGATTGAGAGAAATTTGGAGATTGTCTCTACCCATGAAAACACCAGGCAAGAGAAGAGGAAATATTGATGGATGAGGATTGAGAGAATATTTTGGAATTTGTCTCCAATTTGTCTCCAAAACTTCCCATGAAGTGTCAAAGCATTAATTGTGACATATTTTAGACATAAATTAGACATAGGATATTTAATTCATTTTTGAGGAAATATAGATGGAATATTCTTTATGCTTTAATTCAAATATTTTTGATTTATTCAAATTGGCTAAAGAGGGATAAATAATTTAATAAAATGAACTATAGAAGCTATTTATTAAATTAAACAGAAGAATGTGGCAATTAATCAATAAAGTGTTTTGATCTCTATTTAATTAATTCAAGATCGATGTGATAGAATAAAATAGGGATTTGATAATTAAATCAAACAAAGTATTTAATTTTGTTTATTTAATTAAGATTGATTTAAATGTGAACTATATAAATAAATATTTCTATTTATTTAAATAGTAGAGGAAACTAGGATAATTGATCAAATAATTCGTTTTTAATTAATCGGATGCTCCAGACCATTTTTAGGTATATACAGTATCACTATGGATTATTTGTTGTAAAATTGGATCACTATGGAATAATGCTCAGTGAGAAGCATATATCTCAGTCACTGTGAATTACTAACTTGTGTTTTCTTAGTCATAGTAGTTCAATTGAATCTTCTTAAACAATATTCCTTCCCTTGAGAATGACAATGATAAGATGTCGATGATAAAATGATACAATATTGTGATTTACAATACTCTTTGTCTCATTTCTAGATTGGTGTTGCTATGACAACTTCACATTGTTATCTCACTCATTGTTTGTGCTCTTGCACCAGTGACCCAAAATACGATGCTTTTTGTTTTGATGGTTATATCTTGAGGAAATCTTGCTTGCATGTGGTAACACTGATAAGTTTTTGACAAACCTTGACATGGAGTCTCGTGCTCAATTTTTTTCTTTTCAATGGAGGTTTTCAATACAAGAAATAAGCAAGCAATTGATTGATATCAGTCATAGTTTGCCAATGGTATTGACTTTCACACACATTTGTTTTGACATGGATGTTGTCTTCAAGAGTTATTTGTGTTTATTTTCATTCAATAATTGATGGTTTGTCAGTTTGAGTTGATGGTTTTCTTCTTAAGAGGAAGTTTGCTACTTCTATCTTACAAGTTGTTATTGTTGTCAAGCTATAATATTACATAGTGTTTGCAAGAAGATTGGTGTTCTTGGGTAGGTACTTGGTGGTATTTTGGTGATTACTCACCCCTTTGACCTTTGACATTATTGTCAAAAGGGAGAGAAAAGTGTAGACTATGTGTAGATGGAGATTTATATTGAGATCATATATGATCTCAATATAAATTTGTAATATAAATCTACATCTACTCATAATCTGCACTTTTCTCCCCCTTTTGACAACAATTATAAAGGTCAAAGGGGTGAGTAAGCATCGAAAGACCACCAAGTACCTGCATTATCCTCAAATACCTCAAAATTTTACTATTGTCTATCAAATGATGAGTGAACACAAATTGCCTTGCTTCAAAGACAAACCTTTGTAACATCACTATTGTAATCACTTGTTGGGGATTAATGAGTGTATTTATTATTAAAATATTAAGAGCATAAAGGATCTTCATAACCATGCAATATCAACATATTCAAAATGAGACCACAAGACAAAGATTTGACAAGTGGAAAACCCTCCTGGGGTAGAAAAGCCACTCCAAAATGCCTCACTAGCTTAAAAATGAATCTCACTAATTACAAAAAATTTCAATGGCCTCATTGGAATATTTTGTCCAACTGCCTCACTGACATTTTTAAACATTTCATGAATAAGATAAGATAAAATCTAGACAGAGTTCAATCTCTATTTCTTTCAATACATTTCTTGTTCTTCCTTGTAATTTTTAGAAGATACAAGAACATATGTTATCAAAACATCTTTTCATGATAAAATTGTTTCAAGAATATATCAAAGACAACTTCAATATTAATCTAAAGAATTCAATCATAATGGGATATGATCATAAAAACAACATATGTATTCTCAAGTAATGCCATTCTCAAACTCAGCCAACTGATTGCAAAAGCCTGAAAGGGTATGTGCAGGATCATCATGGAAAAAATAGGTCCTTAAGTGGAGATAAAATTTAGAAAAATCAGAGTTAGGCAACTTGACATAAAAATTTGAATAAGTTATCTATATTATTTCAAAAATATGTAAGAATAGAATCTGTAGAAAATTTAATTTAGTTTCTAAACTACTAGGTTTATTTTTTATTTTTAAATCTAGTTGGTGAAAATTTGAAAGTTCAATGTTGTAGTACTTAAATTTCATGGAGAAAATAAGAAGTAGGTGTATGTCTGACCACCCTTACCACAATAAAATAATAATATTTTTTTATAATATCTTAGATATAAGTAGAGGACTCATGTCCCGATCTGATGCATAATTTTTTGTAGTTTTTTTCCAAGTAAATAATTAATTATTAATTTTTTATTACAACTTTTAAAAGATATAAAAAAACTCGTATGTCTAACCACCTTAACTTGGTCAAAACTTCATAATTTTTATTTATTTTTAATCCTATATTATGCAAAGCATATAATGTGACGTATTTTTTGGATTCAAAATATTTGATACCATTTGAAAGCTATAGATTTTTTTCAATCAGCCTATCAATCAAGACTTTAGTCGTAATTCAAATAAAAAATAAATAATAATTATTTATTAAATTCAAAGTAAAGAATAATTTATATTGGTGGAAAGCTGAGAATCTCCTTTAAAAACCCTTTTCATTTCATCAATTTTGTGTAAAAAAAAGTCGTCAACCACATGGGCCATCATATCACTTACATATCGCCACTTTTTGGCCCGTCATGATCCTGTACATACCCGAAGGCTTTTTAATGTTTACTTCCATTTTCAAGAATATGTAACTAATTAAATCAATTACCAAGCAAAAATGGTTTATGTTGAGTATATGAAATCATAACTATCTTGAGAAACCCATGTATGATCAATACAATGTATGCACTATAAACCCAAGGTATTGACACCACAAAAAGTGTTATAACTAACAACCCATAACAAATACAAGCCCAAACATGTCAACAATACATGTCACATTATCACATATGAATTTCTTTTGATAAGACACAAATACCATACACATACCCATGGATATATATCATTTCATTTGACTATGCATAATAGACTCATTCAATGAGTAGAACATTGAAACCCAAATCACATTGGCCTGAATCCTATCATGGTGAAACACACCCATATGTATACACAATACATATACATGCTTCATAGAATAAATATGTGTAACCAGAATAGTTAACCAACTCAAGATACACAGTTTAGACTTTCCAATAGCCCTTGAAAAAAAACCCAAAACAAAACCATGCTCAAACAATGAGCATACACAAAAGAAATACCCTAAAAAAAAGGGTTAAACTTCAGGGAAACAAAATAATAGGGTAGCTGTTAAACATTAACCTTTTCAACATGTAACTAATTAAGAAAATGAAAGAACAACAACCAAGAATTATATCACCTAAAAAGATGATTTGCACAATCCCCAAAAATTTACATCATTCCCTTGAACCATAACGACACATAACGGTCTAGCTTCGAGCTTCAATCTTCCCACTGTTTGAGATTGAGTCGACCTTTGTCACATCATTACACAAAATTTTCAAAGATTACTCAAACCTTAAGTTTTCTACCTCTTGTTTCCCAATGTTAAACTTAGCAAAATGCCTGCTATCCTCTTTGTTTTCCACATTATACATATTTTCCCTATTGAATCGATTAGCCCTAAAAGAATTGATGATATCTTTATTCACAATGCTTCCTTTTACTTGTTACAAAAGGTTGATACCTCCTAGTTAGGTTAATTACTTGAAATAGAACCCAATGTAATATATGACTTATTACATTGAAACCAAAACCCTTATCTTAAAGTGGTGTCGACTATCACATGGCCTGATACTCATTAGGAGTATATTTTCAACTAATGCCCAATACAAAGATGTTGACCATGTAAAAACAAAGCATAACATAATCATTGCTAAACAAAACACTTATCCAATTCAATATGATATCGAGAATGATCAAATCAATCACATTTCCTTTGTAGATAATAAGAATAATGTTCAAAGTCAAAAAGCTTGTTATCACCTTATAATCATATGATGCCAATCTCAACTATTCCAATGACAAGTATAATAATGTTATGCCCACGGTCAAAGAGATCAATACCATACCAACTGTCATGAATGTATCAACATTCAACTATCATGATAATACCTTACCAAATGAAATACCAATGCCATATTCGCAAGTATACCATTTGAATGTTTGCCAAATGAAAACTGGCCATATCTTCCATATGTAGTGAATGTCATAATGTTGTCTTATAATTCCTTCATTAAATTCCAATATTGTAAATACTAGAACAACCCTCGACATCAATGTCAAAACCAATGTGAAAGGGGTCAACAAACTCCCCCTTTGGCATTGATTTCAAACAACCTATATGATCACCAATGTCATAGAGAATGCAAAAATATGAACCTAAATGATCACCAATGCACTATCAAAGCATCATCATATAAGCACCAAAATTAAACTCAGCAATACATCAATATACAATGTGGAGCAACAAAAACTAATTTTTGCAATGTAAGTAATATAGATCTGCATATAATCTCACTTTTCTCCCACTTTTGACAACAATGCCAAAAAACCCAAAAACAACCCTTCAAACAATGAGCATACACAAATGAAATACCCTAACAAAAAGGGTTAAAATTCAAGGAAACAAAATAATAGGGTAACTATTAAACATTAACCTTTTCAACATATAACTAATTAAGAAAATGAAAGAACAACAATCAAGAATTATATCACCTGGAAAGATAATTTGCACAATCCCCAAAAATCTGACATTCCCTTGAACCATGGTGACACATAACGGTCTAGCTTCAAGCTTCAATCTTGCCACTATTTGAGCTAAAGTCGAGCTTTGTTACATCACTACACAAAATTTTCAAATATTATTCAAACCCTAAGTTCGATGCCCCTTATTTTCCAATGTTTAACTTAGCAAAATGCTCGATATCTTCTTTGTTTTCCACATTATACATCTCTACCCAGCTGAACCAGTTAGCCCTAAAAGAACTGTTGATCTCTTTATTCACAATGTTGCCTTTTACTTGTTACAAAAGGTCGATACCTGTTGGCCAAGTTAATTACTTGAAATAGAACCGAATATAATATATGACTTATTACATTGAAACCAAAACCCTTATCTTAAAGTGGTGTCGACTATCACATGGCCCGATACTCATTAGGAGTATAGTGTCAACTAATGCCCAATACAAAGATGTCAACCATGTAAAAATAAAGCATGACATAATCATTGCTAAATAAAACACTTATCCAATTCCATATGATGCCGATAATGATCAAAGAAATCACATTGCCTTTCTAGATAATAAGAATAATGTAAGGTAGCATTGTGAAAAAGAGATCACTAGTTCTTTTAGGTCTAATTGGTTCATCAGGGAAGAGATTTATAATGTGGAAAACAAAGAAGATATCGGGCATTTTGCTAAGTTTAACATTGGGAAATAAGGGGCAGCGAACTTAGGGTTTGAGTAATCTTTGAAAATTCTATGTAATGATGTGACAAAGCTCTACTCAAGCTCAAACAGTGTGAAGATTGAAACTTGAAGCTAGACTGTTATGTGTCACCATGGTTCAAGGGAATGATAGATTTTTAGGGATGATTTGACAGACAACAACTCAGAGGACTCTCTTGGAGAACAAGAAGAAACACTCTTTATGACTCTAGTTTCTGCTAAAAACAAGCAACATGAGTAGAAACAAAATTCTTGTGATGAGTCTAACATTGAGTTGGAAGTTGATCTTGAAGGAGAATTAAAATGTACCTTAAGTGAAATTAAGAGGCTTAAGAAAGAAGTTACTCAATCAGAAAAACAAGTTGTTGATTTAAAGTTACAACTTGAAGAAAGAAAAAGAATAATAGAAGTGACCAAAAATCAATTAGAAGATAAAGAAAAGAATTGTTTCACCTTAGAGGATGAAATAGTAACTCTAAGGAAGAAATTAGAAATGTAAAGCAGCAATGATAAAATCATTGAAATGCTTGAAAAATAGAAACCTCATAAAGGTATGGCTGGTCTTGGCTTTATAAAAGGCACATGTTCAAAAAGTAGTGAACACAAGCATGTTGAATAAAACAAAACAAAATCTTTTACTGGTAGAAGCAATGTATCTTTTAGTTTTTTAGGATATTTATTTCCATGCAATCAATATGGCCATAGAGCTAATGAATGTAAATTCATGGTGAAAAGAAATCCAAATCTATTGAATGGAAATTGCGTTCATTTCTTGAACAATTTAGTATGTTTTAGCTGCAAAAAACATGGACATATTGCCAAATTTTGTAAAATAAATATTGTTACTCAACTAAATGAGACTAGGGATCATAAAGCAATAACGTTGGTCTCTAAACCTAAGAAGCTCATGTAGAAAGCTGAAGCTATGATTTGGAAAACAAATTTTCATGCAAATAAGAAAGACTTATGAGTGATTGACAGTGGTTGTTCTCATCATATGATTGGGGACAAAGAAAAAATTGTAAAAATTGAGGATAATGATGGTGGTGTGGTGAAATTTGGTAACGATTATTATGTGCAAATCAAAGGAAAGGGGGGGTGAATTAGTGTCTTAGACAAATTATAACTTTTTCCTTTAAACAAAACTTCAACAATTTATGATTTTAATATTTCAATGATAAATACATTCATTAATTGAATGCAATCATTTAAAATTTGAAATAAGAAATATTGAAGCACATCAAAGATCATCATAACCATGCAATATCAACATATTCAAAATGAGACCACAAGACAAATATTTGACAAGTGGAAAATCCTCCTGGGGTAGAAAAACCACTCCAAAATGCCTCACAGGCTTAAAAATGAATCTCACTTATTACAGAAGTTTTCAATTGCCTCACTCACATATTTTGTTGAACTACCTCACTAGCATTTTTAAACATCTCATCAATAAGATAAGATAAAATATATAGACAGAGTTCAATCTCTATTTCTTTCAATACATTTCTTTTTCTTCCTTGTAATTTTCAGAAGATACAAGAACATATGTTATCAAAATATCTTTTCTTGATACTATAATGCCCCATCTTGTAACCCTAGAGGAAGTTGTATCAACCACAAAAGCGTACAATTTTTTTTCTTATTAAGTGAAATATTAACAAGGAAGTTGCACTGCTCTTTCACAACAACCTCTAAGCCTTGTGGCAAAGGTTACATCTAAATCCATAACATATATAGTACTCATATAAGAATTTAATTAATTACTAAACAAGAATTTAAGTTCATACATTTAGAGCATTATAAATTAAATCACATAGAATTAGGTATACATCAAGGTACAATTAATACATTAATATACAAATAAGGTTTATAGTACTCATTCCCAGAATGAGGAAGATTATACCTAACTATTAGAAATTACATGAGACCTCCTCGAATACAAATGAGGAGTAAATTAAATACAAATGTCAATTGAAATAATTCATCCAAAGAAAGGAACATATTCACTAGAACCACCATGATATCTCCCACAAGAAGATCTCGCCATCACGATCAAAAGCAAGGGAACCCAATGGAGTAAGGTGCACGTTCCTCCCAACCAAGTGGTACCCAAAGGCCCACCCCCCATGCTAGGAAACAGTAACAAGGTTTACTAGACAAGACAATCTACCACTAGACAATGGTTTACACCTAATTGGATTTAAAAAATACTAGTACAACACTAACTCAAAGGGTACAATGCTTCCAAAGATAACTAATAAAATACAACAATGAACCAATCATACTTATAACATAGGAGGAGTGTTACCGCAATGATACATGGGTTACCTCGACAGATCTTCCCAAACCCTGACCCCCATCAAGAACCACTCTCCTACGATCAACACGTGGAACAAAACCACTCCAAACTTAGGAGGCAATACAAAATAAATTTTCATTCCAAACATTGGAGGAAACACTTAACAAAATTCACTCCAAACATTAGAGGAAACAAATAACAAAATCCACTCCAAGTAAAGGAGGCAATACATCCCCATTTGTGGAAACTAGGTGACTCACAAAAAATGGCAAACACACTACCCAAGGGAATTAAAACAAGATGACATTACAATACAACAACCCCCAAATCTAGAGAATCTTCTAGAAGACTTACAAATTACTGACTAACACTTTACCAATTTCCCCATAATGTAACTAGACGAAATACAAAAGGAAATCAAGACAAGAAATAGATCTATCATTTGGATTTCCTAAATCCACTTTCATTCACTGAAAAATATTAAAATAAATTGTCCAAATTCACTAATGAAATAAAAACCCCTTTTAATAGACAAAGAAGAAAACCAATTTGTCTAATACTTCAGTTACCTCATTTAGTTTTAACAAAAATACCCATCTCTTCTTATAGTTTATTTCATTTAAATTTTCTAACTAACCATTTACTACATGCACCTAAAAATAACCATACATTTATATAATGTATACATCTATATATATATTTAACTATTTAATACCCATCAATATTAAATATACTAATATTAAAATATATACAATATACCTATATAAATATATATATAATATATATTCTAAAAAAAATTAAAACAAACATTAATAAATATCACGAATTTAAAAAAAGACTAAGGAAACAACTAACATTATTTCAAGAGGCACCGGATTGTATTTACTACAGTCGGCAACCCTCTTACCTTGGGAGGTTACGCTGCCAAAGGCAGCGCTCCCTCCACCATTATGTGGAGGGTGTTGCCATTGGCAGCCGCACCCTTCCACCAAATGGAGGCAATTGGGGAAAAAACTACTCCCCACCAAAAATCCTTAATAAAAACACAAATAAAAACCTCCACTAAATAAAATTTCATCGTACGGATGGCATTCAGTTCTTCAACACAACCATAAGCATTTTGTAATTATATATATATAATTTTTATATATGTATATGTGTATGTATATATATATGCACATAAATGTATATATAATTTATATATAAAGAATTTCTAAACAATATTTTAATTGGGAAAAAATTTTATGTTTTTTTAAAAGATCAGCTACAGTAAATTTTCTCAAATACATCTGAAAAGCCAACATACATGAAATACAGACGAATTTTCCAAAATAGAAAACAAACACAGAGGAATCTTTTAACTTTGCCCAGACAACAAATCTCAAGAAGAAAGAACAATAAAATTCTCTCAAATTAATTTAACAAGAAATTTCTCAAGAGTTCAAACCTATAGGAAAATTTTCTACAGAAAACTAAATTTCCTTTCGAGGAAGACTTTATTTCCAGATCCCTAACTATATTCTTTTGGGTTCTTCTAAATTCACAACAATCCCAATTAACAATTTTTCTATAGTTTCCAGAGGGAATTTCATTCTATAGATAATTTTATTCTACAGAGGTTTTCATATACGACGGTTACAATTTTTAAAACAAAACTCAAACTTAAAAGTTTGCATAGACAATCTCATACAAAGAAATATCTAAACTAAAAAGATTTTCAATATAAGCTAAACAAAAAATTAAAGAATGAACATGTAGTCCAATGCCTGTGAATTTGTAATTTGAAGCAGCGTCTCCTCCACATATCCAATATTTTCTCCCAAAAAAATAATAATAGCTTCTTTCAAAACAATACAATTTCCCAAACACAACAACTATTCCCAAGAGTAAATTTTCTAAAAATTCAAGAACACCAAAGCTTTTCTCAAGAGAAATTATACAAAAAAATTCCAAAACACATGCAAATCCCAAAAGACTTCCTTTTTAATCTTTTCCCTAACACACAAAATATCATCTATGCTTCTCCGTGAAGAAGATTCTCACTTCTTTTGTTAAAGCCACAATTTTCTCCCCGTGAATAAATTTCCAACAACCTCATAAATTCTTCTAACACATGTAGAAACTCAAAAATATCTTTAACAACCAATTTACATAAAATCCTCTAGATATTTAAAATTAAAACACTTAATATATTTCAAATTTAACTTAATTAAACTAATTTAATTAATTAATAAATAATATAATCCTAAGATTAGACTATTTACTAATTAAAATAAATAAATTAATTAATTAATTCACAACTTCTAACATTAAAATAATATTAATTTAATAATCATCTTAAATAATTAATCCATTAAATTCCTTTTTTCAAAGTTTTCAACATCATCATTCAAAGCAAAATTAAACAACTTTTAACAAGCAAAAATGACTAGACCTGACAACACATTGAGACTAGGTTAAAGGCTTGACACAAGAATCCTAGCTACTATCTCCCAATCAACATTACCATTGGGTGGATATGCTCAAAATTGTGAAGCCAGGTGGAGTCGATGTTCTGTACCTGCAAACCTGTAAACATGACACATATAAAACATGCATATATACATCGTAATAGAACACACCGTGAAGAGGAAATCATGGAATCATAGGGCACTCACAAGTGATTGATGCAATTTTGTTCCCTTCACCAATACAATATCACGAAACTGATGATTCTAACATCAATATTCTAATCATGTGCATATAGAAATATTGTTTCAAATAATCATTATGCTAATCAAAGACATGTCAAAATGATGACATCAAAATAAAGAATCATCACATCATAACATAAAATCCACATCACCATAAAGTTAGCAATCAAAAATAACAAAGCATCGTAGTCTAAACATAAGAGAAAAATACAGAGGTGTTACAGATACAATTGCTTTCATAATATATCAAAGAAACCTTTAATATTGATCTAAAGTATTCAATAATAATAGGATATGGTCATAAAAACAACATATGTATTCTCAAGTAATTCCTTTCTCAAAATCAACCAATAGATTGCAGAAGCCTGAAGGATTTTTAAAGATTACTGCCATTTTCAAGAATATGCAACTAACTGAATCAATTTCCAACCAAAAATAGTTTATGTTGAGTTTTATATGAAATCATAACTGTCTTGAGAAACCCATGTATGATCAATACAATGTATGCACTATAAACCCAAGGTATCAACACAATAAAAAGTATTATAACTGACAACCCATAAAAAATACAAACCCCAACATGTCAACAATACATGTCACATTATTACATATGCATTTCTTTTGACAGGATACAAATACTATACACATAGTTGTGCATATGTATCCTTTCATTTAACTATGCATAACAGACTCATTCAATGAGTAGAACATTGAAACCCAAATCACATTGGCCTGAATCCTATCATGGTGAAACACACCCATATGTATACATAATACACATACATGATTCATATAAAAAATCTGTGTACCCACAACAGGAACCAACTCAAGATACACAGTTTAGACTTTCTAACAACCCTTGACAAAAAACCCAAAACAAAACCATGCTCAAACAACGAGCATACACAAATGAAAAAAAAAAAGGGTTAAACTTCAGGGCAACAAAAAACATGGTAACTTTTAAAAATTAACCTTTTCAACATATAACTAATTAAGAAAATGAAAGAACAACAACCAAGAATTATATCACCTGGAAAGACAATTCATACAATCACCAAAAATATGTGTCATTCCCTTGAACCATAGCGACACATAATGATCTAGCTTCAAGCTTTAATCTTCCCACTATTTGAGCTTGAGTCGAGCTTTGTCACATCATTAGATATAATTTTCAAAGATTACTATAACCTTAAGTTTTCTGCCCCTTATTTCCCAATGTTAAAATTAGCAAAATGATCGATATCATCTTTGTTTTCCACATTATACATTTCTAAGAAATAACCGGTGATCTCTTTATTCACAATGCTTCCTTTTGCTTGTTACAAAAGGCTAATACCTGTTGGTCAGGTAATTACTTGAAATAGAACCAAATATAATATATGACTTATTACATTGAAACCAAAACCCTTATCTTAAAGTGGCGTCGACTATCACATGGCTCAATACTCATTAGGACTATAGTGTCAACTAATTCCCAATACAAAGATGTCGACCATGTAAAAACAAAGCATGACATACTCATTGCTAAACAAAATACTTATCCAATTCCATATGATGTCGATAATGATCAAAGAAATCACATTACCTTTGTAGATAATAAGAATAATGTTCAAAGTAAAAATCTTGTTATCACCTTATAATCATATGATGCCAATCCCAACTATTCCAATGACAAGTGTAATAATGTAATGCACATGGTCAAAGAGATCAATACCATACCAATTGGCATGAATGTATCAACATTCAACTGTCATGATAATACCTTACCAAATATTGTACCAATGCCATATTGTTAAATATATCATCTGAATGTCTACCAAACCAAAACTAACCATGTCTTCTATATGTAGTGAATGCCATAATGTTGACTCATAATCCCTTCAGTAAATGCCAATTCTATAAATGCAAGAACAACTCTTGACATCAATGCCAAAACCAATGTCAAAGGGGTCAACATAAACATCCACTATCATTAAACACAATAAATTTCTACTTTAAGCTATTAATTTTCCTAAAATATAAATTTGAAAATAGGTGTCCAACCCTACATTCTTTTGTTTTGAACCCTAATTTCCTTATTTTTATCTCCACTTTATTCTTCATCTATTGAGTCTCTCATTTTAAGTCAACTACTCATACAAACATGGATCTACATACTGGAGGAATTGATTGATGGCAGATAGTGCTACACAAGGGGACTTTTAGGAAAATCCACCATGCTATTCCTTTATCTACATTCTTTATGGGTATAAGTAAAAAGTTGTGTCACACTTTTATAAAGGAAACAACCAACACTGATCCATATTTTAAACTTGACTCACTAAAAAGTGACATATATGTTTTGAATTTTGAAATGATGTAAACTAATAAAATGTATAATTTTTAATATAGTTTATGTTTTTATATTTGAAAAAATAAAAAAATAATTTTAATTTTTTTTAATAAATTAACACTATAATTTAGTTTAGATTTTAGGTCCACCTCCCTTTGTAATACAGTTTATTAGATCTTCACAAGAGCAATCTATTTAAGATTTCAACCTCTTATTCCAAAAATCATCTCCTTAGAACAAGGAGGTTTTGTTCTAGGAAGAGAAACTGTAGAAGGGGCACTGATGGCACACAAGGTACTTCACTCTATCAAATCAAATTATTTTCCCTCTTTTATTGTTAAATTGGACATGATGAAAGCCTATGATAGAGTAGACTTGGAATTTCTTATCAAGTTGATGGATAAGTTTGTCTTTCCAAAGAAATGGTGCAAGTGGATTTTATCATTCCTTTCAGGTACGCACTTTTCAATGATAATTAATGGATCTCCCTATGGGTTTTTTAAAGCAACTCAAGGGGTGAGACAAGGGGACCCCTTGTCGCCTTTTATTTCTATAATAATGGCAGAGGCACTGAGTAGGGCTATAAAGGACAAACACTCTAAGGGTTTATGGCAAGGAATTCTTATCCCCCAAACATATGTGTCAGCTACTCATAATTTATTTGCAGATGACACCTTACTATATGGGAATGCATCCATTTCAGAAGCAAAGAAAATAAAAGAGGTCTTGGAAAAATACTCTTTGGTTTCAAGGAAAAAGATAAATGCCCAAAAGTCAAAAATTTATGTGTTTAACTCTAAATCTACAGTAAAAATAAAAATTATCAGAATTTTGGGATTTCAAGAGGCAGATCTATCGTGCAATTATTTAGGCACTCCTTTTTTCATGGGATCTAACAAACCATCCTATTGGGCTAAAGTCATTGAAAAAATTAAGCAAATAATTTGTGCTTGGAAAGCTCGATGGCTATCAGTTTTAGGTTGAATTCTATTGATAAAATCATTATGTTCCGTAATACCTGATTATTTCATCTCAGTGCTAAGGGCTCCCAATTCAGTAATTGAATAGATTCAAAAGATTATAAGAAGCTTTCTTTGGAAAGGGAACATGAACGATGCAAAAAAAATTCCTTTAGTCTCTTTGGATAGTATGGTATCATAAAAACACAAAGGAGGAGTGGGATTGCATGACATATCAAAACGTAATCAGGATTTTGGTGGAAAACATATATGGAAAATGTATTCTAAGCAAGATTCCAAATGGTGTTCCTTGATGAGGGAAAAATACATGGACAGTCAAGATCCTAAGAGAATCTTTACAACTTCTAATCCACCTGAGGACTCCGCCATGTGGAACTTTATGATCTCATGTAGAAAAGTGGTAACATCATATATCTCTTAGGAGATCAATAAGGGAGATGAAGTAAACTTTTGGAGTGACTCCTAGAATGGGCACTCCCCCCTAAGGGATTATCAAGAATTGAAAACAACCATTCTGATCTTTTCTCGGGCTTGGGGAACAAGACTAATAGATTATGTTAATTCAATTGAACCTTAATTAGGGAGGGTAGTCTGGAAATATTTTTCTATTTTATAAATATCAAGAGAACAAAAAGAGCTATTGACACATATTTTGGAAAGAAAATTTGTATTCCTATCAGGGAAAATGGATCGAGTAATATGGGCACCATCTAAAAATGGTTCTTATTCAGTCGAACAGGGATATAAGGAAATCCTCAATATGGGTGACACTATTCAATCTCAAAGAGCATTCTCATTCCAAAGGCAGGAAAATTCACATGGTTAGTGATGAGGAAAAGAGCTCTAACAAGTGATCAACTGGTAAAATTAGGAATTATGGAGCCTTTCAAGTGTGTACTTTATGATCAAGTTTATGGAGATCATGATCACTTATTTTTGCAATGTCCTTTTGCCCAGACTTGTTGGTTGTTTGTGCTAGAAAAAATGAATTATTATAATCCTCTTCCCAATACAATCTGGGACCTTTTTCCACTTGGCTTGTGCTATATAAAACCTCCTTCTTTGTGTGCATTTGGAAAGTTATCCCCGCATTGGTTGTATGGTCCATTTGGTGGAAAGTAATAAACACATATTTAGGAAGACTTCTACTTCCATGCAATTTGTTCATGTCTTGATTGAAAAATCTATTTCAAAGGTAGTAAATACATGGGTTCAAGATCATAAAAATGTGGGAGTAGTGTTTTAAGCCTGGGATAATAATATTTTGAAGAGTTGGAAGTATATAATCCTTCCATTTGAAGGAAGTTTGAAACAACCACACAATGTAAAGCTGGATAGGAATTCAATTAAATGGTCCCCACCTTCAGTAGGCTTCCTAAAGCTGAACTTTGATGGAGCATCTAGAGGTAACCCTGGTGTCTCAGGAGCATTTTTTTGCATCAGGGATGAAAGAGGTATTGTCAAGGTAGCCAAATCAATGCATTTTCCATCAGGGACAAATAATATGTCGAAATCAATGTCTCTTCTTCATGGGTTGCTACTTGCACGTCAATTACAAATCAAAGAAATACATATTGAAGGTGATTCTTTAATAGTAATAAATTCTTGTAAAGAAAGATCTTGTTTCAATTGGGCCATGAGATATGTTTTACATAATGCTTGGAAATTATTAGATTTATTTGATGATTTCCAGATTTCACATACTTATAGGGAAGGTAATGCTCTAGCAGACCATCCTGCAAATTTAGGGTGTGATAAAAAGGAGATTTATTTCACAAAAAATATTAATAAAATTCAGGATTTGATAGAATTAAGGGAAATTATTGAAAAATAAAGTATTCCATAAATCAAATGAATGCCTCAAAGGGGACTCAAACCTATCTCATTTAGCCACAAATCCACATGACCTTGTTTTAAAAGATTAGACAATCACATATGTAATCGTCATCAAGATGAGCTCATCATTCTTTCAAAAGTTGGTGCACATGTTTAATGAGTCTTTTAAGTGGATTTTTTGATACGGCTCATAGAGAGAAGATTTTAATTTATTGGTCTGCTAATGTGGATAAATCTGGGACAAAGATAGTGTGACTATCCAAATCTATTTCTATTTTAAAGGGATGTCGAAATAATGTATGAAATCTTGGAGCTTTTCCTGACAATGATATTGGCACCTAATGTAAAGTTTGGAGCATGTAGCAGTATCTAATGTCCCATTTTCCGTAATGCAGGCTAGTACTTAACATGCTTAGTTATCATTTTTCACATGATTTTGTAGAGGAGGTGGCAAATTTAGGTTACAAAGAATGTACAAGGCATGTGAACAGGCAACAACTTAAAGATTTTTCATCGCCATCATAGATTTCATTCGTTCCAAAATTTAAATCCTTATCCTATCTATAGTCCTTGACTTGGAAACTGTGGCATCGTGTGGCTTTATCAACAGAATTACTTCTAAGGAAAATCAAAATTTTCTTTTGACTAACCAAAGCAATATCGACACTCTTGTTTTCCTTGCAGGGTTTCAATATTTTTGTTTGTAGGCTTGGCTCAATGGAGTTTCACACACGCAATTATAAGGTCACAGTGGAGGTGAGATCATGGGAAGAACCATTTTCTTAGTGCATCAAGAAGGAACAGTTGTAGTATGTGTTCAAGGTGAATTGCTCGCTGGTTTTGAAGAGCATCCAAACAATCATTGGTGAAGAGATACTCCACACAAATTCTAGAGAATCATTTTCCCAACAAAAATTCTCTCAGTCTTCCTCTCCAATATCCTCGACTTGGTGCAAAATTATAGCACTTTAAAGGTCATAGCAGAAAAAGCGATGGTCGGGTGTTATCTGGAAGACAATACCTTGCTTAAAGGAGTACAAAAATATGATTTCGACAGAGGTGAAGGCTTCGTTGGGGGTTTGTTCCCTCAAAATTTTCTCCATCATTAAAAAAGGTATGTGGAGGTATTCCATGGTTTTATTCTATCCAACATGCATGAATCCTTTACTTTTCTAAATCAAGCTCTCAACAAATATCACTATGAGTTTCACTAGGAAGAAGTGGAGCATTTCAGAAGGAAGTATCAAGCAATTTATTTTCTTAAAGCACATCACTGCATTCAAGGACTGCCAGTTTATAATGGGCCACTCATTCATAGGAAAAACATAATGGTTCCTCAAGTTCTTGATATAAATGTTACACTTCATTCCCAGGAATTAGCAATAGGTCAAATGTAAGTGTTTTCACAAGGTATTCAAGATAAAAATTCAGTTTTTTATCCTCGTAGGGGTGGGGTTAAAACAAGTTCATTTTAATGAATGCTATTCAAGGTGGAATAGATAATAGTTTTTAGTTATACTTACATACATCAAGGTTAGCTATTATCTCAACATTTTATAATTGATCAACATGATCAGGGCTTGTATGGGGAATCAGTAATGTATAGAGGCTAGTATGTTAGTATTTTGATGAATGCATCCAATTTTAGTTTTTGGATTGTTGTATATGGGATAATGGTGACAGTGAAACATTTCTACATATCTTGAAGACCCTCCTATATGTCAGTCATGGAAATTTTGTGCTAAGTTTTTTATATATTAATAGATTATACTCGCATAATGCCTTTCGCCTAAAAAAAAAATTAGTTTACAATTTTCTGCTTCTGGATTTTGATTGTGTTTGAATTTTTGCATCCAAAATTCAAACACAATCAAAATATAGAAGCAAAAATTGTAAACATTATGGATTGTGGAAATCTCATAGCATATAATTTAGTTGATGATAAAATGCTAAAAAATGAAGTTACATGAAACATCAATTATTATATAGTAAATTTAATTTTTTTTCCTTCAAATTTTTTGTGTGTTAATAACTTGAAACTTTAGTGCATGGATGTATTTTTTCAATTTTGATAAATATATATTTTTAAATAAATATTAAAATGTGTGTATTAAAACATAGTTTTTTCCATTTGATGACAACTTTTATATTAAATATTCATCTAAAATAGAAAAAAATATACCATCTTGATATAGACTCTCTTATCTAGTGCATCATATTTTTTCAAATTTTTTTAAATAAGTTTTAGTATTTTTTATCGACATGGTAATCAATCTAATTTTTTATGCTGATAACCTACTTTTAGTAAAAATAAAAAAATAAAATATAAATAATAATTAAACTATATATATTTGAAAACTACACTTATGGACCTACAAAAGGATATTTCTATATTTAAAAAAATATTATTTACATGAGTAGAAGTTATTGAAACATCAAGTTTTTCAAATAATCATATTATTTTGGTAAATTGGCCTCAAAATAGTGTTACATATGAATTTAGCCTATAATTTTAGCTAGAAAATTTGTAAAATACCTAACTTAACTACAATTAATCTTACTAGGTCATATGTTTGATCAAAATTATTTTTTAGTGAGAAATATTAAAATTCAGTTGTGTTGGTAAGTTCGCTAAAAGTGCAACACAATTTTGTACTTTTACCCTTATGTGTGTGTGTGTTTAATATGTTTAACACCTTACATGGGGTGGTTTCCAAGGCATCAATTATCAAGTTGTCTAGGCATTTAGATGAGGATTAGGTACCAGAGAATTCAAGGAAGAAAATTTTTGACTTTCCCCATTCAATTTTTTATTTTATGTAAATATTTTATTTATTTTTATTCTATTTGATTGTTACAAGGATTTTAGAATTTTATTTGTAGGTTACAATAAAAAATTATGTGTAAATATTATATTTCAATGTATATACGAATGGAATGACACATAATAGAAAAATAGGTTGGTCGCAAGTTAAACACTGGTGTAATCCCTCTTTTTTTTATAACATTGCTTCATTTTAAAGAAAAAATGTTCAACAAGAAGTAAATGTATAAAAAGGAGGCTTCAACCCCCACTATAGGAGGTCATGTCCCCTACAAGGGCCACAACCCCCATAGTGGGGCCACATTCCCCTTACATATACTAGGGCTGGAGACACCATGCCCCATAGGCCCACAAGACTGTAGAGGAGTGGAGTCTCCACTCCCATGACAGCTAGGGTATCCTACACAACCACCCATGTAAATTTCCTTTCATTTTTTTTTAAATTTTAAATTTAATTATATTTACTTGTTTCCTTTCATGTGATATTCAAAATGAAAAAAATCCTTAAATTTTATAAATCTATTTACCTTTTTTTTAGCACCTTGATTTCACAATCTTTTTCTTTTAATAGATTTAATCATCCTTTAGGTATATAATGTTGGTGTAGGCTTTTTTTTTCCTAGTGGGTTAATTTATTTTCCCTTGGTCCTAGATTTTTCCTATAGTTTTATTAAGATTTCTTAGGATAATAAAGTAATTTTATTAGCAGGAGATAAATGATGTGGTGTGCCCTTCTTTAAAGTGTTGAACACTTTCCATTTTTGGTGGCATTCTCTACTTTTGTGGTTAATTCCTATTGGTTGGATTTTCCACCTCCATCATCTCCTTAGTTCTATACAAACTCACTACCTAGCTTGTATTTTTATATATTATAGCATATTCTTGCATACTTTAATGGCATACATGTACTTTGATGCATGTAGTCATTATTCTACAGATTTTCTTTGAGCTCCTAATGCAATCTTGTCATCTTGACATTTACACATCTCTTAGAATATCAAATCTATAATTATGTTATTTCATTTACAATTTTATAGCTTATCTCTCTCATAGAAGATCTTGGTTATTCAATCTATTTCAAATTTCTAACATGGTATCAAATCTTATATTTTGAGAGTTTTGAGTACTTTGATTCTTGATTAAGAGATTGGAATTTTTTGTATGATATTGTAAATTCTCATATGCTCTTCTTCAGTGTATTAATACAAAGAATCAAAAAGGAATTATGAAGATCTATTAATTCTATGTTTTCATGTGTTTTTGGTGAGATCTGGTGATTGTAGCTATTCTAGCTATAGTGGTAGTATTTTTTATTATCCCATTATGTATGAGAGGCTCAAGAAAGTAAGATTTGGATTTTGTTTCACTCAATTTGGCCACTATATGACACAGCAGAAAACATGGGTTTGAAGCTTAGATCTAGTGAATAACTTTTTGCAGGAGGTCTTTTGGCCAAAAAAGGACCTTTTCATTGTGTTCAAGAGGTCGAGTTGATGAATTTTTACATAAAATTCACCCATATTTGGTGATGGGAGCCGTCAAGGAAAAAAAATTACCAAGAGGGTCATACGTCCCCCTTGGCTATGTAGGTATGAGCACAAAATTAAAAACTTTGAAAAAAATATTTTTCAGTCAGTAGATTAAAATTAAAAATAAAAAAAATGTATAAAAAGTTGTAAAAAGAGCTAAGTTTTACGCTCAAATATAGCACTCAATGCTTTTAAAAATCCTGAAGCTAACTAGCCATGTGGTTTTTCTAAAGCCCATGGGATCCCTTGGGAACCACCAGTGGCTCTTGAAACAACCACACAATTTATTAACCATGGCATTAAATGAAAGTACTAGCATTTTTTGTTGAAACAACTAGTAGATAACTTCAAACCACCAACGGATTGTTAAACCACCACCCCCTCCATATCCAAAGCACCACCTCAATTGATGGTTCCAGCCAAGGGCCTCCAAGGGGCCACCAAGGCCCTCAAATAGGCTAAATTGGGTTTTTTTAAACATGCATAACTTTTCATCATGGTGTCTTATTTTGAAAAATGAGATATCATCAAAAATTTGGAGACAAGCACTTTCCATCCATGGAGGTTTTGAAAAGAATCTTTGCCATTTTTTCTAGATATTGCAAGTTGAAGCTATTTGTTGTATTTTTCTTCAAAGAGCCATAAATTTCACCCTGGTGCTCCATTTTTCAGAAATAAATAGGTGTTGGAAAGGTATTGAAGATAACTACACAAATATAAGGCTAGTTTTTTATATTTTTTCTTTGATTCATTTTGTATCATAACTTGTAATTTTGATCATTATGGGCCTATTAAGCATTGTATCTTGGAAGAGTCTTTATAAACACACTAATCATAAATTGCCAACATTGTTATATCTCGGGGGTGATTTATGAGACTAGTGGAAAGAGGGGGTGTCTCTTTATGTCTCTTTTTGCATTCACTTAAAGTTATTTTTTTTGTATCAATCTCGAGGGGATTATAAAAAAATTGTAATCATGAAGTAAGATAAAGATCCATTTATGGGGGGTTATGCATGTCTCTTAAAAATTATTTCCATCCTTATGTTATTAAGATAACTTTAGAGAACTATTTTCTTGGAAATAAGGGATAAAGAATCATTTATTTGAGCATGATTTATTGCCCTATCTCCTTGGACTCGTTCTTGAGCCAAGTGACTATAATCAAAAGAATGCATGGTTTAACAAAAATGACATGGTCTATGGAATAATATTTCTTATTAAATTTTTGAGGATATTCTATATCATGTAGAGCATACTAAGTGCCCTTTCACTTATTGTACCATCATCCAACAATTTTATGGAGATATTGGATCTTAATCTAAAAGTGATGTTTCCTTAGAGAACCAAGCTATCATGGATGATATTGAGACTTATGTTTATCCATCTTGTGTGGAAACATCTTGTGTGGATGATCGATTCATTGATATCCCATCACAAATACCTATTGTAGATTGAAATTATAGAGATGGTTCTTCGAGATCCTCTAGTGATTCATTGCAATAGGATCATTTATGTCTTCTAGATTCAATCTATTGGGACTGATTTCTAGATTCATTTCAGTGTTTCTTCTTTAAAATTTTCCAATGACTTCTTACAATAGAACATACATTATATTTTAGGTTCATATTTTTGGGATGATCTCTTGATAGGTATTTCAAACTTTTTTATGGAGACACATATTGCATATGTGGGAGACACTATTGATTGTATTCATCTTCTCTTTGATGAAGTCGATTATTCTTCAATTTTTGTGAGGGAAAACTTTGATCCTCTTGTTCATTCTCTACATGATCATTCATCATAGTTAAACATGAGTAAGGATACCTTGTATCATCATTTGGAGGAGACATCTTTAGAGGAGATACCTGAGTCTTTGGCTTGTGTTCTACATCAGTCTCTAGGAGATTTTGAGATTTCATTTTCAACAATGTGGCCTAGAACACCTAATTTGATCGTGAGAGCCTTCAACATAAACATGGGGACACTTGAGCCGATTTTAGAAACTCCATAAATATTGATTTTTATTTTTTATAGATTCTTTTCAATATTGGGGAGATAGCTCACATACACCTTTGGTTTTGTTTCTTCCTAAAGGAAGGAATTTTGTTCGACGATTGTGGACCATCTTCTACATTCAATTTTGGGCATCGACCATTGGATCTCTTTGAGGGGGCTTCTTTTTCCTTCCACTTTATTTATCCCTCTATTATTTGGGGGTTGTACTTCCTTTTTGTGGGATAATTTTGTATGTACATGGGCACCTAACATGGATTTTTTTTCAAGACCCATCATCTTTTACATCCTCCTAAGTTGTGCTTAAGGGGGGTGTTGGTATAGATTTTTGTTTTCCTAGTGGGTTGATTTATTTTCCCTTAGTCCTAGGATTTTCCTACACTTATTAAGATTTCTTAGGATAATAAAGTGATTTTTTTACTAGGAGATAAGTGATGTGGTGTCCCCTTCCTTAAAGGGTGGAACACTTTCCACTTTTGATGGTTAATTCCTATTGGTTGGATTTTCCACCTCCATCATCTCCTTAGTTCTATATAAACTCACTACCTAGCTTGTATTTTTATATATTATAGAATATTATTGTATTCTCTTACATACTTTGGTATACATGTACTTTGATACTGAAACATATAAAAAGAGAGGGCGCAATCACCAAATGAGATCAACAAATGGGTGCACCCAATTTTTGTGGCTAGTATGTTTCATTGAATTATGAGAGGTATAATGCATAAATAATAATAAAAAAATAAACCTAATTGTTATAACAACATAAAGAAAGGTTTTAAGATGCTAAAATTATTTGTATCTTGTTGAAAAAGATTGTTTTGAGCCTCACTAAGGACTCATTCACCCAGTGGTGAATGGGTCTCTATTAGGGTTCTAAAAAACTAATTTCTAGGTTATGTTCTTCAATATCTACACTCCTAGATCCCAAGTGTCTAGCTCCCGAAAGTCAGAAATGAATTCTATAGCTTAGTTTTCATGATCTTGCAAGAAAGATGAAAACTTTTACAACTTTGTAACTTTGACAATTTTTGCAACTTTTGTTCTCCACTTGATCTTCAACCTAAAATATATAATCACACATCAAGAGAGAAAAAAAAAATTATTTGTTAGGGAATAGGGGTTTTCCTTGGTCAAGCCTCGTTTAGGTAATTAAACCTTATGATGAAACACTAAAATATGAAACATGAAATAATGATACCTTGGATGAAGTCTAGGAATAAAAATCAGAAATCTAGCATGAATTAGATTTAAGGAATGTTGATCTTGATCTTGAATTTGTTGGAAAATGTGCCTCAACTTGCTAGCTTGAACCTATGTTAAGGACTTGACGAATTTAATTTTTGTTCATGTCTTTTCCGCTATACCACGGAGTGCTTCCTTCTCTTTGGCTATAGTGCGATGAACCTTGGCTTCATCGACATAATGATCACATATCAGTGAGTGACAATGTGTTGTCTCACCGATATGCTGATATGTGATGAATTGTATCAGTGTGACTTGGGGTCATCGATGGAACTCTTCACCGGGCTACATCGATGGACCAATGGCAGATGAAAGAAACTTGGATTTCGATGATAGTGAGGATCACAACAGAGTGTATCGATTAAAGGTGATCCTGATCTATGATTGAGATGTGATTAATCCAATGGTGCTCATTTATTCCATGCTCCTTTGTGATGAGGACCGAAAAACTCTTATGAAGCATGTAGAATTGACTAAGCGTATGACACTTGTCAGCTTAATCAATGATGCTCGCTAGTCCTATGCCTCTTGTGGTGGGTTTCGAGTGACTCATGAGGGGTGTACAGGCTTCGAACATGTGTTGTTATGCTAAGTATTTTTGGGAGACTTATTGGGAATATTGTAGGTTCCTTTTTTGATTCTCCAAAACTTCACAAGCAATGTACACATGCCTTGGTGGACCCTGGCCACGACAAGTGGTATCTGAAGGGGAAACACACAAACCTATTGACTATTGATGTGTATGTAGTTTAGTGGAGGTTGTTGACCTAGACAGAGGTTGTTTGAATTCCTGAGAAGTTTCGATTGTTAGTCTGTAGGGGAAGTTGAATCAAAATGGTTGTCCAGACAATGAATCGATCATGGCATTTGATGTACATGGTAGCGCACAAAAATGTTAATGGGTTGAAGGTTCGATGGTTGAACGGATCGATGTGTGATCAGTTTGTGAACATCCTTGTATGCTGAGATGAGAAGCATTGGAGTAGTTTTGTTTTGTGTAAGGTTGATCAGGTAAATTTGTTGTTGTAGTAATTTTCACCTGTGAAGGAAAGTCTAAAATTTGTATGTAAAGTTCATTTACTATAATACAAGAGATCTTTCTTTGGTGTGGTGGGTTTTTCTCCTGTAAGGGTTTTCCCATGTAAACCTGGTGTCTAATTATGTTTGATTTTATTTCTCTTCTCTGTTAATTCTTTCATGTGTGTCTTAATGAACTGTAATTGTGAAATTTAAATGCATATTTTTTCTCTCCTTTGAGTCTTGGCATTAGGAAAATTTGTTCCGCAATCAAATTTTTTCCTAACAAGTGGTATCAAAGCCTGGCCAGTTGTGTTATCCTTGTGGGTAGGTTGGTTTTTTGTGTGAATTTCTATTCAGTGGGAGTTTTTTATAATTCTTGAAATTTGTCTAATTACAGATTGAGATGGAAACGACAAGTATGTCTAGAAGGATTGAAATTAAGAAATTCAATGGTAGCAATTTTAAGCTATGGAAACTCAAAATGGAAGATCTGTTAGTTGATTGTGAGCTTTGGGTTACTGTGTCTGGAATGAAACCTACAACCATGAAGCAAGAGGATTGGGACCTCACAGATTGAAAATCAAAAGGGTTGATAAGACTCTATTTGGCAGATTCAGTTCTTCTAAATATTCATGAAGAGAAGATTGCATCTTCTTTATGGAAAAGACTGGGAGGTATTTATCAGGGCAAGTCCTTATGAATAAACTGTTCTTGAGGAAGAATTTGTACTCTTTGAAGATGGAGGGAGGAGCATATGTTGCTCATCATTTAAATACCTTTAACATGTTGATTGCTCAGTTAACATCTATAGGAGTGAAGATTGAAGAAGAAGATCGATGTATGCTCTTGTTATGTTCTTTGCCATATTCTTGGGATCACTTGGTGATGGCGATTGGGAGCATGAAAACCACTTTCAATATGGAGGATGTGGTTGCTTCTTTGTTATCAAAAGAGATGAGAAGGAAATATTTTGATATGGTGAAGGAGGCTCTTGTTGTTCGAGGAAAATTGAAAGAAAGAGCCAAGAAGAAGGACTAGAAGTCCAAATCAAAATCAAAAGGGAGATTAAAGTCTCTTGGAAAGAAGTCCAAGGTGAAGTGTTGGAATTATGGGCAGCCTGGTCATGTCCGAAAGGATTGCAAAAAGGAAAAAAATAAGTGGAAGAATAATTCTTCTAATAACGATTCTTCTTAGAGTGATGCAAATGCCTTTATTATAGCCTTGGCAACTCAGGCATCAGATGATGTATGGATGATTGATTCTGGAGCATCATTCCACATGAAATCTCATAGAAAATGGTTTACTAAGTATAAATAATGTGATGGTGGAAAGGTGTATCTGGCAAGCGATTCATCTCTAGAGATAGTTGGTCATGGAAGAGTTAGAATTTAGTTTCCTAATGGAAGAGTTAAGGGAATTGATGGCATAACTCATATACTAGGTCTGGCTCAAAATTTACTTTCTCTAAGAAATTTGAATGATTTTGGAGTGAAAGACTCATTCTCTAGAAATGGTTGTAAAATGACTAGAGGCTTGATGGTGATGGCTAGGGGTGCGCAAATTGGTACTTTGTACAAGCTAGATGTACTGGTTGTTCAATGCAATAGTGTCTCTCCAAAGTCATAGAAGGTTGTTCGTGAAGAGAAGAATGGAAATGTTCCTATTGGAGAACATTCCTTGGAAGTTAAACTTCCAACAAAAAATACTATGCTCTAGCATCAGAGGCTCAGTCACATTGGTGAGAAAGGTTTAAAAGCCTTGAAAAATAAAATACTAGTTGAGGGGCTTGATGATTGTAACCTTGAATTTGAATTTTGTGAACATTGTATATATGGTAAACATCACCATGTTTCATTCTACTCTAGTCCTCATAAATCCTCTAGTGTTCTGGATTAGATTCATTCTAATGTGTGCGGTCTAGTGGATGTTCCTTCTATTGGTTCTCAAAAATGAAGGTTTTAACCATAAAAGTTTGCCAAGTTCTTACAAAAATTTTGAACAACATACAAGGTCAATTACTCAATTAAACCCTCTACTCTTTAGGTTCTGCTAGACCTAGGTGGGTGAACCTATGTGAAATATGTAGATTTGAAATGAATTTCCTGCTAAACAGTCTACCCACAATGGCAATTGGGAATGGATAGACAAAAGGATACTACAACTACCCCTACTACAAAAATAAAAGGTTTTGGATATATTTTTTATAATGAATTCTATCTCCTGGGATATGGCAGATCAGTGCCTTCTTTCTATCAGGCAACGGAGTCAAAATATTACAACTTCCATATACATTTTCCTTTCTAACACAATTCAAATTACTAGGCACTCTAAGGGGTGAAGTTCTGATGACTAGCATAAACAGTGTTGAAATACTTTCCTACTTAGTTCATCTTCAATGATCAACAAAAATCTCACGAACACTGTGATTCACTTTAAAGGAATTTAGTTATGATTTGCAGACACCAATAAACTAAAATCACATAGAGTACATAAATGCACCTTGATGAATTAAAATATACTTGATATTTAAATTCAAATGATCGAAAAAATTCTAAATTTGAGAGAATTGAGCAAAAATTAATGGTTATAACATCACAACAGCAAAATACTAGAAAGGAATTTGGTCACAAAATCATTCTCATTTTCCTTGTTTCCAGAAGGCTCTTTTTTTACATTATCTCGTTCCCAGGAAAAAATCTCACACCTCCTACTGCAACTGATTTTCAAAAAATTTATACATTACACCTCAATAGTCATGACTTTTCATTTTACGCACCATAACCGTTTGATATTCTGATAGGAATGAAATATTTAAATAAGTTGCCTTATCGAAAATTTAAATATTTATGACTATAGTCGAGCTTTTAAAGTTTTACTTTAATATTTCCCATGGCTGTCATAGCTTATACCACTCTACTGCGGTCTCACATTCTTCAAACTGTGGTATCGCAGTGTTTGAATGTCGACTGCTCTGGCCCGTTCTTTTCTCCTACCACCCTACCACGGCTTCATTTTTTCTTGTCCAGTATCGCGATGTAACTTCTAGCCATCTTCACCATCTACTTCACCATCCACCGCAGTTTACAAGATGACCCCCTATGGTACCATGGTGGCTCCTACTCTGACCGTTTCCATGCCGTCGTTGACCGTTTCGTTGACCGCTACCTGTTCACCACAGCCACCGCAGTCTGTGGTTTGACCACGCGCGGTGGCATGGTAAACACTTTATGCCTCATCCCTAGCCACTATCGTTGTACACCACCAGCTAATTGCTTGCCTTCGACCATTACCACCACCGCTTACTCACCGCCCACCACAATACCACGGTCTATGTTTAGACTGCGTGTGGTGGCGCTATAAATGCTTTACGCCTGCCTGCTAACCGCTACCGCCATACCATGAGCCCATTGTGGGAGGTCGTGGTAAGGTGGTAAGTGATGTAAAATTGAACATGAAGGCAGCGGTAAAGGGTATAGGCTATATATGAGTGGAAAAAATGAATTTTTAATGGAAAAGATAGCAAATAAATGGGTTTAAATGGGAAAAAGGCCTTAAGATTTTCATGTGAAATTATAGTTCTAACACTTTGATTATCAAATTCTAAGTATTATGTTTCTTTCATTGATTATTATTCGAGAAGGGCATTTGTGTATTTCTTAAAAAGTAAATCAGAAGTGTTTAGTCATTTTAAGGAATTTAAAAACCTTGTGGAAAATCAGACTGGAAGAAAAATAAAATTTCTAAGGACTGACAATGGCGGTGAGTTTTGTTTTGATGAGTTTGAAAGGTATTGCAAAGACCATGGGATTAATAGGCATAAAACAACACCTTACACTCCACAACAAAATGGAGTTGTTGAAAGTTTAAAAAGGACATTGATGGAGAAGGCTATAAGTAAGTTGAGAAATGTTGGTCTAGATCAAAAGTTTTGGGCTAAGGCTATGGCTACAACATGTTACTTATTGAATCATTCGCCTTCGTTAGCACTTGTTGACAAAACACCTATGGAAGCTTGGTCTGGTAAGAAGCCCTCTCTCAGACATATTCGTGTCTTTGGCTATGAAGCATATGTTTATGTGCCAGATGTAAAAAGATCTAAATTGGACAAAAAATCTAAAAAATGTATCTTCATTGGGTATGGAATTGGTGTGAAAGGATACAAAATTTGGAATCCTGTGACTAAGAAGGTATTTTATAGCAAAAGTGTAATCTTCCGAGAGCTGAAACCTTCTTTAGTGGATTTGCAGTCAAAGATGAAAGAAAAAGAATAAAAGAATGATGTTGTTGAGATACCTCTAAATCTAGAAAAAGAGGAACAACACATTGAAAGTGTACCTGAAACTGAGGAGAGTTCAAGTAGCTCTGAGAGTTCTGAACAAGAAGAAGAACCACAACCTCAGCCTCAGCCTGTGAGGAGGTCTACATGTGAGAAGAAACAATCTGATAGGTATGGATGCTCTATGTTAGAATATAGTTGTGCCTATGCTTTTCTTACTAATACTAATGAGCCTAGGATTGTAAAAGAGGTAGTTGAAATGTCTGATTCAGATTCCTGGTTGGAAGCCATGAATGAAGAAATGGAATCATTAAGCAAAAATGAAACTTGGGATCCAGTTCCATTGCCTGAAGGTAGAAATCCTATGGGCTGCAAATGGGTGTTTAAAAAGAAAACTAGTCTGGGTGGTAGTATTGAGAAGTATAAAGCGAGATTGGTTGCAAAAGGTTATTCCCAGGTAGAGGGAATTGATTATGGGGAAAGTTTTTCTCCTGTAGCAAAGCTAACATCTATTAGATTTCTTTTATCACTTGCAATAGCATATGATTTGGAGATTGAGCAGATGGATGTGAAGACATCATTTCTTCATGGTGATCTTGAAGAAGAAATTTATATGTCCTAGCATGAGCACTTTGTGGGAAAAAGTAAATAAAATCTGGTTTGTGAGTTGAAAAAATCTTTGTATGGTTTGAAACAATCACCTAGGATGTGGTACCAGAAATTTGACACATTTGTCTTCTCATTAGGATTTGTAAGATCAAAATTCAATCATTGTGTGTACTACAAGACTAAAAATTATCAGATTCTTATTATTTCCCTTTATGTTGATGATATATTGTTCATAGGAAATAGTAAGTTAATGATTTCTGATCTAAAATCTCAGTAGTCTGCAAAGTTTGAAATGAAAGATCTTGGTGCAACTAGGTATATTCTGGGGATGGAAATAACCAGGGACAAAAAAAGCAAAAAATTTTGGCTTAGCCAGAGTATGTATATTAGTACTATTCTGGAGAGATTTGGTATGAATGATTGCAAGTAGCTAGTTGTTCTAGTTTTGCAAGGAATGAAGCTATTTATTGAAGATTGTCCAAAATATCCTACTGAGATGGAGGACATGACCAAAGTGCCTTATGCTAGTGTAGTTGGTAGTTTAATGTATGCAATGGTCTGTATAAGGCTAGACATTTCCCAAGCAGTGGGAGTTCTCAGCAGATTTATGGTGAATCCAGGAAGGACGCATTAGGATGTTGTGAAAAGAGTGTTTAGATATCTGAGGGGAACTTCGGGATATGATCTGTGTTACCATGGAAATTTGGTTGGATCATAGAGGACTCTCAGCATTCATGGATATGTGGATTCTAATTGGGCAAGGGATGTTGAGAATAGAAGGTCCACCAATGGATATACTTTCATGTTGAATGGTGGTGCAATTAGTCGGATGATCAAGCGAAAAGTTGTAGTTGCTTTGTCCACTATGGAGGTTCAGTACATGGCAGCAACTCATGCCTATAAGGAAGCTGTTTGGCTTAGAAGATTGTGTTCTGATATTGGTTTTGATGCAAAGAAAAATATTATTTACTGTGATAGTCAGAGTGCTATTTGTCTTGCGAAAAATCCAACTTTTCATGCTAGGACGAAACATATCGATGTGTAGTATCACTTTGTTCAAGATATGGTGGAGGATGGAAAGGTCTATTTAGAAAAGGTGGATACTCTAAAGAATTTTTCTGATGCATTGACAAAGCCAGTGAGCATGGAAAAATTTAGGTGGTGTGCAAGTTTGATGGGCCATGGGACCTATGATCTTCAGTAATTTTGAAGTCTGGAGGAAGCCAATAAGTCTTCATCAAGTGGGAGCTTGTTGGAAAATGTGCCTCAACTTTATGGCTTGAACCTTTGTTAAGGACTTGACAAATTTACTTTTTGTTCATGTCTTTTCTCCTATACCATAGAGTCGTTCCTTCTCTTTGGTGATAACATGATGAACCTTGGCTTCATTGGTAGAATGATCACATATCGGTGAGTGACAATGTGTTGTCTCCCCAATATGCTGATATCTGATGAACTGTATCAGTGTGACTTGGGGTCATCGGTGGAACTCTTCACCAGGATACGTCGATGGACCGATGGTAGATGAAAGTGACTTGGATTCCAATGGTAGTGAGGATCACAACAGAGTGTATCGATTAAAGGTGATCCTCATCTACGGTTGTGATGTGATTAATCCAACGATGCTCATTTATTCCGTGCTCCTTTGTGATGAGAACCGATAGACTCTTATGAAGCATGTGAAATTGACTGAGTGTATGACACTTGTCAGCTTAATCAATGGTGCTCGCTAGTATTGTGCGTCTTGTGGTGGGTCCCAAGTGACTCATGAGGGGTGTATAGGCTTCGAACACATGTCATCGTGTTAAGTATTTTTGGGAGACTTATTAAGAATATTGTAGATTCTTTTTTTGATTCTTTGAAACTTCACAAGTAGTTTACGTGTGTCTTGGTAGACCTTGGCCATGAAAAGTGGTATATGAAGGGGGAAATGCATGGACCTATTGATTGCTAATGTGTATGTCATTCATTGGAGTTTTCTAACTTGGAAAAAGGTCATTTGGATTCCTGTGAAGTTTTGACGGTTAGTTTGCAGGGGTAGTTGAATCGAACTAGTTGTTCAGAGAATGGATCGATCGTGGCATTTGTTGTGCATGGTAGCACACCAGAATTGTAACGGGTTGAAGGTTCAATGGTTGAACGGATCGATGTGTGATCAACTTTTGAACATCTTTGTATGTTGAGATGAGAAGCATTGGAGCAGTGTTGTTCTATGTAAGGTTGATCAGGGAACTTTTCTGTTGTAGTAATTATCACCTGTGAAGGAGAGTCTGAAACTTGTATGTAAAGTTCATTTACTATAATACAAGAGATCTTTCTTTGGTGTGGTGGGTTTTTCCCATGTAAATTTGGTGTCTAATTTTGTTTGAGTTTATTTCTCTTCTCTGTTAATTCTTTCATGTGTGTCTTAATGAACTATAATTGTGAAATTTAAATGCATATCTCTTCTCTCCTCTGAGTCTTGGCATTAGGAAAAAAAAATTCGCAATCGAATTTTCTCCTAACAAAATTTTGATATGAAATGATTCTTGACTTAAATATTCAATGCTACATCAAGACGTTAGCTCAACAACATGCATGATGCACTATTCCTTTGACATGATGAAATGGCCTTTGATTGCTACAATAAAAACCTTGATAATTTTCCCTTGAATACCTTTTAAATGCTCTTGTAATGCTATTGTAAAAGTACTCTTGATTTCTTATGAAGATCTAGGATGAATTTATGTGAGATAACCTTATATTTATACATATGATTTTTTCCCAAAATTCAAATAACACAAGATGACATCAGATCTAGGATTTGAAATCACTAAAATCTCGCCAAGAATATGCTAAAAAAGGGATGTCCTAAGTTAAGGAGGACCCATTCTCCATAGGGAAAATGGGTCCTAGTATACTCAACTAGGACATGCTTCAAGGATATGAAATAACATGCCAAAAGTGGGCCCTAAGACCTAGGAAGGACCCATTCGCTAGGTGGAAAATGGGTCCCAAGTCACTAGACTAGGACTCAAACCTTGCCAAATTAAGCATTGTAAAATATTATTAATGAGTCTCAGACTTTATCCATTCGAAAATGCAATAAATAAGGCTTAGATTTGAATGTAAGGGGTCAATTAATCTCTAATTAACCTCAATTAATTAATAAAACCTTAGATTAGTGTGAAAGTGTAAGGAAACACTTTACAACACCCTAAATAAGGAACAATTGAGTCCATTTTGTTAAAAAGGGTCCTAAACTTAATTTGAATGTGTAAAACACATTATAACACTAAATTGAGGCAACATTAGACTCATTTATTGTTAATTATTCTGAATTAAGGAAAATAGATACATTTTTTGTTACTACATTTTTCCTCCACTTTAGTGAGAGTTTTCCCCCATGACAAACTCACACTAAAGTATACATTCAAGATATTTATGTATGCAACAATGAAAAAGATAATCATACACTATCAAAGACCAAGAAAAATAAAGAATCAAGTTTCGACCTTCCAACTCAATATGGAATGCAGTTGTTTGTCTGAGAAAAAGGATCAAGCTTTAACAGTCTTTCCAACACAATATGGACCAGGTCTAGTCTATTTGTCCAAAAATGTTTACAAGTGGAACACAATGTCCACTATGCAAGCAACACACACACGCTCACTTTGGGGTAGTGGAACCTTAGGCCCTCCACTAGGTGAGTATCTTGAAAAGGTGGAAAATGAGAATCATATTAGCCTCCCATACCATACCAAGGTTATCCTACTGATAACTTTAATAAGGCACCACAATCCTAAGTTCCTATGAATATTATGTCTATAAGTTTTTGTTCAAAGGGATCTCACTTCATGTAAGGTCCTCTTCTTAGGGAACATCATGCCTAATGTCTCCAAGAGAGGACGAGTCAAGAATATGAGATTGCCACTATGGGATGCCTTGTTTCATATCATGCCACTAGGGAAATTCATATGATTATACATATCACACTCTTGGACGACAGCAAACCAAATGACACCACCAATAAAAGGACGCAACACAAGAAAAACAACATCACACCATGAAATATGCAAAATGTCAAAAGATTTCATCGATGTATGCCCCCACTTTAAAGTGGTTGCTAACACCATTTTTGTGAGCAACTGCTTTAAATTAGCCAATGTTTTATCCTTAGACATGAGAGATTTCCTTGGAAAACCCTATGCCAAGTCATATGTTTCCAAAATAAAGCTACATCATGAAAAGGAAGGAGGGGTTGCCCCCAAAAATACATAAGGGATCTTTGGAATTAGGGTCAATATGTCTTTGCTACAATGTTTTCATAGAGCTCAGAAATGTCATCATTCCCTAAATACTCATAGAACTCGAAGAATGACACAAAAAGAGAAAAAAAAAGAAAAAGCCTTTTGGGTCAACATGAAAGAGACCTAAATGTCTCAATGCCTTGTGTCATCCTCGAAAGGAAAACACAAAACAAATGAAAAATATAAAGTGTTTATGACATAGAGAAGAATGTAGATACATATAGAGGAATGCACAAAAAGAGAGAGAGATATCAAACAAAAAAATATGGGGGATCAAATTACGCAAATGCAATCACATAAAGAACATGAAAAATTAAAAAAAAAGAAAAATACTTGTAAGGCACATGTTATTCTACATATAGCAAGTTGTTTGTGTCCCAATCTCAATTTTTATATACAAAAGGCAGAAAAATAGCCAAAGGGACAACAAGTGTCGAACTAGGGGAAACACCAATTTTAACACTCTTTTAAGGAGATTTGTCATTTAAGCTCATAGAAGAGGAAAATAATGTACTCAATTTGTTATGCACTTGTTCATCAATCCTTGTAATTCCAATGTCCTCATCTAGATTGATCACAATAGGAGGTCAAATGATAATGTCTCTTGAAGGTTCTTGTTTATGTTGCAGCGAGGGTATAGAGTCATTATGCATTGCTTCAAGTAAGTTCAGATTTTGATTTTATGTGTTGCTATTTTCTTCCTTATATTCTAACATATGAGCAATAGCACAATGCCTACACCTACACTCTCTAGCATTTTAGTTGAACATTTCAATCTATTATCAATTTGTGTTTGCATAGGAGTGGGTTTGTCAACCATAGGTTTCTTCTCTTCCTTGGGAGGTGTTGGTGTTTTATTTTTCCCACATAGAAATTGCAGATCTCTAAGAGGTAGCCGACCCCTATCAAGGATAACTACAACAACTAGTGGCCAACTAATGAGATTCAGTTGTGGACTGAACTCCCCTACACTTTTGGCTCTGTAGGACCAAGGTGGGTAAACCTAAATGTGTTCATAAGAATACCTCATGATTGCGAAGAACACTTCCTGTATACAGATCACAATTCCTACACACTCAAAGAGATAGTCATCATTTCATGGTATTGGTAGACCAGAGAATGATTACCACTCCCGAAGAGCAACGAAATTGACCCACTTACTATGAGAAAATACCTCCCGAAGGAAGACAAGGTTTTAACAAGTGTTTCTGTTCAGTATTCAAATTACCGTGCTTAAAGCTCAAAGTCTTAAACCAAAAATAATGCTACAAACATTGTTCAGTGCCTCACCCATTGGGCAATGGAGTCATACAGAATAAAATCCTGATACAATGAACTTATCTTCATATAGCATTACTATCATGAGATATTCTAGTACACTAAAACAGTACTTCTTCAAGAATCCTAAGCATATACAACCATGAACATGTAATTGATTCTTCAAGAATTTGATCAACTTCTTAAGTTAAAGAAAGAAAAAACTAACTACACTTTCAATTAATTGTTGAAACTGAATGGACAAACCCTTGATAATTCCACTCATAATCCATGGAACACACACAGGAGAGTAAACCATCTTAATTTTATAGATTTCTTTCGATATCAGTAATTAAAAAAGCATATAATACTAATTTGTATACAAATTTCCCCTTGGGATGATTTTCTGAACAAAATATTCATGACATTTTAACCATAAGACTAATTGTACAAACTTTAAAGCTTTGGACCCCAAAATTCCTGACCCCGACCATGAGCCATGGAATCTCCTTTATATATCAGGAGAGCAATAAGCATTAGGCTACATCTTTCGATACAAAATTGAATTTCAACTCCAAGTGAAATTCAAATTTACATTCCTTATCATTAGATAACATCATGCATGATCGAAGGAATCAAAATGGTTACATAGTAACTAGCTGGAGAAAAAAATCGAGCAAAGCACGCGCACATCCACGTCCACAGGAGAGAACAAAAAGCAGGAACAAACACATCCAACCTACCCGCCACCACTCATCATCAAGAGAACACATGGCCCCAGTATAGGCGACTGCTTCGAGTCCGTGCTTGCGACAATGATGGAACCACCTCTCTTTTACCATCCTTGTGAGCATCATCCCTGACAACTAGACCCGGTGCATGTGTAGTTATCGGTTCAATTGCCAGAACCTCCTCGTCAACTCCCAAGAGTTCAATCAGAGTAGCCAAGTAACATCGATAATCCAAATCGGCATCGGATTCATCAGAATCTGAAATGATCACCGGTGACGAACAGTGCATTGGCTACTTTCTAGTGTTTCTTGCAGCACCCCTAGGCACAGTGGGTGTCACAGGCTCCATCATGATTGGCGACCCTTGGGATCTCAGCCTCGCGCTCCTACGCTTAATTGATTTATCCATGAAAGAAGCAAAGCTCTGCAACACACAAGAGAAGAAACTTTCTTGCACATAGATACAAGAAGAATGCAATGCTAATCGTATACAACTCAATCAGCATTTATAGAACAGCCTAGCATGCAGGGTACAATTACTTGAAGGCAATTCAAGCATTCAAACAATTAGTGACCAAGATAACTATGAATACTCTCAGTAGGACAACACTATTTGCACATCGGAGGAAATCAGGTGGAGATCCTCTGGAGAAGGAAAACCCCTACCATTAATGACATGAGCAACATCCAAGCAATACATGCTATGCATACAACTCACACACCCCTTCTTGAAATTGAACTGTCGATTCAGACCACACTGTAGCAATACGGAGGGTGGAGATCAAGTCAATGGATACTGACAATCCACCTCGACGCCCTTAGAAAAAATAGCCAATCAAAACCCTCAAAAATAGTAGGTCCAAATCGCACAGTGGGACCCACATTGTCCCATTGGCAAGGAAAGAAAAGCCACGTGCCATGCCCTCGCAGACCTTGCAACACCCTCCCGGATATTTACTCCGCTCGTGCGAGGTGTGCGAGAAACCATAATTACCCTGTTATTAATGGCTATCACCAGTGAAAAGATGGGCCCACGTCATATCCAACACCTCGGGAAGAAAACCCACTCATTCGTTCACACCAGATGGTGACATCTCGCGAGCCTCGCACCACTTTGGTGACGCCAGCAAGAAAACCTGCGAGGTCGGCGAGAAATGGCCAAGATCCAATCCTGTGATTGGACGGTTCCTCAGACTTTAGATATAACATCCAAGTGGGGCCCACATTAAAATTCTCGGCGGTGTAGAACATAAGACATCATGTCAAAAGACCGATGAATCAAGTGAAATGAGGTAGGTAAAGCATGACCCAAGAGGGATAAAACCTCACTTAAGTGACCGGTTCCCCCAGGCAGTAGGTCACCGTTAAAACATAACAAGAGGGTTTCAAAAGGTCGGTAATCAAAATTACCATGAGTAACTTTGAAACTCTAAAACCCCAACTTCAATTTTCTCAAAAATTTGAAGTCCCATTAGTGGCTTTGACTGGGGATGTATGCCCCCTGTGGGCATAGCAAGAATCCAGAATCTCTGGTTTCGCAGACCAGATTGCTGAATTGCACAAGCCCCTCGACAGATATATTTCCTTGTTCTGCCAACTGGACCTGTGTATACAAACATGATAGCCCCAGGCTACCAAACAAGAGAAATCAATGCTTACCTCTATCAAAAACAAAACTTTCCATTTCTTGACAGAAAAAGAACTTGCAACAGTCACCATTTGATGTTTCGAAATGCATGGGATAACCAATACCTCTGTGACTGCAATGGAAGCTTTCCCCACTCTGCCCCTGTCTTGATTTAATCAATGCTCTGCCCCACCAATTTAAAAGCAATATGTGACCATGATAATATTTTACCTTATCCTGCTCTTGGTCATAATTCACAGGGTGTTGACTCATATGTTCCAAGAAATGAAAACTCTCATAACTTACCTAGTCCGCAATATCATCCATTTTGTTATCCTCAGTTTGCATTTTAAATTGAAAGTTATCATACAGAACAATATGCAAAGTACCCTTATTTCCATTAGCTAACCAAGACAATACATAGCTCAAGGAATTTTTCTCCTGGCACATCCTTTCTTGTACCTCTTCATTCATCTCTATATGAAAACCCTCAGAGATAGGTTTTAAAACATCAACTTCACTTTGATCAAAAAAGATAGAGCAATACATACTGGCTTTATTGTACTCAGTACTCTCTGTTGAATATGTTGATCTACAAATGAATAATTCAGCACAATCTAAAAACCCCTTACTGACTACATCAAATCTAGAAGGCAGTAACACCTCCATCTCCACTTTACATAGGTAGTTAGGGAAAACCATAGGGCCTATGTATTCACCACAATACTGGCTATCTTCGATTGTATTCTTCTGATCATAGACACCAATATCATTAGATTATTCACCATTTATATAACTCCCCTGTTCCAATGCTAACATATCTGAGGTACACTCTAGATATACACCATCTGACAATTTTTTCTTCACTTGGGAACAAACATGGGGCTCTTCATCTTCACACAACTCTGGTAAAAATAATAGTTCTGTTGCATTCTCTGCACTACAATCATTACCCCTAAAATCATAATCACTAGCTTGCAATAGAATCTCAGTAATATTAGAATCATAATAGGTGTCTCACATAATCCTACATCATTTTGCCTTTCAATTTCATCATTACTTATGCAAACATCCTGTAATGAATGAGCACTACCTTTATTTTGTGTAGATGCATTCATGGCCGACTCTTCAATCTCTATCCATTGAATCACCTGAGCCAAATTAGCAAGTTTCAATTCCTCTGGTAAGGAACCCAGTCTTGATTCATATAGTTCACAAAACAAATCAATGCATTCATAATCATTAGGTCTTTGCTCTATGGGAATTTGTATTAAGATTTCAAAAAATCTCAAAAAAAACTCATATGATGATTCCTTTTCTTGCCTTCTCATATCATACAGTTCTGATACACAAAAAACCTGATCCTCTTCACTCAAATTGGACTAGGCTTCAACTTGGATCTCATTATCATCAAATTTCATTTTTGGACTTATAACAATTCTAGCGAGAATTTTATCATCAAATTTTTTAATAGTCGGCTCAGATATTATATTAGCATTGGCTAAGCAAGGGCAATCAATACCTGCAGTCGGATATCTCTTCATCATTGAATATTTCATGTTATTTTCAATTTCCATAGCTAGCTAGTATGCTTGAGGTAGAGTAGTAGGTTCTTTATCCCTTAATAAAAATCTCATCCTCTTATTGAAAGCACCTAGATATACAACCAAGCTTTCAGCTTCATTTGGTCTTATTTCTTTAGGGATCTCCGTTAATGCTCTTGAAAACCTGAGATTAAAATGCGGGACTAATTCCTCCTCTTGTATGTGATTTCCCATAAATCCTTTCCTCACTATGTTGGGATTGACTCTTTCACCAAATTGTTCCATAAAAGAAATCACCAACTGATTCCATGAAGTAACGGAAAAGACAGGCAGATAGGAAAACCAGTCTCTAGCATCACCTTTTAGGGTTTGCACAAATAATTTCATGACAACATCCTCATGATCAATTTCATAATCACCCATTACATCTACAAAATGTTGTAAATGTTTTGAAGCCGATTCTACAACTTGCCCTGTATATTGAGGTAAATACTCCCTAATTTTCCTAGGAATTGAATTAGGGTAATTACTGATACCACTAAACATAAAAGGCATATACCTTTGTGTTACAAAACTCCCAAAATGGCTTAATACAACGTATTCTTCTAGCATATTTATGTTTGACCTTACACACGGTAGACTATTTAATAGCATATAGCTATTAGACACATCACTTGTCAGCTCAACCAGGAATTTGTTAATGACTGACAAAAGTATTCCTTATTTTCCAAGATTTTATGCAATACAAATGTGTTTCATAAATCCTTTTACACATTGTATTACTTAGAAGTATGGTAAAACAAATCCTTGTTCCCTTGTATATGCTCGACATATAAATTTGGAACCATTTTTGTCTTTAATCAAAACACCCATTATCATTTAAAAGTAGTGAACTGTTTTGGTTTTGGTAAAATACCTGGTAGTTGTTAGCAACATGTATCAACCTTTTTTCCAGACTATAAACAACACAAATCTGGAACTATTCCTTCATTTATTCATTGGTTCTTTAGTCAGAGTCGCCACCTCCTTTCAGAGGACAATATTTCAAAGAACTTTGAGAGCCTGTTTTCTAGGTTCTGTCAAATTATGGGTTTCATTACCCATGACAGAGTCGCACCATACCACCAGTAGTATTTCTCATAATCATAACCCATTACCATCAAAATTTATCACTTATCTTTACTTTGAACAACAAGTTCTGGATAAGCCCCTCCCATCCCTATGGTTCCTTTGTCTTCTTTCTCCCTCTTTTTCTTTAAATTTCTCAGAAGTTCTCCCCAAATAAAACCATCCTTCAATGAATAACTCTAGAACTCCTAAATCTGTTGCTTATAGGACACCATAGACCATAAGATTATTATGATTACGTTTGAACTACCTCCTTTCATTTAATTTGAAACATTCACCGTGTAAATTCAGAAAAAACATATCTTTTAATATGACTCTATATTAGCGTCGTCTGCAACCAAAACTTACTGAGCTTGTCCCCAGTGGAGTCGCCATTCTGTTGGTGTTTTTTCCCACATGGAAATTGCAGATCTCTAAGAGGTAGCCAACCCCTATCAAGGATAACTACAACAACCAATGGCCAACTAATGAGAGTCAGTTGTGGACTGAACTCTCCTACACTTTTGGCTCTGTAGGACCAAGGTGGGTAAACCTAAATGTGTTCATAAGAATACCTCATGATTGGTAAGAACGCTTCCTATATATAGATCAAAATTCCTACACACTCAGAGAGATAGTCATCATTTCATGGTATGGTAGACCAGAGAATGAGTACCAGTGTCAAAGAGCAACAGAATTGACCCACTTACAATGAGAAAATACCTCACGAAGGAAGACAAGGTTTTAACAAGTGTTTATGTTCAGTATTTGGATTACCATGCTTAGAGCTTATAGTCTTAAACCAAAAATAATGCTACAAACATTGTTCAGTGCCTCATCCATTGGCCAATAGAGTCATACAGAATAAAATCCTAATACTATGAACTTATCTTCATATAGCATTACTATCATGAGATATTTCAGTACAATAAATAGTACTTCTTCAAGAATCCTGAGCATATACAACCATGAACATGTAATTGGTTCTTCAAGCATTTGATTAACTTCTTGAGTTAAAGCAAGAAAACTAGCTACACTTTCAATTAATTATTGAAATTGAATAGAGGAACCCTCGATAACTCCATTCACAATCCATGGCACACACACAAGATAGTAAACCATCTTAATTTTATAGATTTCTTTCGATATCAGTAATTTAAAAAGCATATCATACTAATCTGTATACAAATTTCCCCTCGGGATGATTTTAAGAATAAAATGTTCATAACATTTCAACCATAAGACTGACTGTACAAACTTCAAAGCTTTGGACCCAAAATTTCTAACCCCCTCGATAATGAGCCATGAATCTCCTTTATATAACAGGAGAGCAATAAGCATTAGGCCTCATTGTCGGTACAAAATTGAATTTCAACACAAAATGAAATTCAAATCCATATTCCTCATGATTTGATTACATCATGCATGATCGGAGGAATCAAAAAACGGTTACAATAACCAGTCGATGAACAAAAATTAGTGCAAAGCACGCGCACGTTCACGTCCACAAGAGAAAAAGGCATGAGCAAACACGTCCAACAAATCCCCAACCAGTCACCATCAAGAGAACACACGGCCCCGGTACAAGCGACCACTTCGAGTGTGTGCTTGAGACAGCGATGGCACCACCTCCTCTTTACCAACCTTGCGAGCACATCCCCGAACAACTAGACCCGATGCCAATGTAGATACTGGCTCAATTGCCAGAACCTCCTCGTCCACTTCCATAAGCTCCGCCAGGGAGGCCAAGTAGTACTAATAATCAGAATCAGTCTCAGATTCATCAAAATTAGAGATGATTATCAGGGATGAACAATGCACTGGCCTCTTCCCAGTGTTCCCAATAATAGCCTTGTGAGCCATGGGAGAATCAGACTTCTTCATGACTAGCAAAGCCAACCTCGCACTCCTTCGCTTAACTGATTTATTCATGATAGAAATAGAGCTGAACAACAAACAGAAGAAGAAACCTCACTGCACACAGACACAAGAGGATGCAATGCTGATCGCATACAACTTAGTCAGCATTTATAGAGTAGGCCAGTATGCAGGGTACAGCTACTTGAAGGCAATTCAAGCACTCACATAATTAGTGATCCAGATAACCATGAATACCCTCAGTAGGATGGCACTATTTGCATGTAGGAGGAAATCAGGTGGAGATCCTCTGGAGAAGGAAAACCCGTGCCATTAATGACACAAGCAACAACCAAGCAATACATGCCACGCGAACAACTAACACACCCCTTCCTTGCAATTGAACTGCCGATTCGGGAGACACTCTAACAAACAGAGGGTTGAGATCAAGTCAATGGACATTGACAATCCACCTCGACACCTTTAGAAAACATATCCAATCAAAACCCTCAAAAGTAGTAGATCTGAACCACACAATGGGACCCACATAGTTACATTGGCAAGAAAAGAAAAGCCACTTGCTACGCCCTCGTAGACCTCACAATACCCTCTTGGATATTTACTCCGCTCATGCGAGGTGTGCGAGAAACCATAATTACCC
>CM021105.1:178758631-178982169 GCA_007115665.2 Sequoiadendron giganteum
AAGATCTAAATTGGACAAAAAATCTAAAAAATGTATCTTCATTGGGTATGGAATTGGTGTGAAAGGATACAAAATTTGGAATCCTGTGACTAAGAAGGTATTTTATAGCAAAAGTGTAATCTTCCGAGAGCTGAAACCTTCTTTAGTGGATTTGCAGTCAAAGATGAAAGAAAAAGAATAAAAGAATGATGTTGTTGAGATACCTCTAAATCTAGAAAAAGAGGAACAACACATTGAAAGTGTACCTGAAACTGAGGAGAGTTCAAGTAGCTCTGAGAGTTCTGAACAAGAAGAAGAACCACAACCTCAGCCTCAGCCTGTGAGGAGGTCTACATGTGAGAAGAAACAATCTGATAGGTATGGATGCTCTATGTTAGAATATAGTTGTGCCTATGCTTTTCTTACTAATACTAATGAGCCTAGGATTGTAAAAGAGGTAGTTGAAATGTCTGATTCAGATTCCTGGTTGGAAGCCATGAATGAAGAAATGGAATCATTAAGCAAAAATGAAACTTGGGATCCAGTTCCATTGCCTGAAGGTAGAAATCCTATGGGCTGCAAATGGGTGTTTAAAAAGAAAACTAGTCTGGGTGGTAGTATTGAGAAGTATAAAGCGAGATTGGTTGCAAAAGGTTATTCCCAGGTAGAGGGAATTGATTATGGGGAAAGTTTTTCTCCTGTAGCAAAGCTAACATCTATTAGATTTCTTTTATCACTTGCAATAGCATATGATTTGGAGATTGAGCAGATGGATGTGAAGACATCATTTCTTCATGGTGATCTTGAAGAAGAAATTTATATGTCCTAGCATGAGCACTTTGTGGGAAAAAGTAAATAAAATCTGGTTTGTGAGTTGAAAAAATCTTTGTATGGTTTGAAACAATCACCTAGGATGTGGTACCAGAAATTTGACACATTTGTCTTCTCATTAGGATTTGTAAGATCAAAATTCAATCATTGTGTGTACTACAAGACTAAAAATTATCAGATTCTTATTATTTCCCTTTATGTTGATGATATATTGTTCATAGGAAATAGTAAGTTAATGATTTCTGATCTAAAATCTCAGTAGTCTGCAAAGTTTGAAATGAAAGATCTTGGTGCAACTAGGTATATTCTGGGGATGGAAATAACCAGGGACAAAAAAAGCAAAAAATTTTGGCTTAGCCAGAGTATGTATATTAGTACTATTCTGGAGAGATTTGGTATGAATGATTGCAAGTAGCTAGTTGTTCTAGTTTTGCAAGGAATGAAGCTATTTATTGAAGATTGTCCAAAATATCCTACTGAGATGGAGGACATGACCAAAGTGCCTTATGCTAGTGTAGTTGGTAGTTTAATGTATGCAATGGTCTGTATAAGGCTAGACATTTCCCAAGCAGTGGGAGTTCTCAGCAGATTTATGGTGAATCCAGGAAGGACGCATTAGGATGTTGTGAAAAGAGTGTTTAGATATCTGAGGGGAACTTCGGGATATGATCTGTGTTACCATGGAAATTTGGTTGGATCATAGAGGACTCTCAGCATTCATGGATATGTGGATTCTAATTGGGCAAGGGATGTTGAGAATAGAAGGTCCACCAATGGATATACTTTCATGTTGAATGGTGGTGCAATTAGTCGGATGATCAAGCGAAAAGTTGTAGTTGCTTTGTCCACTATGGAGGTTCAGTACATGGCAGCAACTCATGCCTATAAGGAAGCTGTTTGGCTTAGAAGATTGTGTTCTGATATTGGTTTTGATGCAAAGAAAAATATTATTTACTGTGATAGTCAGAGTGCTATTTGTCTTGCGAAAAATCCAACTTTTCATGCTAGGACGAAACATATCGATGTGTAGTATCACTTTGTTCAAGATATGGTGGAGGATGGAAAGGTCTATTTAGAAAAGGTGGATACTCTAAAGAATTTTTCTGATGCATTGACAAAGCCAGTGAGCATGGAAAAATTTAGGTGGTGTGCAAGTTTGATGGGCCATGGGACCTATGATCTTCAGTAATTTTGAAGTCTGGAGGAAGCCAATAAGTCTTCATCAAGTGGGAGCTTGTTGGAAAATGTGCCTCAACTTTATGGCTTGAACCTTTGTTAAGGACTTGACAAATTTACTTTTTGTTCATGTCTTTTCTCCTATACCATAGAGTCGTTCCTTCTCTTTGGTGATAACATGATGAACCTTGGCTTCATTGGTAGAATGATCACATATCGGTGAGTGACAATGTGTTGTCTCCCCAATATGCTGATATCTGATGAACTGTATCAGTGTGACTTGGGGTCATCGGTGGAACTCTTCACCAGGATACGTCGATGGACCGATGGTAGATGAAAGTGACTTGGATTCCAATGGTAGTGAGGATCACAACAGAGTGTATCGATTAAAGGTGATCCTCATCTACGGTTGTGATGTGATTAATCCAACGATGCTCATTTATTCCGTGCTCCTTTGTGATGAGAACCGATAGACTCTTATGAAGCATGTGAAATTGACTGAGTGTATGACACTTGTCAGCTTAATCAATGGTGCTCGCTAGTATTGTGCGTCTTGTGGTGGGTCCCAAGTGACTCATGAGGGGTGTATAGGCTTCGAACACATGTCATCGTGTTAAGTATTTTTGGGAGACTTATTAAGAATATTGTAGATTCTTTTTTTGATTCTTTGAAACTTCACAAGTAGTTTACGTGTGTCTTGGTAGACCTTGGCCATGAAAAGTGGTATATGAAGGGGGAAATGCATGGACCTATTGATTGCTAATGTGTATGTCATTCATTGGAGTTTTCTAACTTGGAAAAAGGTCATTTGGATTCCTGTGAAGTTTTGACGGTTAGTTTGCAGGGGTAGTTGAATCGAACTAGTTGTTCAGAGAATGGATCGATCGTGGCATTTGTTGTGCATGGTAGCACACCAGAATTGTAACGGGTTGAAGGTTCAATGGTTGAACGGATCGATGTGTGATCAACTTTTGAACATCTTTGTATGTTGAGATGAGAAGCATTGGAGCAGTGTTGTTCTATGTAAGGTTGATCAGGGAACTTTTCTGTTGTAGTAATTATCACCTGTGAAGGAGAGTCTGAAACTTGTATGTAAAGTTCATTTACTATAATACAAGAGATCTTTCTTTGGTGTGGTGGGTTTTTCCCATGTAAATTTGGTGTCTAATTTTGTTTGAGTTTATTTCTCTTCTCTGTTAATTCTTTCATGTGTGTCTTAATGAACTATAATTGTGAAATTTAAATGCATATCTCTTCTCTCCTCTGAGTCTTGGCATTAGGAAAAAAAAATTCGCAATCGAATTTTCTCCTAACAAAATTTTGATATGAAATGATTCTTGACTTAAATATTCAATGCTACATCAAGACGTTAGCTCAACAACATGCATGATGCACTATTCCTTTGACATGATGAAATGGCCTTTGATTGCTACAATAAAAACCTTGATAATTTTCCCTTGAATACCTTTTAAATGCTCTTGTAATGCTATTGTAAAAGTACTCTTGATTTCTTATGAAGATCTAGGATGAATTTATGTGAGATAACCTTATATTTATACATATGATTTTTTCCCAAAATTCAAATAACACAAGATGACATCAGATCTAGGATTTGAAATCACTAAAATCTCGCCAAGAATATGCTAAAAAAGGGATGTCCTAAGTTAAGGAGGACCCATTCTCCATAGGGAAAATGGGTCCTAGTATACTCAACTAGGACATGCTTCAAGGATATGAAATAACATGCCAAAAGTGGGCCCTAAGACCTAGGAAGGACCCATTCGCTAGGTGGAAAATGGGTCCCAAGTCACTAGACTAGGACTCAAACCTTGCCAAATTAAGCATTGTAAAATATTATTAATGAGTCTCAGACTTTATCCATTCGAAAATGCAATAAATAAGGCTTAGATTTGAATGTAAGGGGTCAATTAATCTCTAATTAACCTCAATTAATTAATAAAACCTTAGATTAGTGTGAAAGTGTAAGGAAACACTTTACAACACCCTAAATAAGGAACAATTGAGTCCATTTTGTTAAAAAGGGTCCTAAACTTAATTTGAATGTGTAAAACACATTATAACACTAAATTGAGGCAACATTAGACTCATTTATTGTTAATTATTCTGAATTAAGGAAAATAGATACATTTTTTGTTACTACATTTTTCCTCCACTTTAGTGAGAGTTTTCCCCCATGACAAACTCACACTAAAGTATACATTCAAGATATTTATGTATGCAACAATGAAAAAGATAATCATACACTATCAAAGACCAAGAAAAATAAAGAATCAAGTTTCGACCTTCCAACTCAATATGGAATGCAGTTGTTTGTCTGAGAAAAAGGATCAAGCTTTAACAGTCTTTCCAACACAATATGGACCAGGTCTAGTCTATTTGTCCAAAAATGTTTACAAGTGGAACACAATGTCCACTATGCAAGCAACACACACACGCTCACTTTGGGGTAGTGGAACCTTAGGCCCTCCACTAGGTGAGTATCTTGAAAAGGTGGAAAATGAGAATCATATTAGCCTCCCATACCATACCAAGGTTATCCTACTGATAACTTTAATAAGGCACCACAATCCTAAGTTCCTATGAATATTATGTCTATAAGTTTTTGTTCAAAGGGATCTCACTTCATGTAAGGTCCTCTTCTTAGGGAACATCATGCCTAATGTCTCCAAGAGAGGACGAGTCAAGAATATGAGATTGCCACTATGGGATGCCTTGTTTCATATCATGCCACTAGGGAAATTCATATGATTATACATATCACACTCTTGGACGACAGCAAACCAAATGACACCACCAATAAAAGGACGCAACACAAGAAAAACAACATCACACCATGAAATATGCAAAATGTCAAAAGATTTCATCGATGTATGCCCCCACTTTAAAGTGGTTGCTAACACCATTTTTGTGAGCAACTGCTTTAAATTAGCCAATGTTTTATCCTTAGACATGAGAGATTTCCTTGGAAAACCCTATGCCAAGTCATATGTTTCCAAAATAAAGCTACATCATGAAAAGGAAGGAGGGGTTGCCCCCAAAAATACATAAGGGATCTTTGGAATTAGGGTCAATATGTCTTTGCTACAATGTTTTCATAGAGCTCAGAAATGTCATCATTCCCTAAATACTCATAGAACTCGAAGAATGACACAAAAAGAGAAAAAAAAAGAAAAAGCCTTTTGGGTCAACATGAAAGAGACCTAAATGTCTCAATGCCTTGTGTCATCCTCGAAAGGAAAACACAAAACAAATGAAAAATATAAAGTGTTTATGACATAGAGAAGAATGTAGATACATATAGAGGAATGCACAAAAAGAGAGAGAGATATCAAACAAAAAAATATGGGGGATCAAATTACGCAAATGCAATCACATAAAGAACATGAAAAATTAAAAAAAAAGAAAAATACTTGTAAGGCACATGTTATTCTACATATAGCAAGTTGTTTGTGTCCCAATCTCAATTTTTATATACAAAAGGCAGAAAAATAGCCAAAGGGACAACAAGTGTCGAACTAGGGGAAACACCAATTTTAACACTCTTTTAAGGAGATTTGTCATTTAAGCTCATAGAAGAGGAAAATAATGTACTCAATTTGTTATGCACTTGTTCATCAATCCTTGTAATTCCAATGTCCTCATCTAGATTGATCACAATAGGAGGTCAAATGATAATGTCTCTTGAAGGTTCTTGTTTATGTTGCAGCGAGGGTATAGAGTCATTATGCATTGCTTCAAGTAAGTTCAGATTTTGATTTTATGTGTTGCTATTTTCTTCCTTATATTCTAACATATGAGCAATAGCACAATGCCTACACCTACACTCTCTAGCATTTTAGTTGAACATTTCAATCTATTATCAATTTGTGTTTGCATAGGAGTGGGTTTGTCAACCATAGGTTTCTTCTCTTCCTTGGGAGGTGTTGGTGTTTTATTTTTCCCACATAGAAATTGCAGATCTCTAAGAGGTAGCCGACCCCTATCAAGGATAACTACAACAACTAGTGGCCAACTAATGAGATTCAGTTGTGGACTGAACTCCCCTACACTTTTGGCTCTGTAGGACCAAGGTGGGTAAACCTAAATGTGTTCATAAGAATACCTCATGATTGCGAAGAACACTTCCTGTATACAGATCACAATTCCTACACACTCAAAGAGATAGTCATCATTTCATGGTATTGGTAGACCAGAGAATGATTACCACTCCCGAAGAGCAACGAAATTGACCCACTTACTATGAGAAAATACCTCCCGAAGGAAGACAAGGTTTTAACAAGTGTTTCTGTTCAGTATTCAAATTACCGTGCTTAAAGCTCAAAGTCTTAAACCAAAAATAATGCTACAAACATTGTTCAGTGCCTCACCCATTGGGCAATGGAGTCATACAGAATAAAATCCTGATACAATGAACTTATCTTCATATAGCATTACTATCATGAGATATTCTAGTACACTAAAACAGTACTTCTTCAAGAATCCTAAGCATATACAACCATGAACATGTAATTGATTCTTCAAGAATTTGATCAACTTCTTAAGTTAAAGAAAGAAAAAACTAACTACACTTTCAATTAATTGTTGAAACTGAATGGACAAACCCTTGATAATTCCACTCATAATCCATGGAACACACACAGGAGAGTAAACCATCTTAATTTTATAGATTTCTTTCGATATCAGTAATTAAAAAAGCATATAATACTAATTTGTATACAAATTTCCCCTTGGGATGATTTTCTGAACAAAATATTCATGACATTTTAACCATAAGACTAATTGTACAAACTTTAAAGCTTTGGACCCCAAAATTCCTGACCCCGACCATGAGCCATGGAATCTCCTTTATATATCAGGAGAGCAATAAGCATTAGGCTACATCTTTCGATACAAAATTGAATTTCAACTCCAAGTGAAATTCAAATTTACATTCCTTATCATTAGATAACATCATGCATGATCGAAGGAATCAAAATGGTTACATAGTAACTAGCTGGAGAAAAAAATCGAGCAAAGCACGCGCACATCCACGTCCACAGGAGAGAACAAAAAGCAGGAACAAACACATCCAACCTACCCGCCACCACTCATCATCAAGAGAACACATGGCCCCAGTATAGGCGACTGCTTCGAGTCCGTGCTTGCGACAATGATGGAACCACCTCTCTTTTACCATCCTTGTGAGCATCATCCCTGACAACTAGACCCGGTGCATGTGTAGTTATCGGTTCAATTGCCAGAACCTCCTCGTCAACTCCCAAGAGTTCAATCAGAGTAGCCAAGTAACATCGATAATCCAAATCGGCATCGGATTCATCAGAATCTGAAATGATCACCGGTGACGAACAGTGCATTGGCTACTTTCTAGTGTTTCTTGCAGCACCCCTAGGCACAGTGGGTGTCACAGGCTCCATCATGATTGGCGACCCTTGGGATCTCAGCCTCGCGCTCCTACGCTTAATTGATTTATCCATGAAAGAAGCAAAGCTCTGCAACACACAAGAGAAGAAACTTTCTTGCACATAGATACAAGAAGAATGCAATGCTAATCGTATACAACTCAATCAGCATTTATAGAACAGCCTAGCATGCAGGGTACAATTACTTGAAGGCAATTCAAGCATTCAAACAATTAGTGACCAAGATAACTATGAATACTCTCAGTAGGACAACACTATTTGCACATCGGAGGAAATCAGGTGGAGATCCTCTGGAGAAGGAAAACCCCTACCATTAATGACATGAGCAACATCCAAGCAATACATGCTATGCATACAACTCACACACCCCTTCTTGAAATTGAACTGTCGATTCAGACCACACTGTAGCAATACGGAGGGTGGAGATCAAGTCAATGGATACTGACAATCCACCTCGACGCCCTTAGAAAAAATAGCCAATCAAAACCCTCAAAAATAGTAGGTCCAAATCGCACAGTGGGACCCACATTGTCCCATTGGCAAGGAAAGAAAAGCCACGTGCCATGCCCTCGCAGACCTTGCAACACCCTCCCGGATATTTACTCCGCTCGTGCGAGGTGTGCGAGAAACCATAATTACCCTGTTATTAATGGCTATCACCAGTGAAAAGATGGGCCCACGTCATATCCAACACCTCGGGAAGAAAACCCACTCATTCGTTCACACCAGATGGTGACATCTCGCGAGCCTCGCACCACTTTGGTGACGCCAGCAAGAAAACCTGCGAGGTCGGCGAGAAATGGCCAAGATCCAATCCTGTGATTGGACGGTTCCTCAGACTTTAGATATAACATCCAAGTGGGGCCCACATTAAAATTCTCGGCGGTGTAGAACATAAGACATCATGTCAAAAGACCGATGAATCAAGTGAAATGAGGTAGGTAAAGCATGACCCAAGAGGGATAAAACCTCACTTAAGTGACCGGTTCCCCCAGGCAGTAGGTCACCGTTAAAACATAACAAGAGGGTTTCAAAAGGTCGGTAATCAAAATTACCATGAGTAACTTTGAAACTCTAAAACCCCAACTTCAATTTTCTCAAAAATTTGAAGTCCCATTAGTGGCTTTGACTGGGGATGTATGCCCCCTGTGGGCATAGCAAGAATCCAGAATCTCTGGTTTCGCAGACCAGATTGCTGAATTGCACAAGCCCCTCGACAGATATATTTCCTTGTTCTGCCAACTGGACCTGTGTATACAAACATGATAGCCCCAGGCTACCAAACAAGAGAAATCAATGCTTACCTCTATCAAAAACAAAACTTTCCATTTCTTGACAGAAAAAGAACTTGCAACAGTCACCATTTGATGTTTCGAAATGCATGGGATAACCAATACCTCTGTGACTGCAATGGAAGCTTTCCCCACTCTGCCCCTGTCTTGATTTAATCAATGCTCTGCCCCACCAATTTAAAAGCAATATGTGACCATGATAATATTTTACCTTATCCTGCTCTTGGTCATAATTCACAGGGTGTTGACTCATATGTTCCAAGAAATGAAAACTCTCATAACTTACCTAGTCCGCAATATCATCCATTTTGTTATCCTCAGTTTGCATTTTAAATTGAAAGTTATCATACAGAACAATATGCAAAGTACCCTTATTTCCATTAGCTAACCAAGACAATACATAGCTCAAGGAATTTTTCTCCTGGCACATCCTTTCTTGTACCTCTTCATTCATCTCTATATGAAAACCCTCAGAGATAGGTTTTAAAACATCAACTTCACTTTGATCAAAAAAGATAGAGCAATACATACTGGCTTTATTGTACTCAGTACTCTCTGTTGAATATGTTGATCTACAAATGAATAATTCAGCACAATCTAAAAACCCCTTACTGACTACATCAAATCTAGAAGGCAGTAACACCTCCATCTCCACTTTACATAGGTAGTTAGGGAAAACCATAGGGCCTATGTATTCACCACAATACTGGCTATCTTCGATTGTATTCTTCTGATCATAGACACCAATATCATTAGATTATTCACCATTTATATAACTCCCCTGTTCCAATGCTAACATATCTGAGGTACACTCTAGATATACACCATCTGACAATTTTTTCTTCACTTGGGAACAAACATGGGGCTCTTCATCTTCACACAACTCTGGTAAAAATAATAGTTCTGTTGCATTCTCTGCACTACAATCATTACCCCTAAAATCATAATCACTAGCTTGCAATAGAATCTCAGTAATATTAGAATCATAATAGGTGTCTCACATAATCCTACATCATTTTGCCTTTCAATTTCATCATTACTTATGCAAACATCCTGTAATGAATGAGCACTACCTTTATTTTGTGTAGATGCATTCATGGCCGACTCTTCAATCTCTATCCATTGAATCACCTGAGCCAAATTAGCAAGTTTCAATTCCTCTGGTAAGGAACCCAGTCTTGATTCATATAGTTCACAAAACAAATCAATGCATTCATAATCATTAGGTCTTTGCTCTATGGGAATTTGTATTAAGATTTCAAAAAATCTCAAAAAAAACTCATATGATGATTCCTTTTCTTGCCTTCTCATATCATACAGTTCTGATACACAAAAAACCTGATCCTCTTCACTCAAATTGGACTAGGCTTCAACTTGGATCTCATTATCATCAAATTTCATTTTTGGACTTATAACAATTCTAGCGAGAATTTTATCATCAAATTTTTTAATAGTCGGCTCAGATATTATATTAGCATTGGCTAAGCAAGGGCAATCAATACCTGCAGTCGGATATCTCTTCATCATTGAATATTTCATGTTATTTTCAATTTCCATAGCTAGCTAGTATGCTTGAGGTAGAGTAGTAGGTTCTTTATCCCTTAATAAAAATCTCATCCTCTTATTGAAAGCACCTAGATATACAACCAAGCTTTCAGCTTCATTTGGTCTTATTTCTTTAGGGATCTCCGTTAATGCTCTTGAAAACCTGAGATTAAAATGCGGGACTAATTCCTCCTCTTGTATGTGATTTCCCATAAATCCTTTCCTCACTATGTTGGGATTGACTCTTTCACCAAATTGTTCCATAAAAGAAATCACCAACTGATTCCATGAAGTAACGGAAAAGACAGGCAGATAGGAAAACCAGTCTCTAGCATCACCTTTTAGGGTTTGCACAAATAATTTCATGACAACATCCTCATGATCAATTTCATAATCACCCATTACATCTACAAAATGTTGTAAATGTTTTGAAGCCGATTCTACAACTTGCCCTGTATATTGAGGTAAATACTCCCTAATTTTCCTAGGAATTGAATTAGGGTAATTACTGATACCACTAAACATAAAAGGCATATACCTTTGGGTTGCAAAACTCCCAAAAGGGCTTAATACAACGTGTTCTTCTCGCATATTTATGTTTGACTTTACACATGGTAGACTATTCAATAGCATATAGCTATCAGGCACATCACTTGTCAGCTCAACCAGGAATTTGTTAATGACTAACAAAAGTATTCCTTATTTTCCAAGATTTTATGCAATACAAATGTGTTTCATAAATCCTTTTACATATTGTATTACTTAGAAGTATGGTAAAAAAAAATCCTTGTTCCCTTGTATATGCTCGACATATAAATTTGGAACCATTTTTCTCTTTAATCAAAACACCCATTATCATTAAAAGTAGTGAACTATTTTAGTTTTGGTAAAATACCTGGTAGTTGTTAGCAACATGTATCAACTTCTTTTCCAGACTGTAAATAGCACAAATCTGGAACTATTCCTTCATTTATTCACTCGTTTTTCAGTCAGAGTCGCCACCTCCTTTCAGAGGACAATATTTCAAAGAACTTTGAGAGCTTGTTTCCTAGGTTTTGTCAAATTATGGGTTTCATTACCCATGACAGAGTCGCACCATACCACTAGTAGTATCTCTCAGAATCATAACCCATTACCATCAAAATTTATCACTTATCTTTACTTTGAACAATAAGTTTTGGATAAGCACCTCCCATCCCTATGGTTCCTTTGTCTTCTTTCTCCCTCTTTTTCTTTAAATTTCTCAGAAGTTCTCCCTAAATAAAACCATCCTTCAATGAATAACTCTACAACTCTTGAATCCATTGCTTATAGGACACCATAGACCATAATATTATTATGATTACGTTTGAACTACCTCCTTTCGTTTAATTTGAAACATTCACTGTGTAAATTCAGAACAGCATATCTTTTAATATGACTCTATATCAGCACTGTCTGCAACCAAAACTTACTAGGTTCGTTCCCCAGTAGAGTTGCCATTCTGTTGGTGTTTTATTTTTCCCACATAGAAATTGCAGATCTCTAAGAGCTAGCCAACCCCTATCAAGGATAACTACAACAAATAGTGGCCAACTAACGAGAGTCAGTTGTGGACTGAACTCCCCTACACTTTTGGCTCTGTAGGACCAAGGTGGGTAAACCTAAATGTGTTCATAAGAATACCTCATGACTGGTAAGAACACTTCCTATATATAGATCACAATTCCTACACACTCATAGAGATAGTCATCATTTCATGGTATTGGCAGACTAGAGAATGATTACCAGTGCCGAAGAGCAATGAAATTGACCCACTTACTATGAGAAAATACCTCCCGAAGGAAGACAAGGTTTTAACAAGTGTTTCTGTTCAGTATTCAAATTACCGTGCTTAAAGCTCACAGTCTTAAACCAAAAATAATGCTACAAACATTGTTTAGTGCCTCACCCATTGGGCAACAGAGTCATACAGAATAAAATCCTGATACAATGAACTTATCTTCATATAGCATTACTATCATGAGATATTCCAGTACACTAAAACAGTACTTCTTCAAGAATCCTGAGCATATACAACCATGAACATGTAATTGATTCTTCAAGCATTTGATCAACTTCTTAAGTTAAAGAAAGAAAAAAATAACTACACTTTCAATTAATTGTTGAAACTGAATGGAGGAACCCTTGATAATTCCACTCATAATCCATGGCACACACACAGGAGAGTAAACCATCTTAATTTTATAGATTTCTTTCGATATTAGTAATTAAAAAAGCATATCATACTAATTTGTACACAAATTTCCCCTTGGGATGATTTTCTGAACAAAATATTCATGACATTTTAACCATAAGACTGACTGTACAAACTTTAAAGCTTTGGACCCCAAAATTCCTGACCCCGACCATGAGCCATGGAATCTCCTTTATATATCAGGAGAGCAATAAGCATTAGGCTACATTTTTCGATACAAAATTGAATTTCAACTCTAAGTGAAATTCAAATTTACATTCCTTATCATTAGATAACATCATGCATGATCAAAGGAATCAAAATGGTTACACAGTAACCAGCCGGAGAGCAAAATCGTGCAAAGCATGCGCACGTCCACATCCACAAGAGAGAACAAAAAGTAGGAACAAACACGTCCAACCAACTCGCCACCACTCATCATCAAGAGAACACACGGCCCCGGTATAGGCGACCGCTTCGAGTCCGTGCTTGCGACAGTGATGGAACCACCTCTCTTTTACCATCCTTGTGAGCATCATCCCTGACAACTAGACCTGGTGCCTATGCAGTTATCGGTTCAATTGCCAGAACCTCCTTGTCAACTCCCAAGAGTTCAGTCAGAGTATCCAAGTAACACCGATAATCTGAATCGGCGTTGGATTCATCAGAATCCGAAATGATCACCGGGGATGAACAATGCACTGGCTGCTTTCTAGTGTTTCTTGCAGCACCCCTAGGCGCAGTGGGTGTCATAGGCTCCATCATGACTAGAGACCCTTGGGATCTCAGCCTCGTGCTCCTACACTTAATTGATTTATCCATGAATGAAACAGAGCTCTGCAACACACAAGAGAAGAAACTTTCCTGCACACAGATACAAGAAGAATGCAATGCTGATCGCATACAACTCAGTCAACATTTATAGAACAACCCAACATGTAGGGTACAATTACTTGAAGGCAATTCAAGCATTCAAACATTTAGTGACCAAGATAACTATGAATACTCTCAGTAGGACAGCACTGTTCGCATGTTAGAGGAAATCAGGTGGAGATCCTCTGGAGAAGGAAAACCCCTACCATTAATGACATGAGCAACATCCAAGCAATACATGCTATGCGGACAACTCACACACCCCTTCTTGAAATTGAACTACCGATTTAGACCACACTATAGCAATATGAAGGGCAAAGATCAAGTCAATGGATGTTGACAATCCACCTCAATGTCCTCAGAAAACATAGCCACTCAAAACCCTCAAAAATAGTAGGTCCAAACCGCATAGTGGGACCCACATTGTCCCATTGGCAAGGAAAGAAAATCCACATGCCATGCCCTCGCAGACCTCACAACACCCTCCCAGATATTTACTCCACTCGTGTGAGGTGTACGAGAAACCATAATTACCCTGTTATTAATGGCTATCACTAGTGAATAGATGGCCCCACGTCATATCCAACACCTCAGGAAGAAAACCCACTCATCCGTTCATGCCAGATGGCGACATCTCGTGAGCCTCACACTACTTTGGTGACGCCAGCAAGAAAACCTGTGAGGTCGGTGAGAAATGGCCAGGATCCAATCCTGCGATCGGATGGTTCCTCAGACTTTAGATATAACATCCAAGTGGGGCCCACATTGAAATTCTTGACGGTGTAGAACATAAGCCATCATGTCAAAAGACCAGAAAATCAGGTGAAAAAGGGTCGATAAAGCATGACCCGAGAGGGATAAAACCTCACTTAAGTGACCGGCTCCCCTAGGTAGCAGGTCACCGTTAAAACATAACAAGAGGGTTTCAGAAGGTCGATAATCAAAGTTACCATGAGTAACTTTGAAACCCTAAAACCCCAACTTCAATTTTCTCAAAAATTTGAAGTCCCATCAGGAGGAATAGAAGAAACAATAGGAGGTTGTTCAACCACTTTATCTTTAGCTTTGTAAACTTATTTAATTTTAAGAGGCATAACAAGATTGTTTTGATTTTCCTGTGGTCTCTTGTAGGAAATTGCAAGAGATTTTGTCATAGACTACTCTTGGATGTTGGGAAGAACTTTTAGTTCAATCATTGTTTCGTCAAGGATAGATGGCTCAAACACGGGTTGAGGCATGTTTCTCAAGGATAATTCTGCTATATGCTTTTCCTTGAACTTTTGATAGGATTTAAAAAAGAATTCCTCACAAGGTCTAATAGGTTCAATAGGCTTGGGCCAAAAGAAATATAATGAAAAGTCCCCTTGGGAAGACACAAAATTAAACCCACTATGATCCGTAGTAAATATATCATTTCCAAAGGGAAACTTTAAATATTTATGCACAACTAAGGGGACGACATTCATGAAGCAAATCCATGGGTAGCCTAAATTCACATAAAATTGGTCTGATTGTGGAATGATGGTCAATGAGACATTTAATGTTTTCAGTCCAACTTTTAAAGGGAGATATATTGAGCCTATCGCAAGACAAGAAAAACCATTATGCGTCTTAGTCCATGCTTTTGGTTTGTCATATGTATCTTGATAGAGTTCATGTAGGAATTATTAAGTGATCACATTCTCTCCACAGATGGGATCAATTAATATCCCATTAGTAGGCTTGTTATTGATTCTTCCAGCTATGTAAAGAGGACCATTAGGTGCATGTTTAAGTATGTCTTTTTGTGAGAAAGCAATATCAAGAGGCATTTTGGTTGAGACCTTACGAGGTCCAGCTTCAATAAATTTGATTGAGGCATGGATGTTATTATTCTCTTATTTATTTAAGTTCTCATTTAGTAAGAAACTTAGGCTATTGACAATTTGTGTTCCATTTCCAATTTTAAGCAATGTCCTTATATTTTGTATCATGGAAATCATGCTAATGTCCATGTAGTCTTGTAAGTTTTCTTGGCCTTCATCTAGTCTTTTTTATATCTTCTTGCGCAAAATCAATATCATGCACATCGATAGAATTCATGGGAAATGAATTATGCAAACTATGATCCATAGAGGGTTGATTATCAACACTATTAAGAAGACCACTAGAAAACCAAAGATCCATGGTGAATGGTATATCACTAGATGACATGAGTCTCGAAATACATTGAACAATAGTATTGCTAATAGGACACCAAGTTGTAAAGCTCATGCAAGATTTACAAACTTAGTGTGTAAACCCAAAATGGAAGGAGGTAATGCAACGACCTAGAATGAAATGTGTAATTGCAATTTTTAGATTATAAACAAGGTAATTTGTTGATTACACTATACAAAATTTTGAAAATGAAATGTCTTAAATACAATTTTAAATTTAGAAAATGCACTAAATGAAGAAAATTAAGCTATATCTAATGAAATGAATGAAACACAAATTCAACAAACTAAAATGGAGATCTAACAGCAGCAAGTAAAAGCATAAAACAAAACATTTTAATTTCTAGAAATTCAAATTTAGGTTTGATCAAGGACTCATTCGCCCTAGGGTGAATGGGTCCTAGATTAAGGTTTTGAAGTTGATTTTTATATATTTTAAGCTTTTTCTAATGATTTTTAGATTCAGGTCTACTACAATAAGTTTCAAGTTTAATATTTTTTAAATGCAATGTGAAATGCAAGTTGAAAATGTGAGAAAATGATGAATTACAAGACCTAGTTTGATATGCAATTTTGTTTTGATTTTCAAATGCAAGTTTATATGATCTAAATGATCTGAAAGATGACTGATTTTTTGTATTTTTTAAATTTAAAGAATGCAAACAATACAATTCTAAAACCCTAGATGATATGCAAATTTTGAATGTAAAATAAGACACCTTAAATGAGATCTAATTCAATGCAAATGAATGCAAGATCTAATCTAATATGCAAAAGACTCCTAAAATCAGAAAATTACAATTATCAAGAAGTCGAGATCACCAAAATGAATAATAGAAAAAGAGGGGGTGCAATCACCAAATGAGATCAACAAATGGGTGCACCCAATTTTTGTGGCTAGTATGTTTCATTCAATTATGAGAGGTATAATGCATAAATAACAATAAAAAAAAAAACTAACAGTTATAACAACAAAAAGGAAGGTTTTAAGATGCTAAAATGATCTATACCTTGTTGAGACAGTGTTGTTTAGGGCCTCACTAATGCTCATTCACCCAATGGTGAATGGGTCCCTGCTAGGGTTTTGAAATTTTGATTTTTGGGTTTTATTCTTCAATGTCTGCACTCCCAAATCCTAGGTGTCCAACTCCCGAAAGTCAGAAATAAATTTTGTAGCTCAGTTTCTGTGATCTTGCAAGAAAGATGACAACTTTTTCAACTTTTGTTCTCCACTTGATCTTCAACCTAAAATCTGTAATCACACATCAAGAGAGAAAAAAATTGTTTTTTGTTAGGGAATAGGGGTTTTCCTTGGTCAAACCCCATTTAGGTAATTAAACCTTATGATGAAACAATGAAACATGAACATGAAAAAGGAAAACAATAATACCTTCAATGAAGTCTTGGAATATAAATCAGCAATCTAGTATGAAGTAGCTTTAAGAAATGTAGATCTTGATCTTGAATTTTGATATGAAACGATACTTGACTTGGATCTTCAATGCTACATCAACACATTAGCTCAACAACATGCATGATGCACTATTCCTTTGACATGATGAAATGGCCTTTGATTGCTGCAATCAAACCTTGATAATATGTCCTTGAATGCCTCTAAAATTCTCTTGAAATTCTCTTGTAATGCTCTTGTAAAAGTACTCTTGATTTCTTATGAAGATATAGGATGAAACTATGTGAAATAACCTTGTATGTATACTTAACTTAATATTTAATCTTGAAATTATAATAACACAAGCCAACATCAGATCTAGGATTTGAAATCACTAAAATCCCACCAAGAACATGCTCAAAAAGGGGTGTCCTAAGTTAAGGAGGACCCATTCACCATAGGGAGAATGGGTCATAGCATACTCAACCAGGACATTCTTCGAGGATATGAAATAACATGCTAAAAGGGGGTCCTAGGACCTAGGAAGGTCCCATTCACCAAGTGATGAATGAGTCAGAGGTCACTAGCCTAGGACTCAAACCTTGCTAAATTAAGTTTTGTGAAATATTAATAATGAGTGTTGATCTTTATCCCTTTAAAAATACAATAAATAAGGCTTGGATTTGAATTTAAGGGGAAAATTAAGCTCTAATTAACCTCAATTAATTAATAAAGCCCTAGATTAGTGTGAAAGTGTAAGGAAATACATTACAACACCCTAAATAAGGCACAGATAGGTCCATTTTATTAAAAAGGGTCTTAAACTTAATGTGAATGTGTAAAACACATTACAACACTAAATTAAGGTAACGTTAGGATCATTTATTGTTAATTATTTTGACAGTGATCCCACAATACTGGTTTACAATTTTTGGCCAAACTGGACATTGAATGGAATTTTTTCAACTAAATCTTCACTTTTAGGCACCTAAAGCTGCTAAACCATGAGGAATTTGAAGATGATGCAAACTAGTGATTTGTGACATTTTATCTGTAGATTCTAAATATATTTTAAAAAAAATTGAATCTTATTACATTTATTTTTCCATCTCCTTCAAAAACTAATTTTTATTAGTAAACAACATTTTTCAAGAGTGATGCTCACCGTAAACAACATAACTTTTTTCTAGGAAGGATAATTTTTTTATTTTTTTTGAATTTAACTTTGTAACTATGATGTCTAGCATGTTCATTTAGTTTCATGGTGTTTTATTGAATTATTTTTTCTTAATCAAGTTTTTAATTCAAACCAATTATAATTTAGACATAGGCAGACCATAAATAACATAATCTTTTTTATATGTATTGTAATTCAAATTTTTTTACTAGATCAAGGACATCGATACCTAGCCCAAATATATTTTTCAATTTATTTTTTATGATCTACTATTTTTACACATGTGCAAAACAAAGAGCTTGATTTTTGGTGAAAAATCTATGTTTAATTAAACTAAAAAAATACATAGCTTGAATGTGTGCTCCTTTATGGAAAATATGATGAAAATGATATGTAAAGTGATCTAGATTGCAAGATGAATGCAAATGGAAGCTTGATGAATGCAACAACAAAGGTTGAATGCAAGTATACAAGTGTTTGAAATCTTGTGTGCCTGAGAGTAGAATGCTTTAATGCAAATTATGTTATGAATGTGATATGAGAAAATGAGACCAAATATTCAATTTTAAGGGAAGAGTCTCTAGAAAATTTCAATGGCTAGGATTTAGCCAACATGAGAAAGATGGAGGGTTGTGGTGAGTTGAGGACTCATAAGCCCTCACATCTTGACATGTGGAAGATGAGATGCCAAAAGGACATCTAATGTGGACAGATGAAATGTGAAGTGGAGAGAGGACATGTGAGGTGGAGGTACTTGCAAGTACCTTCGGATTAGGGAAAGATTTCCTCAAAAAGGAAGTTTTTTTCCCCATATGAGGATGATGGTGACAAGCGAGGAATTTTAGAAAGTCCTCTCTTATCATCATGGGGATGATAGAAGTTGTTAGGGGAATAAATGTGAATTTTAAATTCACATGATTGGGGACTACCTTGGGGATAAGACAAGGTCCTCATAAAGGAGGTCCTTGTCCCATGTGACTAATGTGACGTATGAAGGAATTAAGAATTTCCCAACAACCTACATGGGGAAGAGAAATGAATTGAATGAAAAAATGTGAATTTTAAATTCACATGGGGAAGAGGTCAATGCTTAATAAATAAAACACTTATGAAAGGTTGATTTGGAGGACATACCAGAAATGGCAGGTGATTAGATTAAGGTTGTGTAAACATGTGATTAGGAAGATTAATGAAGGATTAAAGACAAGTGGCCAAATATGGAGGATGTGACAAGGAGAGAGAAAAGAGGGAATTTAAAATTGATTTAAACTCAAAAAGGTAAATGACTAAATTAAAAAAATTGATATATTTATTGAATTTAGAGAAGAAATGATGAAAGATAAGGTATTTAATTATTAATTTAAATACTTTAGAAACCTTAGAGGAAGGGGAAATATTAATTAAATAAGTCATTTAATTAATATTGATGAAATAGACAAATAAAGGATACGGATTTGACCATATGGGAGTGGTCAAATTTGGATGTCTACATTTTTCCCCTCTTTGTGATGGTGTTACAAAGTAGCATTATTTCAAAGAATATTAAAATATAGCACCAGGAAGAAGATGGTTAGATTGGGTAAGATGCCCCAGTCATCCCGAGGAGTGACTAGGAGAAAAGATGATGGGAATTAAGATGAAGATTAGGGATTGAGGATGCCCCCTCGAGAGGTCATGCGGGTTCAAGAGAACATAGGTGTGCTCTTGAAATGGATGAGATGATGAAAGAGTGGATTGGGAAGATGATTCAAAAGGATGGATGAGAGAGGATGATAAGAAATAAGAGATTGGGTAAATAAGATGAGAAGAAAGAAAGCACAAATGGATTCAAGGACAAATATGATTTTTCCCCAATCAAGCTACAAGTCAGGATGGAGTGATGATGGATGGAGTGATGTTGATGACAGAATGATATATCCTGAACCAACACAAGGATAAGGGAAGGATACATCCCAATGATGATGACGATGATGATAGTGTTTTTGAAAAGGGAAGGATACATCCCAAGAAAATACAAAAGAATAGGGAAGGATACATCTTGATGATGATGATGATGATAGTGATGGGGTCAAGGTTTGTAGCAAGGTTGGGAAAAAGACCAAAGATGCAATTAGATGATTTGCGCTAGATTGAATGGATTAGGATTGGATGGAAATATGCGATGGTTAAAATGAATGAAGATGATGGAGGTAAAGATGCTTAGAATAACAAATTTCTATTATCCTAAGCAAATTAAAAAGATGATGAAATGATGAGAAGGATGGAAGAGGAGGGATGAGAGGATACATGCAATGCAATGGAAGAGAAAATGAAATGCAATCCTAATGCAATTTTCCATTTTCGAAGCAATGATTTTTGCTATAGCATAAGACACCAGGTACCATGGTATGTGAAACCAAGGCGGATTAGTGTCTAATGCATAAAAAAACACAACAAACAAGGAGGCTATCTCAACACCCCAAAGTCACGATGACTTTGGTCGAGCCAGGTATTGGGATAACCACAAACACAAAAGGATATCCCAGCGTAACACAAGATCCCAGGGATATTGGTGGATACTATGTCGGACAACCAAGAAGAAAAAAACAAAAAAAGATTAGGATATGCCCCCATGTTAACCAGTCAAAACACACCATAATATGATAGATCATGGTGGCCTTGACAAGTGATGATAGGGAGCTTAAATGATAAATAGAAGCCAGAAGTATCAAAAGATTGCAATCAATTTCAAAACATCCTTTGCCATAGGATCTAGAGGATGGATGGGGTTGATGAAGTCTGTTAGGAAGGATACATCCTATTGAGACCAAAGATGAATACTAAACTAAAAGATCGATTATGATGTAGGAGACTCCAAAATCGTTTGAATCTCATTGATACGAATGGATCCCATTTGTGAAGAACTAGCTAGATAAGGACATACTTGGTGACATGCCACAAGGCACGAGACACAAGACACAAGACTAACACACCCTAAAAACCTAGGGGACACAAGACTGATACACCCTAAAGATCTAAGGGCTTGGGGGTTGATCAAAGATCATCCTTGCCTACATGAAAGCGCAAAGCCCTCATAGTTCAATAAAAGACTGACAACTGACCATGGATAAAAGAAGAAAGAGGATGATGTAGACCATCATAGAAGAGAAAAACCAAATAGACAAATTCCCTAGGGGTGGATCAAATGATTGACCTTGCCTACATGAATGCACAGGGGAAACATAGTTCAACACAAGGCCAAAGATAGACAATGGATAAAGGGTGATGAGATGACCATGATATGGAGAGACAATGATGAAGTTAATATGATGACACAAGATAGACCTGGTGGATAGGATGGTGGTGATTCCATGAAGCTTAGGGATGTGATAGTTATCCTAATTATTAAAAGATGAATGGGGAGGTTGATACAATGGATAGATGGATGATGAAGAATGATAGGATATCAGAAAAATGTGAGAAATAGATAGGAATTGTGATAGTGAGAGGAATGGAATTGGATTTCATGGGTTTAGCCTATAGATAGATACCAATGACAAGGGATTATGAGATGGAATGAGAAATATAGGTAAATGGATGGATTGATAAATATGGGGAGATAGAAAGATGTGAGGATGGATGGATAGAGGGATAAGGATTAAAAGGTGGAAAAGAACTAGTGGATGGGTGGCTAGGAAGAGAAGGATTGGGAGATAAGGATTAAAAGATGGAAAAGGACTAGTGGATGGGAGGATAGGGAGATAAGGATTTGGAAGATGGAAAAAGACTAGTGGATGGATGGGAAGATGAAAAGGGATCAGTGTATTGAGTGATGGGATGATATGATTGATGGATAGGAAGATAAGGATGGGGAGATAGAAGGGATGTTATGATTGATGGATAGGAAGATAAGGATGGGGAGGTGGAAGGGATTACTTGGATGGATGGATGGATGGATGATTCCACCAAGGACTATGTCACATAGAAGGAGATGCCCCACTCTAGATATGTCATACATGATGAGGCAAGAGGGATGGGTGAATAAGGGAGTGAGATGGACATGCATATGAGATATTGATAAGGAAGGGGGATGGGTGTTAGCATGATGGATGGATGATGAAGGTAGATGGGTGCATATAAGATGCATGGATCATAAAATTAGATGAGGAGGATAAGGAATATGATAGTGTATGGATGAGGGGAATATATGCCACGAGGTTTCCAAAGCATATATATGTGCCCCTATCTTGATCAAGATCACAAGGAAGATGGAGGGACTGGATACAAATGGGATATAATGGATGAGATGTGGAAGATAGGTGGATGTAGGAGATGGAGGAAGGGGAGGCATAAATGGAAGTTGCCCCCAATTGTGAAAGTAAATTGGACTGGGTATTTATGCATGATGCCTATTTTCTAGGTTTTCATCATGGTACTTATCCAAGGCGCTTGTTTACCAAGTTTTTACCATTGGATGGATTATTTTTCTTTACTATTTTTTTTTTAATTTTTTGACTTTTTTGAATTTTGGGACTTTTCAGACAGAAGTGCGAATGAAGATGGATAAGGATAGGGGTGAATGGATAAATGGATTCAGAAGACATGTGATAAGGGGATAGATGAAGGAATCAAGCATCAAGTTCCATATGAGGTAAACAAAGCCCATGTGTAAAGTGACTATTGGACGTTGGTACAACCTTATTAGAATGGATGGATTATGCAAGAGGATGGATTAAAGGGATTTGATGGGGGAGATATGAGGGATAGTGGATGGGGTGTTGGAAAGTGTATGGATAGAATGATGGAGTGGATGTGTGATGGGGGAAGGTGTTCAGGACCAACATTGGTACATGTGGTGGATGTGAAATGATAGGAGGATTGATGGATGGAGAGTGTGGAGATAATGGAGGAGTTCGGATAGTGAATTTTTGGACATAGGGACCCAAAATAGATTTAGGAGATGGGGTATGTGAATGATTTTTTGGTGGATTAGCCACTTTGGATGTCGTTATGGATTTTTCATTTGAAGGAATTGTATCTTTTTTCTTTGGGATCCACATGGTTTTGATTTGTGCTTTAGTGGGCCTTGATGGCCTTTTGGATGGATTTGGATTTTGGATTTTATTTTTATTTTCTTCAACATGTATTTTTAAGGGGACATGAGGAGCTTTAGATTCATGTGGATGTTTGGATTTATGATTTTTTCTTTGGCATCCAAAGTGCTTTTAATAGAAATGGGATGGATATGAGGTGATTGATGATGTGGAGATAATGTGGATGGAGTCATAGAGGTAGGCTTTTGAAAATGATGTGTGGATGGAGGATGTGAGATAACATGTATGGAGGTGCGCCTTTGTTGATCCTAATCAGGGATTATGAGTTTAGGATTTTTATGATGCGTGCTAGGGACTGGTGATGGATGGATGCGAGGATGAAGAGGATAAGATGGAGGAGGTGATTTTGGGATATAAGGGCTAAAAATGGATGTTGTATATGGAGGATTTATTATGGTGGATGGAGGGACATAAGGACCCAAAATGGACTTAGAGGATGAAGGAGGAAGATGGATGATTGTTTTGAGGCAATATGATGGAGGAGGAGGGATGGTGACAAATGGTTTGGTAGAGTGACGAGAAGTGCTTATCATTCCTTCGAAAGAGGCTCACTTAGGATGCATGGAGGTTGTACCAACACTTTTGGATTGTGATTCTTGGGAGATATATCCAAGGCCTTGTGCACCTGGATGTTCTTTGACCTAGATGGGTTATAAAATACCTTACTCATGAAGGCCTAAACTATTTCCTTGATAGTTTATGATCTGGAGCATTTGATTTATGGTAGGATGCGTATTCTTTTGGAAGCATGATGTGAGTCTATTAGCAGGTGGAGGAGGAAGGCTGGTTCATATACTTTGTTTTAATTATACAAGAAGACCACCATGGATAGTGTAATGTTACCAAGGTGATATAAAAGTGGTTTTGGGGTGACAGGGCTAGGCGACGATGGAGGATCATGTGATGGAGATGAGGGGATAACAACATTGATTTGGAGGAGGAGGTGATAAGAGATCAAGAGAGGGATTAGGTGGTATGATAGGATCTATATTTTTTATAGTGGGTGATAAGGGCTCATGAGATGGGGTGATTGGATATTGAGTGCAAATGGGATAATGGGATGAAGTGGTTGAGTTAGTGTGATCTTGAGATGGGGTAGATGGGATGGTAGGATCAGGATCTCATTGAGGAGAGGTATCATGAGATGAAATGGATGAGGGAATATGATCTTTAGATGGAGTAGATAGGATGGCAGGATCTTGATTTGGAGGAGGGGATATTCTTGTATGGTCAAGCTCTTGGCATGACTCATCTTGTGTGGAGGAGTGTTGCAGGGACTCCTCAGGTGGGGGAGATGGAAGGATAGAGGATTCATGAAGGTCATGGGATCGGATTTTGGTGAGACAAGGGCTAGGAGGGGCGGATTGGATACGGGTTTATCCAATTGATTGGGTGGATCTAGAAGTAGAAGATGGGGATGCAATGGATTCGTTGGGTTTGATGGTTTCAACTGCTTGGACGGTGTTAGGAATGGTAATGGGAGTGATAGACATAGGATGGGGAAGGGCCTCATCACTAGTGACCATACATGATAGAGTGGGAGAGCATGGTTCCACAACATCAGGATGTGGATTTTGGGATGTCTCTTCTATCATGAGTCCTTGGACGATATTTGGAAGATCTTTGGTCATTGTAGGTTTAGGTGGGGTGATGGGAATGGATGGAGGATTATAGATGGGTGGATGACTAGGATTAGGGATTGGTGGATTAGGATTAGATGAGTGGATGGGATTGGATGGAGGACTAGGAGTAGGTGGAGGACAATGATTAGGGATTGGTGGATTAGGATTAGATGAGTAGATGGAATTGGATGGAGGAGTAGGAGTAGGTGGAGGATTAAGCTTGGAAGGTGGATCATGATTAGATGGAGCATTGAGGTAGGGTGAATTGGCAAGATGATTAAAATATAATGGAATGGAGGGGGGAGTGATACAAGAGGATGTGGATGTTAGATTAGGTTGGGAAGATTAGGAGGGTGGATTATAGTAGGAATATTGGGATGGTGTATGATAGGAAGGTGTGGATGTTCAATTATTATGGGAAGATTGAGGTGGTAGATTAGCATAGGAGGACATGGATGGTGGATTGGCATAGGAGGAAATGGATGGAGGATTAGGATAAGAGGACATGGGTGATGTATTTGTGTAGGAGGCTATGGGTGGAGGATTAGGATAATAAGATTGAGATGGTAGATTAGGATAAGAGGAATATTGGGATGGTGGATTATGATAGGAAAGTCTGGGTGTCAGATTAGGATGGGAATACTGGGATGTGGGATTAAGGTAGAGATATTATGATGGTTGATGATGATAAGGATAGGAGTATGGGGATGGTGGATTACTATAGGAGGATGTGGATATTATATAGGAGAGAGATGTAAAGGGAGGACATAATGGATATGTGGATGGTGAGGGTATTGGATATCCCTTGTCAAGGGTAGTGTAAGGACCATTATTAGATGTAGATGAAGGCATGGGGGATAGTTCAGAGGAATGGATGGACTTGGAGAGGGGATCAAAAGAAGCTTGCTAGCAATAACAAAATCAAGGGGATCTATATTATACTCATATCGATCAACAAGACTTTTGTTATCATCATCAACGTAGTTGGAATTCCCTTTAACTACTATTATTGGTTTTGTGGGAGGAGGATAAGGATTCATGATATTAGATGGAATGGATGCAGATGGTAATAGATGATTAGAAGGAAATAATAGATGATGAAAAGCTAAATAGGATGGATAGGAAGAAGATGGAAGAAGATATAGGTGGAAAAAAGCTCAATTTGGGATTTAGGTTAAGCTCAGGTTGTGATTGGATTAAAGCTCAGATTAGGATGATCAGAGGACATGATGGGATGTGATAGGATTGGTGAGACAAGGTTGGATGATTGATCAGATAGGAAGATGGGAATAGATTCTAGACCTAGTTCAGAGATTTGAATTAGATGATGCAAGGTGTTGACGATCAAACTGGTTGTGAAGGGGATAGTTACGAGACCAAACCTACCTTAGGATAGAAGTAGGTTGATTGGACTATAATGATTACTGACTAGAATGGATAACAATCCTAAGTAAGTGTGATTGATGACAACGATCGGGATCAGACACCTAGCCAACTTGGATAAAAACCTTTAGAAATGAAGTCTAGGGGATTCAGATTGACAAACCGATGATGGATATGCAATCTAAAGATGACTTGATTGATGGAATGATGATATTTGGAAAGTGTTGATGGACAAGAATGATGATTACAAAAAGATAGATGATGATAATCTACTCATTTAAAGAGATCGAATTCGCTAAGAACAACAGTTAGGATTGCCCAAAACAACAGATTCACCCAATCAGATAAACAAGATTGCCCAAAATAGTAGATTCACCCAAACAGATAGGTAGGATTTCTCAAAATAGCAGATTCACCCAAACAGATAGGCAGGATCACCCAAACAACTGACAGGAAGACATTGAGAGACAAGCAAATATGACTGAAAAGCAGATGAGGGTGACAGGAGAACGAGCAAGTGTAATTTTGAATATTACCTAATGGGATGAAAACTTAGCCTAGATTAATTTGAGTGATGACTCGAACTAAGCTCGAGATGGGAAACAACCAAACAAACATCGAAACGAACCCAAATGGGGCCCCGAAGAGTGAACGAGATAGTAGATGATAACAACAGATTTTCCTAAACGGATCTAGATAGAGACTCAGATAGAGGATAGGACTATCAAGGTATAATTTTATTCACCTAAATGAATCTGAACAAAGAACGAGATAGAAAAAAGCTAAACAGACACCAAAACAGGCCCGAACAGGGCACTGGAAAATGAACGAGACAATAGACGAAAATAATGGATTCACCTAAATGAATCCAAAAAGAGACTCAAATGAAGGATAAGACCACCTACAGACAATTAGATATGCCCAAATGGATTGAAACACGGACTTGGATGAAGAACGGGACCGAAAACGGCTGAATGAACACCAAAACAGACCCGAACAGGGTCCCAAATGAAGAAGAAAAAGTAGATTCGCACCTCTAGAGGTTAAGGTCACTTTTATTATGGGTAGAATCACCCATATACTAATCAAGTTCACCTATGACAATAGGATGGGTGAATTTGTAAAAGGGGGATGAAGAACGGATGTCGAAACGGACCCGAACGAGGGGTCAAATGAAGAACGAGATAGCAAAGCAAAAAGAATGTATTCATGTAAAAAGACCTGGATGGAGATTTAGATGGAGGATAGGACAACTAATGGACAAACTGATACACCTAAAGGGATCAAATCAGGATGATGACAGAGAATGGGGCCGAAAACGACCGAACAAACACCAAAATGAACCTGAACGGGGTCCTAGATGAGGAAGAAAAAGCATATTCACCCCTTAGTTAAGGAAGGTATGCCCCTATACTTAGCAATTTCACCTATTCCTTGGGGATGGGAGAATTTTCAAAATGGAGATGAAGAAAAAAATGTCAGAACAGACCCAAATAGGGTCTCGAATGGGGAACGAGCTGACAAAAAAGATGAATGGATTCGACTAAATGGATCCAGATGGAGATTTAGAGGGAGGGAGGGTAGGACCACCAATGGATAGATGGATACAGCCAAAAGGACCAGGATGGGGACTCAGACGAAGAACGAGGCAAAAAATGATAGAACGGACACCAAAACGGACCCGAACAGAATCCCAGATGAAGAAGAAAAGGAAAATTCGCCCCTCTCAAGGTCATGGTCACCCAAATTAGGAATCATATGCCCCACTTGTCATTTTCTCACCATGTTGAGTTGTGTACCCCAATGGCCTAAATGATAAATGGGATCCAATTCCCATTATATTCATGCAACCATATCTAATTTTAGGATGTAGATTGATATAAGTTATAGATCTATCCGAATAGCCTTTCAATCCACCACACCATTTTCCCTTACCAATTTCTTCATTAATGTCATGAAAACTTCCAATTATCTTCTCCAAAGTCTAGAATGACCTAAAACAAATGAGGAAACATAAGAATTCATGTGATACCTCCATGAATATCCCACATACATGTCACATAGTATCAATTTTATGGAACATATCACCACAAGTAATTTCACTTTAAAATTTCTCCTCATTCTTGGCTTTGTGATTTCACCCTAGAAATCCATCTACCTTTTCTTTTCTTTTAAGAAGATAATTGTATCATATTTTTTCAATGTAGAGATAGGGTAATGTGCAGTTGATAGACCATTTTGAAATGGATATTTAGTTATTAAAGTTCATGTTTACAACTCAGAGAATTCAAAATTACATATTTCCATGCACAAAATTTTGTAATATTATTTATAATTAATATGTATTGTAGCCTACATGCCACAAAACAATGAGATATCTTCCCTAAATGCTTCATATGTTTAAACTAATATCTCTTTGTACTATAATTTTATTTCCCAGTTGACCATGTGATGAGCCATGGAATTTTATTTTCAATAAACAAGAATTATTCTAATATCACTAAAGTTCAAAAATTTCTACCATATTTCTTAGATGAAATTATTTTTCTTCCATTTAGGGGTAGTTCTAATATGTATAGCATTAATAGTGATCAAATAATTTCCTTCAAGATGGACTAAATCCATTTTTAAAATTGTACAAATTTGTGGTTTCCTATAATTTAGCTTCATTATCTGTATTGTTGGTGGGAAATTGCAATACTTCAGACATAGTCCAGTAAATCCTACCAAATCTTACCAAAAACAAGCTTGTGGAGCATATGATTCAAAAGGAACCATATTGATTAGGGATAGGATACATGGGTCATTTCACATCCCTTAAATATATTTATAGGAAAAGATATGTGTGGCAGAAGAGAGATAGGTGTAGAGGAAAGGAAGTCGATAAGAGTGTGAAAAATAATATGTATAGAGTATAGGGGAAGATGTATGATATATGATGTAAAATGGAGATATAAGTATATATGAATGTACTCAATTGATATTAATAATATAGTGATATTAAAATTCTATAATTTTTATGTCATTTTTTGTTAAATGGAACTAACTAGTTGATATTTTTTTCTCAATCAAACCATTGCTCCATTTATATGATTGAGTCTAAGGTATAATCTACAAAAGTTAGGAAATACTTGAGGCTCATAATTTTTTTCAATGTTCCCTAGTTTCCTTTCTAACATTGGTTAAGTTGTCAAGACCCTAGTTAAGTTGTATAAAGGACAAAATTACTCACATTTTCAAAATTTTAAAATCATTTAAAAATATGTGGAATTATCCTCTTAGCGTCTACCTTGTGAGAGGGGTTCAAGAACCAAGGGGATGGATAATGGAAAGGGGGAGGAGTTTCAAAATGGATCCTCGAAGAGATGAGACAAATACGAAAAGTTACAAAAGGATATAAGAAAAACACAAGAGAGATTAGATAAAAAAGTGAGATAACAAGAAAAGTGAACATGCTAAACCCAAATGGAGAAGAGAAAAGATAAAAATAGATTGTTGAAAGAGAATAAATACATCTCAAAAGAATGAAATTTGTGGAGAAGATGAGAATTGAGTACACTAATGAGGATCTTACTAAGCATTCCAAGGTGGGTGGTACCAAAGGAAAAGAGACATAAAATAGAGAAGGAGAAGCGAAGACCCTAGAGAAATCAATTTCATGTTAGGAAAAATTAGGACAACTAATAACTAGTTTAAAGAACATTGATGATTATGGAAAATATACAAGGTTCCTACTAGGGAATTTTAATAGCATAGAGGTTCCTCTCCTTCTGTAACCCTCCAAAATTCCTACAATCAGACTAGATCTATCAAACATAACAACCAATTTAGATGATATATTTAACAAAATTTTGAAAAATCCAGTTCTATCTATTCAAGAAGAATATTTGGAAGAGTTAGTTAATAGAAGCATACAGAAATTGAAGGAAGAAGAAATAGAAAAAAGTGAGGAGATTAGATTTAATTTAGGTAACTAATTATGTTCACTAACAAATAAATTTCATTAACAAATAATAAGGTAAAATGATGTCTTGAAAACTCACAACCCTTAGACTAGGACCCATCCCCTAAGCCATATAAGAGTATATTTTTTTTGAAAGTGACACTACAAAGCAAAGAGACGAGATAAAAAGAAGTAAAATAAGTATATTGGAAGAGATACTTGGGAAGGATTAATTTGACATAAAGCTAGCTAGAGATAAGGGAAGAGATTAGAAGCCTAATAGAATTAGAAAAGTAAAGAAAGAAAGGAATAAAATAATAGTCCACTAATCTACAGATGAAAAATAGAGAGAAAATAGAACAAATTGGAATCATCAATCAAATTTCTAGTTTTTTATAAAGATACAAAAAAGGCTATGGAACACATATTCTTATTGGAATCTCTATGGGAAAGACAAGACATTGACAAAGATAAACCAAAATTATTAGACTATGCATCTTCATTAAGGAAAGAGGTACTAGATTGGTACAAGAAAACCTATCCAAAGCATGGGAAAATTTGGGATGAAGTGAAACAAGATTTATTGGATAAAATTGACACTCCACATATCCCTATAGAGAGATTTAGTAAAATAAGGGATTTAGTGCAAGGAGAAGAGGAATTTGTGAAGGCCTATGAAAAAATATTCAAGGAATTCTAACGTGAATTGGAGAAACCTCTAAAAAAACATAAAAATATTAAATGGTTCATCTCAAAATTATAGGACACAAGAGTAGCCTTGGACAAAAAGGATATTTTCTATTTATATAGATCTATTCATAATGGCATACCACATAGAATATTAGACATGACACATACCATAGAAGGATGACATAAAATATGCTAGAATAATAGGTTAATCACCTAATTAATTCATTCATCTTGATTAATTAACTAGGCCCCCTTTGCTTTACTCACTTAAGCTAAATTTAGGATTTTCATTTTTGTATTATTAAATTAGCTTATGTTATCTTATTGCATAAGATTGTGACACTTGTCATAGGTTGATTTATTCCTCTCCTAGGGTTTCACTTCTAGGGTTTTTATCTCATTTTCATATGGATTTATTTATCATTGTAATTAATCATTCAAGTTATTTTTGCATCAATTCATTCTCTCATTGTTGAGCATTGTTTTTCCTTTGATCTCCTCTTTTCTGATAGGATATTTTCTTGTAGGTGATTACTAGGTTATATGGACTTGATTTTCCAAATTCAACATGGTATTAGGGCTCCAAAACTATAGCTTCCTATTCAAAATTTGAGGGATCTATCCTTGAGAAAAAATTTGGTGCATCCTAGTTTTGAACACCTAGAATACTGAGAGGGGGGTGAATCAATATTCTTTAAATCATTCAAACATTTAAACATCCAAACCATATAACACATTCAACTATAGTAAAGAAAGAAAACATGAAACATCAAAAACATCACATAACAAATAAACAACGAGATTTTTATGTGGAAAACCAAAAATGGAAAAAACCACGGCGAGGATTAGCTCACAATATATTATATCTAGTTATAGTATATTTACAAAAGTTCTCAATGTAGGTGGACTCACTTCTCACAGAGAAAGGGATAGAAGAGAGATTGTGGCTCGCAAATTAATTTGAACTATTACAATTGCATCTATCATATGCATGAAATACAATTCCAATGAATCTCAATAAACTAACTTTACACACTTCATCTAATTCAGATCTAACACTTTACTTTCCTCTACATTTGCATCACTCTAATCTTCTACTCAACATTCACAACTTAAATTCACACTTCTCTAATAATATTCACATCAGATACATGTAGAATGCTTACAACATTCATCACACTCTTCAAAACATAAAAAAAGATCTAACATATTACTTGCTTCAAGAATAACATCAACCTAATTAGATGTAACATTCAAATATAACTTGTTGGCTTAAGTTCTTCCACACACATACTGCACACAAAGATTTAAATCTTAAAATAACTTGAAGTAGGTCAACATGGACCTATAATAGATCCCACATAAGACCACAAAACTTATTTAACCTTTGCATACCTTCAAACTAATTAGATCAGAACCACAAAAGACCTAATACCAAAATTCTTCAATTATGTACCCATATTTAGACACGTGGACCTCAAAATTAAATGCCAACTAGAATTCACACACTACTACCATTTGTCAACATATCCTCAAAAGTGAAAAGCCAAAAACTTATTCACGAAGAAGAGAGAACTCTCCCACTCAAATGCACTATATTGAAAATGACTCTAAACTACCAGATCAAACTTCTCTTACTTATATTTTTCAAACCAAAATCCCAAACATGGTGAAATTATAGAAATGGACACTTCTAACAACCAACAAAATAATTTTAGAAGCACAAAGTGATATCTTCATTTTCAGACTGATGCGGACCCAAAAATTGGATGCTCTATTACATAGAATTAACAAAGTTGACACTTAGTCAATTTTCCATCACAACCAATTTACCAGATCAAACCGTATTGCAAAAATGTCTACCAAAAACACTCCAAAACCTATTAGAACCAACCAAAATGATTTGTAATAATTTGCACCACATCAAGATACAATGTTGACATCAATGAAAACATTGTGACACATTGTTATATACCTTGTGCTTACTCCTCACCCTCATGTTACCAAGAACAACATCAATGAATTTCTTCCAATAATCTCCCCCTTTTTCATTGATGGCAACATGCAAAGATATCTTAAAACATTCTCCAAATCACTCTCGCCCTTTGACATTAGGGGTAAAGGTTTCCTAGAACAACTGTTCTGCATTATACCGGATCTCTCCTTGAGAAATATATTCATATGTACAAACTAAAATATTGAGTTGACTCCTCCTAAGTCATGTACCAAAGAAAAACTAAAAAAATCCGTATAGGAAAATACTCTATATACTCCACATATTTACAATGATTTTGAATTGAAAAACCTGAAATACATAAAGAATGACAAATATGTCAACTAGAGCATGTTGACACCTATAACTTTTATAGATGGGTCTGCCATGCTAGTTTTCCTTCCTTCCATGTCTTCGATTTTGGATCAGGCAATCTGCACTACGTTTCAAACTCCATCAATATATCTTCTCCTTTTTCTAAAGTTCTAGGTACTGGATTCATTTGAACATAACATTATTAGTACTCAAAAGGTAAATTGAGATAGGTATAAATTTTTCCTTCACCAAGTACCTTATTTCTCCAAACTAAAAAATGACATTTTCCTTTTGTGCTTGCATCTGGAAGAGATTCTTATGCATATATTCAATTGTACTCCTTGTGGTACTAGCCAAGTCTAAAACATTGGATGATATACACTAGAGGATTTAGTGATCTAGGAATAAATGGATTCTATTTCACTTTTTATACTTTAAGTGGATTTGAGCCACTTTATGCAATATTTCAACAAGGCCTCACCTCACCCACACAAATCTGTGCATCCTTCACCATTTCTGAAAAAAATTATGTGCAATTGCACACTTCTTTGTGATCTCCATCATTGTTTTATCATTTATTCTCTTTTCTACCTCTTTTTCTACTTCACCTCTAAGTCTAGATACATATTCTTTAAAAGAATCAATTAAAAAATTTATTTTTTCCATATCGGTGAGAGATGTGTCTATGTTTCCTCCAGGTATAACTTCCTATAATGCTTTTATTGCTTCCTCCATTAACTCTCCAATATTTTGGTGTGTTTTTATGATCTCCTTTCTAGTAGATGCATGGAATACATCTCCCAATTGTAGCTTGTAAAGTGAGGAAATCTTGTCTAGATCTATATTTCCCTATTGCATTAGTAGTTTTAGTAATTGTGATGACACATTAGGTTGGAAATTAAGCTACATGCTAAGTAGATTCTTCAAGGAATCTCTAGAGGAGTTAGAGGATTCACTAGAAGCCTTTGTAATTTCCATAGCTTTTCCCTTTAAGTCCTCTTCCCCATTCTTTCTTGAGTTAGCTAGATTTTCCTCTTCTATTTTTGCATCTTCAGATGCATCCTCATTCTTATCTTCATCTTCCTTTTCTTGCTCTTCTTCCTTCTTCGTATCAACATTTTCTTCACCATCATCCTTATTTTGTTCCTCTTCAAGGTTCTTTATGTCAACCCGAGGAGTGGAATTTACTTCAAGTATCAAAGGATGAGTGTCTTTACTTTCCTTTGTTGCTTCCTCACTTGTATTTGTCTCTTCTATTTTTGGAGGGGTATTATCTTGCATATGCTTATGTTGAGCATCAATGTTCTCTTCTTCCTCAACTTCTAGAGTGGGATCCTTGTGCTCTAGGATCATCCTTAGCCTCTGTGATAGGTTTACAACCTTTTCAATAGTCTCTCATGGTCATCCCTATCTTTTCTCATCAATTTGGTTACCCTTTGATTTTTTATCGATTCTTTTGTGTATAGTTAGGCCAATGTGGCCTTATTTTATATGAACAAGGGAGCACTAATCACTTCAAGAGAATATGCCTTCATCTTGGCATCTTCTTCAATATCCTCATGTCTTCTCTTTACCAAAAAATTCTAAAGCTCCAAAAGTAATTTCTTTTGTATGTTCCTCATGGCCACCTCAAGAATTATAATGTATTTTATAATGGCCTCTACTATTGTGGCCTTATCTATGCAATTAGCCTCATTCTACAAAGCTCCAATTTCTCCAATCATATCATGCTAAATTAATTTGTTTACTAGTGTATCTACCTTCATAGGATTGTGGGGTCTTACCTTTTTTTTCTTCACTTCATCTGAAACCTTATTTATTTCTTCTCTTCTATTCTTTTTTCGAGACCCTTTCTTAGTGGTTTCTTTCTTTTTCTCCCTCATGTTTATCACAAATACTTCTTTTTATTTCTCAATCTCCTCTTCACTATATGTATCAATAATGTAAAATCTTCTTCTTTTAGCACTTTCTTCACCTTGTGAAGCTTCACTCTTCATTTTGTGTACCAATGGGGGTACTTATTCTTCTTCTTCTTCTTCTACATTAACACTTTTAATAATTTCTTTTTTATTTTATATTTTATGTGCAGGGGTGGCAAGTGGTGCTACTGAAGTAGCCTTCCTCTTCTCTATCCTTGTCATGTGCACAAACGAAGGGGATTTCTCCTTCATCAGAGGACTAAATATTGATTTTATTTTCTCTCAAATAGTTTTCCTAGTCTCAAAGGAATTTTGGATAGGAGTGGTAGCTATCCTACCAGATTTTCTTGTGCTTTCAAATCGTCCTACATCACTTGATTCTCCCTTAGATTTTTCTCTTTCATATTGCATTTTTTCCTTTGAGATGCCCATTTCCTCTGTAATCTCATCAATCATCTTTCTAAGCTTCTTCTAGATTATTGGTTTCTATTACTCCATGTGTACCTCCATGGATTTCTCTTCATAAGTGCAATATCATTTTTTAGTTGTATCCTTTGCACTTTTCAACAAAATTTCATCTAAACCTATAACCTCTTGTTTAGTGACTTCATATCCCAATGCAGGGATCTACATAGACCTTGTTTCAACTACCTCCATGATGCATTCATCAATACTTACCAAAAATATGATATCATTTTTATATTTCTCTACCATTTTCCTTGGAATTATGTCTCTATCATTCATTATCTTCTAAAAAACTATAAAGAAGGTTAAAAAATCCTCATCTTGTGCATTCCCATCACCAAGATTACTCATGAAATCTTTGATCTAGTGAGAAACTAGTCTTCCTTGCAACCTGAAACATAGAAAAATAGGATAGGTGTTCACCAAACATAGGGTTTTATACTAAATTTGGGATATTTCACCAAACTTACTATAAATAGAAAGGTCAAAATGAGTGTAATGAACCCACCTATTCTTCTATTTAATTTAGGAAATGAGATACCTCAAGTCAAAATCCACTTTCAACCCTTAGGTGAGTGAATTCTTTGAGGAATCTTGCAATTTCCCTTTTTGTGTTAGGACGAGGGTCTAGGCCAAACAACACTTTTGGGAGACATACTAAACATATTAAATCAACTCAAAAATAAAATGTAAAACTAGATCTGAGTAGATTAATCATAGAGATAATAGACACACTTTATTTCACACAAATTGGATGACTAGAGGATGCTAAAAACTGGTCTCAAAAATCATCGCAAAGTGTCTTGATAGAAATGACTAAACAAAGGGTTTTGGGAGAAGGATTACAAATACCAAATGACCTCATTTAAGACATGTAAAAAGTGGGTTTTGCAGATGAAACATAATGCTATCGTAAAAAATAAAGCTTTTGGTAGATTTGAGAAAGGAAAATCTTGCGTACCTCTCAAAAAACACTATTTTCGAAAGTTGTCTTGGGACTCATTTGTCATAGGGTGAATGGGTCCTAGCTAGGGTTTCTAAAATTTTCTTTCTAGGTTCTCTTCTTCTCAATTTGCACTCCCAGATTCCAAGTGTTGACTGTCAAAAACCAGAAATAAAATCTATAGACGAGTTTCCTTGATTTTACAAATTTTCTTGCAACTTTCTTCAATTTTTACCCTCAATCTAAAATCTGCAATCAAACATCAAAGAGAGAGAAAAAAATTGGTTAGTTGAATGGGGTTTTGTCTAGTCAAACCCTATTTTGGTAATTAAACCTTAAAGTGAAATAATGAAACACATGAAGGAATGATGAATGAACAAGCTTATGTCACAACTCACCAAACCTTTGATAAACCTTGATAATGAAGGTTTGTAACTTGCATGAAATGGATTCAATGGATGTGGACCTTGAATTTGAACATTTTCTTGAAATGATACCTTGAATTTTTTATTGAATCATGAAACCTAAATCAATACATTAGCTCCAAAATATGCATGACTCCACATAACTTTGACATAATTCTTGGATCTTGATTGCTGCAACAAATGATGAATTTTTTTTCCCTTGAATACTCTTGACAATAATCTTGAAATTATCTTGGTCTCATAAACTTTCTATTAGGAATTCTCTCTTGAAAATTCTTAGATGAAACTAGGTGAAATAAACTCTTATTTATACATATCTTACCATTAATTCCTTAAATTCAAATATCACAAGCCGACATTGAATTGTAGATTTAAAATCATTAAAATTTTGCCAGAAACATATTTTAAAGGGGGGTTCCTAGGTATAAGTGAGGACCCATTCGCCATGTGGCGAATAGGTCCTAGGCCACTTACCTAGGACACACATCGGTCAATGTTAAAAATTATGTAAAATAGGGTCCTAGGTCTAAGTGAGGACCCATTCACCCTATGGCGAATGGGTCCTAGGTCACTTAACTAGGAAACACATCTTCTAAAGTTAAGTGTTGTGTAATGGAATTTATGAATGTCAAGTTTTATCCATCAGAAGTTGTAATTAATTAGGCTTGGATTTAAATAAAAAGTGCCAATTAAGGAAAATTAACCTCAATTAAGTAATAAAGCCCTAGATTAATGTGAAAGTGTAAAGTTACACCTTATAGCATCAAAAATAATGCACAATCAAGTCCATTTCAATTAAATAAGGTCTTAAACTTAATGTGAATATGTAAAACATATTACAACACTAAATCAAGGCATAGTGAAGCTCATTTTATTATTAATTATTTCCCAAATTAAGTGTGAAAAGGGATATGTTTTCCTACACTACAAGACTATTTCACTTCTTTGGTTCTATGGAGTTCTTTTAGAAAATAGAACGGTAAGCACATAACCAAAGTCCCTTAAACACATATTTCTTTTCTTTTGTTTGCTTTAGATTCTCCATCAATTGTTACCTTAAAAACTCATAAAGATTGTAAGTAGCACCTTTTTCAACCATCTCATATGCTACATTGATTGTGGTGTTATATACAAAACTATCTATGTTTGTGAAATAGATTGTATACCCAATTAAAATTCATGTGTCTCTCACAGCTAGATTTATGATAGGGTTTACTAATAAAGCCCTCTTTTCATATGTTGCACTAGTGAGTTCCATTACCATTTCATTCTTAACTGATTTTAGTACAGGAATAGGTCCAGTGGAGCATAGACCTGTAACCTCTCTGATTACCTCTTTTGTTACCATGTTATGAATGTTTTTCCAAACAAACTTATCATGGATTATGCTTAATGCCATTCTAACCCATTTTCTATCAAAACAAGAATTTGGAAACCATTGCCATACATCCAATTTCTTTGTGACTAGGTTTTGATACTCAGATTTTAGGGAAAATTTGTCTCTAGTCAATTATTTAGCCTATAAATCTCCTAGCTTAGTGTGATCAAATCAGGGATAAATTTAGTGGCGAATTCTAAGAATCAGGAAAATCGAAAATGGCAAATTCTAGGTATCCAACAAGGTGTTCAAATCACCTAGATTTCAAGAACTATCGGTCCAATGCATGTCCATTCGCCAATGGTTTTTTTTTACAAGGCATGTTTAGGCAATAAATTCGCCATAATAGACTACGCATTTCCAATGGACCGATCAATATTTTTGCCTAGAATCCCTGGGAGCATGTCATAAAACACCAACATATTCGCCAATACTATTAAAACAACATTATATGAGGACATTTTTCCAATTAAAATTTACAAATAGTTGCTTGTGAAGACCCATTTCGCCAATTAAAATTTATAAATAAATGCTTATGAGGACCTATTTCACCTTGAAAATTACAAGGTATCGTTGTATAAGCACGCGGGATTCGCCAAATTTTTAACATACCATTTAAAAATCCCACGAAATTCATCAAATATGGATTGATATAAATACAATTGAAACTATTATTTGTTCTTACACATTTTTTTTGGCTTTGAGGTTCTACTTCTCGATTCAGAAGTAAGCGAAACCCAAAAATGTAGACTCAAAGGTGAGTGATCATTTCCTCATACTGTTATTAGTTATTAGTTATAATAATAAGATTTATTTATCTATTTTCCATTCTTGCTTCAGTCTTAAAAATTATTTTTAGTAGGGAATGGGATCTATATTCTCTGTCGGTCTGTCCTTCTTAAACAAGAAGACATTTTTTTCCAGCTTTTATTTGAAGGGAGATATCAATATGTCAAGTAGCAACTGCAAGGGTAAGACTCCTGAGGGTAATGAAGAAACTAGGAAGCCATCAAAATGCCCAAAACATGGAGGTACCATATAGTCTTACTTTAGAATTGGAAAAGCTTCTAATCCATCAGATCAAGGTGGAGCTACACCATCAACTCTTCCACCAAATATTGTTGAAGATGGCAATGACAATACCTCACCGCCACAAGAACGTCAAGGTGAGATTGTCATTGTGTTAAATCAAAATGTATCAAATGAGGATGGAAATAACACAGAAGATGTTCCAAGGGATACCCTGGATAGCTAGAATGAGATAATTGACTTGGATGAGGATGATGTTGGTAGCAAGAAAAGAAAAGGCAAAGAAAAATTGGGGCGTGAGTGGGAAATGACAAGGAATTTTCAAATTGGTTGGTTGTCGAAGTACCCATTCCTTGAAGCCATGGGGATATAAAAAAAAAATGATATTGAAAGGGCAAAAAAGGTCAAATGTAAGATTTGTAGTTGGAAATGTGGAAGAGACAAGACAATGCAACTAAATCTTGACACTATAGAAAAGCATATCAACAAAGTTTACGAAAAACAAATCATAGACAGAAAGGAACAATCGGTCGTACGATGGAAATCAAAGGAATAATGTCTTCATGTTAAGTATGTCGTAGATTATGGAGAGAATAACCATAGAATGTCGAAGATTAAAAAATGTGAAGGTACACTTGAGGCTCATTTTGGAAAAGCCATGGCAGCAGCAAATATGTCAAAAACTGTTCAGATGAGTGTTGTTTTTCATATTTTGTCTAGGGGGCATCCTATGATAGACTACCCAAAATATTTTGATTTATTATCTTATTTGAGTGTTCCCCACTTTCCCTTCTCACATTGGTCAGTAAATGCTGGATGGGAATGGATGAACTATCTTGCTACAGTGGAAAAGCAAGATTTAAAGGAGAAATTAAAAGAGTCAAATTTCATTGCATTATCTTTAGATGAAGTAACTGTGGTAGACAATACTTCTTGGGTTTGTATGCATTTGTATAATGTAGAACAACATGTTCTCCAAGCTCATCTTCTTTGTGTTTGTAAAATGAAGGACAGTTCAACATCGCAAAATCTATTTGAACTACTCAAGAAATCTTTGAATGAAATTGCAAGTATGGATGAGTTGACAATTGCCAAAAAGTTGGTGTGTGTAGGAGCTGATGGAGCTGCAGTGATGCAAGGTCAAAGGAGCAGTCTTTGCAAAAAGTTACAAACTACTTGTGCACCATACATGCTTGGCATTCACTACATGGCCCACATAATGAATTTAGCATTCAAAATTGTAAGCAAGTTTCCTACAGTATCAAAAGTTGAAAATCTAGTTCGCGAGATCCACGCATACTTCTATCAAAGTCCCAAATGTTTCCTTGAATTTCAAAATTTTGTTGAGGGAATAACACCTGGAAACAGGCTTCTCAAGGATGTCGATACCAGATGGATCTCCCTGCATGGACCAGTGCAACGAGTTCTTTCAGAATATCAATCCTTGATTGGAGTGATGTACAAGCATCGCAGCACAGTAGACAAAGCTCCTGACCTCTTACATAGGTTAAGCGATATAGAGACACTCTTGACTTTAGCTAGTCTTCTCCCCATCCTGGATGAGATGAAAAATCTTGTGAAAAAACCCCGAGATAGAACTATGTATATTTATGAATATGCCAATCTACGTAAACTTACATGCTTGGCCCTCGATCATCTATATCTAGATCTAACACAAGAAGGTGCAAATTATTTGATGTGGCAGAAAATTACTGATTTGAATAATCCTGATAATTATTTATAGTTTAATGCAAGTGGGCACTTATGTACTTGTGTACGTGGATATGAGATACCAATGTACCATTGTAAGATAGCCAGGCGCTCTAGAAAAGAAGTACCTGTTAACGAGGAAGATTTTAATGACATTGTTAAATCTGTTAGTGATAATTTGAAGGAAATTGCAAAATATCTTTCCTCAGAGATTCATGAAAGATTCCCTCGACATGAAATACTTGAAGCCATGGGTATTGTGTATCCTCAATTTTCGGTAAACCGAGATAACCCAAAATATTTTCATGATCAAGTAAAAATCTTGATCAAATAGTTTTTGAAAAAGGTAACATACAATGAGCAGATAATAGAAGGAATTTTAAATGAAAATAAGCTTAGAAATCAATGTGGGAGTTTTGCAATAGCTATGAGAGACCAGTATAAGTCCATGGGCAAGGAGAAGGCCTTTGAACCGGGATCAATAAAAAAGATTTGGAAAAGCTTAGTTCAGAGTGAAATATTGCGTGGTTCGATGTCAGAATATTTCAAACTTGCTAATTTATGTCAAACAATGATATTGGGGTCAGTGGAGGATGAGAGAGTTTTCAATACATTGGGTTTTTGAAAATCAAATTTAAGAAACAAACTGGACAAGAATTTGGAAAATTGATTGAGGATGAAAAGAACTGCGTATAATGTCAAAAAAATTCCTTTTGAAAGGGCACTCGTAATCTAGAGGTCCACATGTGAAAAAGAGGGATCGGGTTGTACAACACAGGCTCTCCAATTCCAAGAGTCATCGGTACTGGTGGTAGTACTAGTGGCAGTGGCAGTGGGACTGGGCCTAGGATAGATGACAATGATATTGAAATTGACACAAATCAAACAATGAATGTTGAATTTGAGACACAGGCCGAAGAAAGTGCGGAGCAGTCTCAGAATCAAGATGACTCTTTTACTTTATCTGAAGATGAGCATTGATTTGAGGACCCTAACTCTATTTGGGAAATGGAAGAGAATTAGCAAGTTTTAGGTATTTTTACTGCACTTCATGAATCAATTTCCATTGTTCCAAATTCCAAACTGTAGTTGATGATATTTTATATTGTATTCAATGAACATTGAAATTGTGAATCATTGCACTTCATGATATCTTATTTTATATTGCACTCAAGCACTGCATGAATCATATTCCAAACCGTAGTTGATGATTTTTTATATTGTATTCAAATAAATTGTGAATCATTGCACTCCAAGTCTCCATGATATTTTATATTATATTGCACTTCATGAATCATATGCCAAAGTCAAACTGTAGTTGATGATATTTTATAAATTATATAAAATTCAATACCATCGGCCTAACAATGCTTCATCGGCAGAACCCCCATCATAGTCTCGTCGATGGCCCGATGAAAATAGCTCACAAACTAGTATCGGTGTAACAAAACTCTATCGGGCTGACTCTTAAGGTGCTCTCCCTATATACCGATAGAGTCATCAACAAAAGTAACCATGAATTATAATTTATGACCATGGGCATGAATTATCTTATTTTATCAATAATCACAAAAATATACCACACTTTGATTTTATGAACAATGCAAATTATGGAAATTTTTGTGACAAGATCCATATTATAGCCTACATTCACATTGCATCCATAAATATTAAAAAAATTTGAAATTCCGTAGTGACATAGTCCTTCCCCCATTCCTAACAAAATTCAATACCATCGGCCTAACAATGCTTCATCGGTGGAACCCCCATCACAATCTCGTCGATGGCCCGATAAAAATAGCTCACCACCTAGTATCAGTGTAACAATACTCTATCGAGCTGACTCCTAAGGTGCTCTCCCGATATACTAATAGAGTCGTCAAAAAAAGTAACCATAAATTATAATTTATGACCATGGGCATGAATTATTTTATTTTATCAATAATCACAAAAATATACCACACTTTGATTTTATGAACAATACAAATTGTAGAGATTTGTGTGACAAGATCCATATTATAGCTTACATTCACATTGCATCCATAAATATTAAACAAAATTTGAAATTCCATAGTGACGTAGTCCTTCCCCCATTCCTAACAAAATTCAATACCATCGGCCTAACAATGCTTCATCGGCGGAACCCCCATCACAATCCCGTCGATGGCCCAATAAAAATAGCTCACAACCTAGTATTGGTGTAACAATACTCTATCGGGCTAACTCCTAAGGTGCTCTCCCGATATACCGATAGAGTCAAGTTGTCAACAAAATTAACCATGAATTATAACCATCGCCCAAGGGCATGAATTATCGAATGCATAAAGTATATCGGGGGAACTATGGTGCATTGGGGAAACATTATCTGGCGTCCCACCGATAGAATGAAGGATAGGTGTTCATCGATGGAGAGGGTGGATATCAGTGAAAGATTGATGTGACATCTTGGGGCATTGTGCAGTCATGCTACAGTGCATTTATGAACTAGAATTGAAGTGAATTATATCACAAGTTGATCGCAAAGTTGTTACAAAATCTTGGAAGATTTCGCTTAGGGCAGAAGCAGAAAGGAAAAAACTTGGAATTCTGATGCAACAAAGACTGGTGGACTATGGAGGCAACTCGGTGAGACTCACATAAGTACTTCACTTTCAGACCTAGATGAGAAGCTATTTTACTCAAAAGCTTAAGTTTTAAATAATGGAAGAGCATACAAACAAACCCAAAGCTAAAAAATAGAAAACCAAAAAGCCTAAGAGACTCCTAAATGAAGACTTGATAGATCAATGTCTTGGGTTGGGGCCGAGACCCAAGAGGAGTGCTCAAATGAATCCTTCCATGGATCAATTATGGGACAAATAAAAGGGCTTATGGGATATTTGGACACTGCAACGAGGGTACGACCTCTTCATGTACCATTACAGAAAAAAATTTAGGTTTCAACTAGTTTGCAATCCATGGAGCTTAAACCTGGGAAGACTTGTGGTGCCCAGTGTGTTTGTGAATGAAAAGCTAATTAAAGCTCTTGCTATTAGATATGACCCCAAGAAAAGAACTATTTAGTCACATGGTAGGGGTGACATGCTTGCTATTTCTAGGGATCTCATTTCTAATGTATTATTGTTAGAGTGTTCACTAAATTTATCATTCACGATCAAAGATATCTTGACAGAGTATCGCCACATGGATACCAGCTATAAGAGATGGAAATTAACTTTGCATATGCCCAAGGATGAAGGAGGCCAACTCAGGAGGTTCTCTAGCAGTGAAAACCCTCCTTTCCATGAAGATTTGTTCGAAGAGTATTTCCGATACACCTATTACTCAACTGGTCAAGTTTTGGGAGTAGAGGTTTCACCTCTCATGTCGATTGCCCCAATGGTCTTAGCTATTGACATACAGAGCAAGGATGCCAGGCCATTTGATTATGCTAGCTACTTGGCCAACGCCCTACATCAAGGGCTTGAAAAGATTAAAAATAATAGTGATAATATTAATTTTGAACACTATTCTTTGCTTATGCATTTTCTATTGTACGAGGGATAAGTCAGAGGGGGCTGGAGTGAAGAATTAAGGATAAAAGATACAGATGAAAATGGAGATTTTAAACTTGTACAAATGTGGACTTCATTGTGGGACAACCGATTTGGTAGGTCACATTACCTTTATTTTGAAGAATTTTTTGTAAAACCATTGATGAAATTGTTGGGGTATCCGTGCAATTATAACCTATCCCCATAAGTACAAATATTTCTAAGACCAAAGGAAAATGATCAGAGAAATAAAGTGAATCATAACTAGGGAGACTGGTATGCTTTCCATGATTGTATAGTGATAAGGTTTTATGGGTTCGAAGGGGCTCCACACTTGATGCCACGAGTAGTTCCTGACCAAATGGATTTTTTAGAAATTGTGAGGCAACTGGAAAAATATGATTCCAAACACCTCAAAGGACATAGAAAACAATCAATTATGCCCAGCACCTTATGTTTTGGAGACTTTATAGTGGTTTCCAATGAAGGATAAGGAGAAATTGATGGTAAATTAGCATAGTACAACCTACCTCTAGGTGATGTAAGGAAACAATTTGATGCAGAAGGGTTTATTCACAAGGCGAGATTACCGTAGGGGCTATTAGGGTATGAACATTTGTTCTCAATCGAAGATGTCATAAGAAACCATGATGAGGCTTCCACCAAGGAAAGAATGGCCGCCTATAACAAGATTATGCTTGCAGAGGAATGGAAGAGGAAAAATGTCCCATTTTATTCAAAGGCATTTGGTGAGATACAGGATCCTTTAACAAGACTTGAGAAACTCATCGCTCATGTCAATGAACTGGTAAAGGATGTTCCCCCAGTTGTTTTTGATGCACCTCATGCAACCTATTCAGGAGTATAAGCTGAGGACATAGAGCCCTTGGATTACATACCTTCACAGCCTACTCCTGAGGTATGTTTTTCTATAGATACTGATATAAGTGAAGAAGATCAGGGTGATGAAGAGGGTGAGTAGGTCAAAAAAATCAGTGCTCCTATGATTGCACAGTGCGAGCCCCCTCAAGAGAAAAATATTTTAAGATTTGAGGCATCAAATTAACTATCTAATGATGTGAGGGTCAAGGCTAGACAACAGTTTATTTCTGATTGTGATTTTGTTAAATCTTTTGAATTTAAATCATTTGTTTATGAATATAAAGGTAGAAAAATGAGACAATAGATACAAGATATCACTCTTGAACATGAGGCAACCACTCTGGAGGAATCGAAAAGGGAGGTAGAAAAGGAAATGGAGTCCATCACTCTTGAAAGAGGTAGGGAATTGCTTCAAGAAGCTAGAGTGTTGCTCCTACCAGGGTGGGATATTAGCTTTTCAATTGTATTTGATAGCTTCAGAAAAAGAGGGGATACGACAATGAACTTAACAGAAGAAGCAAGTGACAAAATGTATTCAAGATCTGGGTACAACCCAGACAAAGCCACCTTGCTTATTTGGTCATTGTATCCCCATGATAAAAGACCTGCTATAATTAGCAATCCAAACCAATTGTTTGGTCATCTCTTGGTTCAACGAGTAATGGATACCAACCCTATGGAGACAGCAGAATTGAACATAAATGTGGAAAAAATTACCGAAGTACAGATCGAAAAACTAATTAAGGAAAATGACAAACTGAAGAAGGAGCTAGCAAATCAAAGAGAAAAAACATCTTCCTCCTCCACATCAGAGTTGTACTCCCCATTGCTTGAAAAAGATATGAGAGTGCTTGATGCATTGGCTGATGCAGCCTACTAAAAGAATTGCCATCTGAAATCCCAAGGGAAATGCAAAGAATTGGAGAAAGAAGTGAAAACCATTAATTATAACATTGTATCTGAAATGATAAAAGAAAGGTTCAATAAAATGATGAAATGTGCTATTGAATATTGGTAAGTATTCAAATAGACATGCATTGCATTGGTGGAGAAGGAATGATTGTATCCTAGAATGATGGAGAAAAAAAAGGAGCTCCTAGATAAGAATGTCATGAAAGGACAAATATTGCTGACATATAACAAGTTGGTAGAATCACATAATGGATATCATAATAGGCTTAGGGAAGATTTCAACTGCTTTGATTCAGTCCCACTCCTGACACTTTATTTTGGCATTGGAAATCCATGAGAATATGATGATTGGAAGGAAGAGCTTGTTGGGATTCTAACTGTTGCGTTGCAAGAAATAAATGACGAGGTTATGGTTTTACAAAACACTCATCAGAAACTCAAAAAAATAATATCTATGGAATATGATATGAAAGAGGTGATCTCTAACATGGACACCTATGTTGAATAGGATTACATCCATCACCTCTCTACAGTCAATCTATTTATTAGCCAAACTGTAGATGTGTCAAAATCAGATCCAACGAGACAACCATCAGATTCAGAGGAAGAACGCCAGCTGACAGCATGATGAGCCCCCTATCATGGAGTAGAAGCCTTAAATAGATCTTAGGTGGTCAATGGTCACGGGCTTCTTCTTGGAGATTAACGGATCGGTGCATTGACCTGCAACATTGTTTTATTTATAATTTGAGTTATGTTTAGTTGTCAAACGTCATGACTTTTTGCAAGGGGTTTGTAGCTTGTTTCCTCTCATATATAAGAGAGATCAAGACCCCAATAGGAGATCAATGGATCATCACATCATTTTTAATTAGACTTTAGAGTAGAAAATAGTAAGAAGATAGATAATAGATTGCACCAATTCGCCCATCCATCTCATATCATAAACTATTTTTATAATGCATATCATTTGAAATTTGAAGATCAATACAATGGAGAAGGATACACATATTTACTGATTTTCTTTCGAGTGTTCAACTATTGTGGATTCATATGCTTATAAGTTATTAACTTATTTGGCTATCTCCAAAGTGGTTGTTTATGTTATTCAAATTGAGTGTGTGGAAGTACAATTAATTTGTCAATACATTGAATTTGAATTCTTCAAGAATAAGGGTTGTGACCATGGGGTTTTAGATTTATTTATGGACATGATCATTGATCAAGTAGTAATGTGGGCCAAAAAATGGATCTTTTCACACAAATCTCTACAATTTGTGCTAATCATAAAATCAAATGTAGTGTATTTTTGCAGTATGTGGGATGTGGGTGAGGTGTAAGTTGGTGGATACTGATCAAGATTTTTAGTCAAAACATAACAAAAGCAAACAATTCAACATCTATAACTTAGAAGCTCTACCAAGAAGTAAATATAATGAGCTAACAGTTCAACAACCATAACTTGGAAGCTCTACCAAGAAGTAAATATAATGAGCTAACAATTCAACAACCATAACTTGGAAGCTCTACCAAGAAGTAAATATAATGAGCTAACAGTTCATCACTAGTTCAAATGATAAAATAAATAATACAAAATCCAAATAATTGAACATCATCACATTACTGAAGTCTAAATTTGAGCTTTTTAATTGAATTTCACATGAAGAAGTACATATTGGCATTGGAAGTGCAAAATCTTGCCAATGCCCAAAGACAAGTCTGCATAGAGCTGAGTTGGAACTTTGAAACTCATATTATCAAAGATTGAAAATAATAAATCAAGTCACTGTATCAACTTATCTAGCAAGTTCCACTCTTTAGGTGGTGGAATTGCCATTTTCTCTAACTAATGTTGTTTGACTTGAAGTTTTGTTAACATTTCATGATTTTAATTGGAAATGGAACTTGTATTGAATTCTTCAATCAATTTTGCATTCAAGGTTATCAGTGTTCTGATGGAATCCAAATAGTTCACATCTAGGTTATGAGGAAACTGGTCCAAATCAATCTCCCTTGCACCTTTCATCTTCTTTCTGAAACCATCCTTTCCAATGAATTGCTCATTTGTGTCAAAAGCCTTTGGAAAACCAAGCTCTATGAAGTTCCTTACCTTTTCATCTACCACCTTCATCTTGTCTGCAACCAAATGCAAATATTCCTTTGTTCCACACATTCTCGAACACTTTTCAATGATAGATGACAACTTCATTGAGGTTTCAATCCGATTATTAATCCCTTTTGATTTCAGATCATTGCCACTGGCTTTGTAGACTGTTTGTAGAACTTCATTTGCAGATTTCTCTAATTCTAGCACCTTTTTGTTGTCCACTAAATATTTTTTGAGCTTCTTATAATGTTGTCTGATAGCATCAATCAATTGAAACATGTCACACAAATGATCAAACCTCTGCATTATTTCATCCCAGATGTTTTGTTTCATATGCCTCACTATATCTCTACAAAATGCAGATAACTTATTTTGAGAAGACTTAATTTTTTCTTTTGCTTCCGTCAGCTTTGTCTCCAATCTTTCATTTGTTTTTCTCTATTTCTCCAATTTTTGTTCCCACTGTGCATTTCTATTTGCAATGCTTAGTCTTAGTTTTTCTGAAGTGGATTTTTCCTCATCATATTTATTTTTTCTCTCATCTAGCCTTCACTTCAAGTCATTCACTTCTCTCATTTGATTTATCCTCTTTGCTTGTTGATGTAGAGGCAGATTTTATTATTCTTTTTTCTAATTCATTGCTCTTGTTATCTGTTGCTTTCCTCTTTGCTTTCTCACTTGCTAGGTCTTCCTGTAACTTTTCTATTTGGGTCTACAACCTTTTCTTCTCTCTATCTTGCTTTAGCAATGATGTGTACACCAATTCATTGTTCTTCTTTGATACATTAATTTTGTCAGTATTTTTCAGGCCAGAAAAATCCAATTGAAAATTGGTTACTTGGTATTTAGATCGATCCATCTGATTTGTTGGTTTGTTTTGAACTATGGGAACAACAATTGTGTACTCCATGATTTCTTTAATTGTGTAAAATGTGGGTAATACCATGGTTGTTGTAGTCTCTGAAGTTATAGAAGATGCACTCTCCATCAGTTGCTTCTTTTCTTTTTTATTCAAGTCTAATTTCTTTTTAAACTCTTCAATGAAATCATAACCTGGGGAGGCAGGAACAATGGAATGCTTGAATGGCGAAGGAATAGGAGTGCTTGCAGTTGCTAATGATGTCGTACCCACACTAAATGGAATTGTGGGAGTGTCTAGAAATAACTCCTTTGTGATACTGGTGGATCCACTGATAGTGTGACTTGGACATGTCAAAATCCTTTGCCTCTTTTGATTGCCTTGATCACCTGGTGTTTTTGTGGTATCTTTTATTTTTTTCCTCTTAGTATTGTGTGTAATTTGTTGTTGTAGCACATGTTGACCACTACTAGTACTACTACCCATACCATTGCCACCAATGGCACTCCCAGTTGCACTAAGTTGTCCACCAAGGGCATGTCCTCGTTGTGATTGTATATGACCATGAGGATGAGGATTAGAAGCTCTAACAAATTGAGTTTGACTTGTATGCCCTTGGTCTACTTTTTCACCTCCAAGCCCAAGGCTAGATTTATCACCTATTTTTCTATGCTCAACACCTGGTATTGTCCAAGGGCCTTGTCCTTTGGACCCCAAAGGACCACCTTCATAATCAATTTTTTCAATTATGGCTCCTCCTAAAGTATATGTTGAAGCATATTCTTCTTTTGTGGCCTCACTTAAACCGGGTTTATAATTGGCATGGCTTTGTTCTTCTTCTTCCTTATCAATATCATCATTAGATTCATCATCAGATTCATCACTTCCTTTGCTTCCATGTTGATCAGGATGCTCTATATTCCACAATTTTCTAAACTCTTTATCTTCTTCATTAGCTCCATACTCTGCAAGAGCTCTTGGATCACCTAGGTCCTTCCTCATAGACCAAAAGGCAGTAATTTTTTATAGTGACCAATTTTTATCTATAACTTCCTTCTCTAGAGAACCTGGAATTTTTACTCTACTAGATGGTTTATCACTTTTTTCATAAAAATTGTTGTATGTCCTAATTGTCTTTCAGTGCAATGCCGTAATTTCTACTGACAATTGTTCAAAATAAATACCATTCTCAATAGCACTTTTCTCCATTGCTATTTTGACCTCATCCCAAGAATCCTTGTTTCTCAAGTTTTCAAGCAAGGGTTTACTTTGATGTTGAATTCTATTTGCAGCATTCCTATTGGCCACAATCATTGATTTAATGATGTCACATGGATCATACTGCCAGTGACAGATAGCATCAAAGTAAAAAAAAATCAAAAGATTATGTGCCACACTAAATTCTTTTCTCTCGAATGTGAACCCTCCACATGAAAAAGGTAAAGGAAATAAGGTCTTCTTTTGCTGACTAAGAAAGTGTAGTTCATCAGCACTCTGCACCTGCCTTACATATTCCAATGCAAAAACCCTTTCTGTCACATGTATTGGAAGTTTGTATGGCTATACTTCTGATCCATAAAATCTTAGCACAGTATATTCTTCCACTAAGTACCAATCAGCCAATTGTATTTCTTTTCCTAGTTGCATGCAGTTTCTACATGACATAGGCAATCTAGGCATTGGAGTATTTGTAATTACTTGATGCAATGGAGCCAAAAACTAGTCTACAAAATGACTGTAGTTCCTTTGAGAATCATGCATCCTTATCTTAGTGGTCCATTCATATACTAGAGCCATTTTATTTTCCTCTGCATTACTATAGGGCCGAATCTGATTCTTGTTGGTCTAAAACATTCCTCTAAATTTGAATAGAAAATGATAACACAAGTAGGTTGTGAACCTAAATTTCTTCGTGGAACCTTCTTTAATCATTAAAAATTGTTTATGCATGGATTCTACAATGTGTTGAGTATAATTATATTTGACATGTTCATCAACATAATGGATATTATATACAATTTCAAGGAGGTTTGCACCCACTTCCAAATTGCTATCCAGACTGAGGCAAAATGCTAGCATGGAAATAGTATCCTGAACCCATGGTTTAAAAATATCCAAATTATAAGGAGGCTTATGATCACCTTTCAATTTGTTTCTATCCTTAACTATTTTATTTAAGAAATCATTTTTCAGCCTTTCTTCCACTACTTCATAATCACTAGCAAGCTTTCCTCGGTCAATGTGGTGGTTTCCAAATTCTTCGGTTGTAAACCCCAACACTTTTCCAAGTTCTTCTGCATTAACGGATAGCAATTCTTCTTGGTTATCTTTATTAACAATTTCTCTTTTCTTATCATCATAATTTTTGGCACAGACCATGATAAATTTTGGGCAAGGGAAAACTTCATGTAACATCATGCGCCCTAATCCAGTTACCCACGATGCACTAATACTATCAACTTGCGTTTTCTTTGCAGCCTTATTCTGAGATGAAAATCTAAGTTCTGAGGTATGCCTACCATAGATTTTAGGATCATAAATATCATGGTACCCATCAGTGAAACCTGGGGTTTTAAGCAATTCTACATAATGTATTTTTTTATCGAACATTGCTCTAGTGGTACTGGTGGTAGACATGCTTATACAAATGTGAAGTTGTGAAATTTGAATTCCCTAATAAGTAATACCTATTAGTCCTCCTTAATTTTAATGAATTCTTGAGTCTCTAAACCCAAACTTCAAACTTTGACAAAATAATATTTTAAGAAATGTCAAATGATGAAACGTAGTCATAGGAATTCTTTCACTTACCCAGATTCTGAATCCCAACTCTTGAAAATTTGAATGGCATTGTTGGAAGTGGAACTGTGGAATCCAAAACAGGGTGGTGCACTGCAATGAGCAATCTAAAGAGTGAAGACTTTAAAAATCACTGTACAATTTCAAAGTGCAAAGTGTTTTAAATGTTTTTTTTCTCATAATTGGAACATTAAAGTGAATGACACATCTTAGGAGTTAGGTTTACAAGTCTACAAGTTGAAAATTATTAATTGTTGATCTTTCTAAATCTAACGGTTATAGGGTGATTCTGGAGGTTTAAGTTGGGAATCCCATCACTCTGTGCATTTCATTATGGAATGCAACTACAACCATACATCAAATGTTCATCCAACGGTTGAAACTTGAGTAATTTATGGTATTAACTTTAAAGTTTAAAAATAAACATTAATCACTTGACAGTTGACACTTAGCAGTACAAAGTGCTTTAAATGCTTTGTTTCTCAAAATTGGAAAATTAAAGTGAATGACACATCTTAGGTCTACAAGTTGCAAATTCTAAATCATTGATATTTCTAAATCTAATGGTTATAGGGTGATTCCGGAGGTTTAAGTTGGGAAGCCCATCGCTTTGTGCATTTCATTACGGAATGCAACTACAACCATACATCAAATGTTCATCCAATGGTTGAAACTTGAGTAATTTATGATATTAAATTTAAAGTTTAAAAATAAACATTAATCACTTGACAGTTGACACTTACCAGTACAAAGTGCTTTAAATTCTTAGTTTCTCAAAATTGGAACATTAAAGTGAATGACACATCTTAGGTCTACAATTTGCAAATTCTTAACCATTGATCTTTCAAAATCTAACGGTTATAGGGTGATTCGGAGGTTTAAGTTTGCTCTATGCATGTCATTACGGAATGCAAATACAACCATACATCAAATGTTCATCCAACGATTGAAACTTGAGTAATTTATGATATTAACTTTAAAAATAAACATTAATCACTTGATAGTTGACAGTGACACTTAGCAGTACAAAGTTCTTTAAATGCTTTGTTTCTCGAAATTGGAACATTAAAGTGAATGACACGACTTAAGGCTACAAGTTGCAAATTCTTAATCTTAACCGTTGATCTTTCTAAATCTAACGGTTATAGGGTGATTCTAGAGGTTTAAGTTGGGAAGCCCATCGCTCTATGCATTTCATTATGGAATGCAACTACAACCATACATCAAATTTTCATCCAACAGTTGAAACTTGAGTAATTAATGATATTAACTTTAAAGTTTAAAAATAAACATTAATCACTTGAGAGTTGACACTTAGCAGTACAAAGTGCTTTAAATGCTTTGTTTCTCGAAATTGGAACATTAAAGTGAATGACACGTCTTAGGTCTACAAGTTGCAAATTCTTAATCTTAACCGTTGATCTTTCAAAATCTAATGGTTATAGGGTGATTCCGGAGGTTTAAGTTGGGAAGCCCATCGCTCTATTCATTTCATTACGGAATGTAACTACAACCATACATCAAATGTTCATCCAATGGTTGAAACTTGAGTAATTTATGATATTAAATTTAAAAAATAAACATGACACATGTGTTTTAAAGTCAATACCATAGGCATCGGCCTAACAATGCTTTATCGGTGGCACCCCCATCATAGCCCCATCGATGGCCCATAGGCGAAGACTCATAACTCATAAGGTGCACTCCCCAATATACTGATAGAGTCAACAAAAGTAAGCACATTGTTGTAACACATAAACATCGGTGGAACGAATGATTGCATTCCCCCGATGGCCCAATATAACCATGAATTATCAAGTGCATATTGCATAAAGTATATTACTTAATTTCTCAAAAGAAAAAAATTGATTTGAATATATTAAATTATTAATAGACACTGAAGTTCTAAACTCAGAAAACAACTCTTTACTCTTAAGCGTAAATGAATAACGAAGATTCAAGGAATCAAGAATAACACAACACAACCATTTATTTTATTGCAACTGAATTTCAATGTCACATTATTACATATCTTTTTACACACGAGTAGCACTGTAGCTCCTCTTTTGTATAAATAACATATGTCAATGTGTTACTTTAGTACTTTACATAGACAAAATTTAATAATTTATTCCAAGTTGTTGCTCGTTACAATGGATTACAAATTGATTCCAATTTCCAAGCTTCTGCTGCTGAAAACTTACTACAAATGTAACTCTAAAAATAAATGCATGATTCCAAGCTTCTGTTGGTGACAACGTAATACAAATGTGGCTCTGAAAATAAATTCAGGATTCCAAGCTTCTGTTGATGGTTTTTCCAACCATGTTGGGGAAAGGGGGTTCTAATTAGTCTTGGGGAAATGGGAGCCGTGAAGATACAAAATGTATTTATCCCCTTTGAGAACTAGAGCCATGCTGGGGAAATGGGAGTTGTTAGAATACAAGAGGAGAAGCAAATCTTCTCCCATCTTTTGCACACAGATTCCATGCACCGGTATAGCACTTACCTCCATTAGAGCTCCTCATCCTAGTTCAAAACCCGTCTGAGAAGTCAGGTTAACCAAATCAACTTCTTTCCAATTCCGCCCATTTTGAACTTGAAGGAAATTCATCTTTTACTGATTACTCTGTAACTACATAACTGTAGGTAGGAGAATTTACAGTATCCCCAATACTGCATCATCTTCTTCGTGAATCCTTATTAACCCTAGAAAATAAAAACCCTTATGGCACTATTTACTATTCACTGAATCACTATCCCTATTTATGGGCCACTAGTGCCACTACTAGCCTGTATAATTAAAATATTTAATTTGATTGACATCTGGCTACATGCCAACTTGAACTGTACCTCAAGCTGACAAGCTATCAAAATCACTCAAATTTCAAACGATATGAAATCATTACAAATCTTGTTTCATTAAAGCTATGAGTTTTCCAAGAAATTTCTTTGGATGTTCATATCACATATGTCATTAATCACCGCCACTGCCTGCACTAGCAGTACGACAACCACACTTTCTTCGAAAATATTGAGAATTTCAATTAAATGAAATGTACAATGTCGAGGCATTGAAAAGATAGAATGAGTGATGAGCAATGAGCCTTGATCTCGCCACATGTTCGCATCTAACGATTATAGTGTTATTCTGAAGGTTTCAAATTGCAAGTCTAGTGCTTTAGAGATTTACTTCCGGAATGCAACTACAGTCGTCCATCGAACATTCATCGAACGGCCCCTATGATTTTTTATTGGCATATCTATTTATTTCAACACTAGATTTTTTTATTATTTTGAGATTCTTTTTAATTCGCCAATGAAAATATATTTTTTGCTTTGAAAAAAGGTTTTAATCGCCAATGGAAAAAAATTCTGGTTTGAAAAATGGTTTTAATCGCCAATGAAAAATATTTTATTTAATTAAAAAAAAATTCAATTCGCCAAGATTTTCCACGAACTTCCAAGGATTATAAAAGATTCGCCAATTGGGATTATTTTTTTTCCCGAAAAATGAAAAAAATCACCAATAAAATTGATATTTTTCATTGGGAAGTATACAGGATTCGCCAGGATTTTACACCTACGCCAAGGGGGGGTTTCTTAAAGTTTTCCCTGGATCAAATTCTTCCATCTTGTCATGAATGTAAATCCTTATATCCTCTATTGAAAAAACCTTATATGGAACATGTGAAAATGCACCAAGGAGGTCATCTTCAATAGATTTTGAAGGGTATTTCTTAAATTTTGGTTGTGGTTTCTCAGTTACTTCTATAACCCTCAATGTATCCATGATTCAAACTACTTTTCAAACAAACTTTCTAAAAACTAGGACAATACTTGAGATTATAAATACATTTTTTTTTATGTTTTTCGAACTAGGGTTTCAATGCACTGAATCTTGAATCACCTTGATCACTTCTTTTTTTATCCACTCCTTCTCAATGCTTATTATGAATGAATTTTCCTAAGTGAAATCACTTATAACCGTTAAAATTTGACCTAATTTTTCTTTGAATTCCTTAGACAATAAAGCTAGTAAACTTTTAGCTATATGCACAGTTAACTTATGATGCTTTGTAAACTTCCGCATTGACATATTTTCTTCCACAATCTTCACCAATAGATCAAGCATGTTGATCTTCATCACATATCTTAGTGTTGAGGCACCAACCCCACTTCTTTGGTAGGGGAAATAAGATGTTCATTGAAGCTCCCCATGAGATGAAGCTCTCAACTCAGTTTCTAGAGGAAACATATGCACTAGAGAATGGTACAGATTCATACTTAACCTTTGTCTCTTCCTTCTTTCTCTAAATATTTTTCATTTCCTTCTTAGTTTATGTTAGATCAACATTTTTTGATAGTTCATTCTTCTTTACCGAATTATCCTTCCTCACATTTTTGTTTCTACAAAACATAACAATGTGTCTAGACCTATTGCAGTTGCAACATGTGAAATCTTTCTAACCAATATTTATTTCATTCATTCTAGATTTTCATTGATTTTATTTATTCCCAAATCCATAGCATGTATAACAATAGCCTTTGAAAGGTTGAATCATTCTACCATTGTTATAGCCATTTGATAATTGACTTCTGAATTCACTAGCTCTATAACCAAATTTATCCATGTAAAACATTGACTAGTAAAGGATGGAACATTTTTATTATTTCTTCTCCTACACTCCATTGCCTTACAAATTTATTGCAAGAATAACAGAAACCATTGAAAGATGGGTACCTTTGTGCATTTGGTTTTCTAATTGGTGGTCCTTTTTTATTCTGGATCTGCTTGCCATTTTTCTTATTCTTAGGATGATTTGTAGTTTGGTCTTCTTTTGAACTTTCTCCTATCTCAAACACTAATCCACCTTTGTCTTTAGATCCTTTCTTATTTTCAATCATTTCATCGTTTTGTAGAAATTGTCTTGAATTTTTCTTCATGACTCCTTGCTTTCTCCAGATATGATCTCAGACTCACAACTTCTTGTTCAAGCCTTGTACATTCCTCATCTTTTTTTCACCATTGCATTTAGACATTCTTCAATTCTTTTCTTTTCTTCAACTTGCACCTTCAGACTAGTGATAGTTTCATTTTCTTGCTTCAACCATTCACTGACTTCCTTATGCATTTCTTTGAACTTTTTGATTTTTTCTCTCAATTTTTTGATGCACTCATTTGCTTCTTTGACATTTTCTTTCAAATCTTTTTTTCATCTTCAGTATTTTTAGGATCTTCAAGGGAAACTTTGAGTTATCCATCTTTTTCAAGCACCTAGTCTTATTCTATGGATCCAACAACATGAATCTCTTTTGGAGGATTAAGTAGTCTTCTAACGGCCATGTGTTCAACCTCCAAGATCTTCCCCAAGCGGTTAATCTACTTCAAAGGAACCAAGATTTGATACCAATTTATTGAACACCTAGAATACTCAGAGGGGGGTGAATCAATGTTCTTTTAAACCATTCAAACATTTAAATATTCAAACCATATAGCACATTCAACTGCAGTAAAGAAAGAAAGCATGAAACATCAACATCATCACATAACACATAAACATTAGGATTTAACGTGAAAAACCAAAAATGGGAAAAACCATGGTGAGGATTAGCTCACAATATATCATAACCACTTATAGTATATTTACAAAAATTTCTCACTATAGGTGGACTCACTCTCCAAGTGGACTCACTACCCATAGAGAAAGGGATAGAAGAGATTTTGTATCTCATAGCCTAATTTGAATTGTTACAATTGCATCTATCATATGCATGAAATATAGTTCCAATGAAGCTCAATAAATTAACTTTACACGCTTCATATGATTGAGATCTAACACTCTTCTTTCCTCTTCATTCACGCCACTCTAATCTTCTACTCTGAGATCTTCTTCTATTATATTTGGAACGTTTTGACAAATATTATGTTGGATCATATGTGATAAGAACGTAGATATTTCTAATGACTATTTTTAAAGTAGGTTGTTATGATATTATAGAAGTTTGATTAGATTATTATAATTTTAATTTATTTTTTTGTCAAGATGATACAAGGATTTAGGGGTTAAGTATGTCATGAACTTAGTAGTTATTTTTTAATATAAATTTTCACCATTTATTTCCACCCATATGTATATATTATTGTTCTTTTTGATAATTGGATCTTGATTAATGAATGCTTTGTTAACTATAAATTAATTAATTACTTATCTATAGATTTATAATAATTCTCTATGTCATAAAGATATATTAGAGACATATATTCATAATAATCAATACATTCAACTCAAGTATCACCTTTCCAACAACAAGAGATCTTGAAATTTAAATTGTAAGATTAAATATTTTTATATTTTGTATGTTTGTATATAGGCTTCTAAATTTTATCACCATTGTATTGAATAATAAAATACTTTGACGCCTATTTAGGCATATGTATTCAAATAAAATTAAATTTAAATGTGTGAGTTGAGGGAAATTTAATATATTTCTATATATTTTATATGCATATGCATATCCATAAATATTGAATGGAGCCATTATAGCTCTATATGCATGTTTTGGCTAAATTTAGCCAATTGGAGAGTAGTGGGGAAGGTGTATTGCAAATGTTAGCCACTCCTTTTCTTTAGAAAGTGACTTGGAAATAGAGGAGAAAGATTGCCACATTGGTTACAAAGGCTTGGAGAGGAGTGAGAAGGATAAAAACAAACTTGGTAACTCTATACATACTTATAATAAATAATTGTATCTTGGATACTAAGGTGAATTGCTAATTATTAACTAGTTATAGCATCTATATTGTTAATGTTCTCATGTTTACCATTTTAGCCAAACTATGATTTCATTTGGAACATGTTATTGGTTACATAAATCAAAGATTATTTTTTTCTTTTGATAATTATCTAAATTTAAATTCCTTCTTTAGTTTGTAATTTGATGTACCTATTGGTATATAATTTTAAATGGGGTAATCTATAAATAGTTTAAAATGAATTGTACATTTTTTCATGCATGATGTATCTAATGGTAGATAGTTTTAAATTCCTTTTTTATATTGTCATCAATTGTGTAATATCTGATAAATAGTCAAAGTTCATATTCTATGGTTTAAATATAATGATATATTTGTTAATATTTTATATGTGCACCACCTATTTCTTATTTTGAACTTGTTGTATAGTCCCTTTTCTATACTTCCATATTTTTGAATGTATGTCTTTTAAGCATTTATATTCTTTATGTTTTTTTATGAATGTACATAACCTATTCTAAAACTTTCATTTTGATATAGATAGAACATTGGATAAGGTTGTGAAATTTACTTTAAATACTCGTATTAAATTATTTTTCAAAAAAAAATGTTATATCAACAATATAATTCATGCAGATTGTTCAAACATTCTCTTTGAAGAAATCATTCAATGGTTTATTATTTTTTCATTTAGGTACTTCCTATTATTTTCAAAAAATTGTTCATGTTTCATAAGAATAATTCTATCAAATAATTAAAAATGTTTATTCAAGTCAAGTTTCATACCTTATAGCTAATAAATCTTTGAAGCATTTTGTCAAATAGTTCAAGAATTTAGTATATAAAAATAACCTTGAAAAAGGAAATGATGCAAAGAGCCATTTTGTCTGACAGTTTTAGCATTTGGTCTATGTAATTTTCAAGTTCTTAAAATAATGTTTCATTTAGCTATTTTATCAAACATTCCTCATACCTTTTATAGTCCCATATTTTAAGAATTTTTTTTCAATCAACTCATGTGGATATAGCTAATCTCCCAAAAAAACACACCTATGTACATAAAAAAACAAATAAAAACATACATAACAACATGCATAGAAACATACATAACATGATGAGATGGAATCTTGAGGGGCCCGCTAGATGGATGATAAAACTGATAAAACTGATAGATGGGAGGAAACACTATGATGAGGAAAGTGAGGAGCTAATGAAGGCGTTTACTCATGTGTTCCATCGCTTTGAATTACATTGGTGTTTTTTACCTTACATGAGAAGCTATCCATTCATTGTGAGTGGGAAGGGGCACTAATGTGATTAAGAGATACATTTTAAATTGTAACAAGTATTGTTCTTGGAAAACACTCTGTGTTGTGGTTTTTCTCAATTTGTAGGTTGAAAGAAAAAAATTGGAGAGCAAGGGGGCATTGCAGGTGGGGGATACGACCAACTAAGATCAGGTGAGGGTTTTGTAATCAATTGTGTTGTTACTCATAAAACGGTTTGAATGGGGAGTCATTATTTAAAGGTTTTTAAAACATTGTGGGTTGTAGGTTTCTCAAATATCAGTGTTTTGCAACCTAGAATTTTAGAAAATAATATGAATTTCTTGAAAATATTTTGTTATTAAGACCATAGGAATGTAATGAAATACACCATTTCATAAACACACAGTGTTTTCCAACAACCATTAACACTATGTGTTGTCAACTTTTTCATTTTGTAGGTTAAAAGCAAAAGGTTGGAGAGAAGAGTTGGAGGTGGGGGGGTGAAACACTAGCAGAAGTGAGGTGAGGTGTTTATAATCGATTGGGTTGTTACTTCTAAAGGGTTTTAAAACATTATCTAGGTTATTTTATGTAAAGGGTTTTCAAGCATTATGTGGGTTGCAGGTTTTAGAAAACCCAGTGTTTTGCAACCTAGAATTTTAGAAAACAGTATGAATATCTTGAATTTATTTTTTCTTTAGACCATAGGAATGTAATGATAGGAACCATTTTGTAAACACCCAGTGTTTTCCCACAACCATTAGCACTATGTGTTGTCATCTTTTTGATTCTCTAGGTTGAAAATGAAAGATTGGATAGTAGGGGAGACAAAAAAACAAGCGAAGTGAGGTGATGGGTTTCTAACCATTTGGGTTGTTAGTTGTAAAGGGTTTTAAAATGTTATTAGGGTTTTTTTTATTAAATGGTTTGAAAAATTAAGTGGGTTGCAAGTTTTGTAAAACCTAGTGTTTTGCATCTTAGAATTTTACAAAATAGTATGAATATCTTGAAAAGCTTTCATTATTTAGAGATTAGAAATGTAATAAGAGGCACCATTTTATAAACACCACCTTCAACAAGTTTATTAATTATTGTTGATAATGGAAATAAATTAGTTTACTTACTATTTGTAATGTGCATGTACATATATAAGCTTAAAACCATGAGGGCTTGGGTATGTTGTGATGTGGATTGCAGTTTTATAAACACCCAGTATTTTCCATTTCATTGCAAATTACACATATTTTAAACTCAAAACATTACTTCACTTTGCGTAACTAATAAGTAGATGTTGATTGATGACAAAATTTAAACTACAATATGGTTTTTTTACAAAGTCAACTTAAGTAGCTATGTAGTTACTTCACATTGCATAGCTAATAACTAGGAGCAATTGCCAATTGCATTTTCTTATCATGGAATTCCATGAAACCACATTTGTTTGAGGAATTTTTTCAAATAGTTCACTGCCTTGTCTATGAAAATTATAATAGTAAGAAACAACATAGACAAGGTAGTGAACTATTTGAAAAAATGCCTCAAAGAAGTGTGGTCTCATGGTGATTGGAATGCCATGGCAAGCCATAGACAAGGAAATGAATTATTTCTATGTACGATTGCTTATCTATGGCTTTCCATTGTGTTTTGGTAGACATATACTCACCTCCCACTATGTTTTCCAAAATAATTGCAAATAATTAGAGTGATAATTATGGATATATGATGATAATTAGAGTGATAATTATAGATGGAGACTCCCTAACAATTTTTTGTTAGAAAATTGGAAACACCTCATTTAACAAGCAATGCACTTTGGCTTGTAGATATATCTTGTCATCTTCAATAGATGTATCAACAATATATTTTGAAACTATACCCACAACTATAGGGAACTCCACCTACACAACCAAGTACTATTCTCAAAGATAATGATTCATTCATACTAGAGTGATAATTGCAACTCCCAATTGTATTTGTTTGTCATAGCATTCCATGAGACCATATTTGTTTGAGGCATTTTTTCAAACAAATGTGGTCTCATGGTGATCAAAATTCCATGACAAGCCATAGACAAAGAAATGAACTATTTGTATGTATGATTTCTTATCTATGGCTTGACATTATGTTTTGGAAAATATATACTCACCTCCCATTGTGTTTTTCCAGGTTGCAATCATACTATGCATCTATATGGTTGTTGGAAAATAATGGGTGTTTACTATCAAAGCATAATAGTAAATATGGATTGTCATGGAATTCCAACACCATGGTGATTGGAATTCCATGACAAGCCATAGACAAGGCAATGAACTATTTTTATGTGTGACTTATTATCTATGGTTTGCGACTATGTTTTGGCAGACATATACTCATTTCTCAATATATTTTCCAACTTGCAATCATGTTTTCCATGTATATGTTTGTTGGAAAACATTGGGTTTTTACTATCAAAGAATAATAGTAAATATGGATTTCCATGGCATTCCAACACAAAGGTGATTGGAATGTCATGACTAGCCATAGACAAGGCAATGAACTATTTCTATGTATGATTGCTTATCTTTGGCTTGCCACTGTGTTTTGGGAGACATATACTCACCTCCCACTGTGTTTTCCAACTTGCAATCATACTGTGCATGTATATGGTTGTTGGAAAACATTGGTGGTTTACTATCAAAGAATAATAATAAATATGGATTGTCATGGCATTCCAACAATATGGTGATTGGAATTCCATGGCAAGCCATAGACAAGGCAATGAACTATTTCTATGTATGGTTTCTTATCTCTGGCTTGAAACTATGTATTGGAAGACATATACTCACCCCCTGCTATGTTTTCCAACTTGTAATCATATTGTGCATGTATATGGTTGTTGGAAAACATTGGGAGTTTACTATCAAAGAATAATAGTAAATATGGATTGTCATGGAATTCCAACACCATGGTGATTAGAATTCCATTACAAGCCATAGACAAGGAAATGAACTATTTCTATGTAACTATTTCCCTTGCTTGTCTATTGCTTGCCATGGAATTCCAAGACCATGGTGTTGGAATGCCATTACAATCCATATTTACTATTATGCTTTGATATATTTTTTCCAAGCATCCATAGCCTATTCAAAAAAACTTGTTTTTGGATTTTAGCCATAGCAGCAAGGTAGTGAATTGTTTGATAAAAAATTTTGGTAGACATGTATGAAAAATGTGGTAGCATAGACAAGGCTGTGAACTCTTTGATAAAATGCCTCAAAGAAATGTGGTCTCTATTGAACACCAAAAATACTAAGAGGGGGGTGAATTAATGTTCTATTAAAATTTTAAACACAACTTATCCAATCACCAAAACACATTAATAAAAATAAAAAATAAAAGCATAAAACATTCACAAAGTCACATAACATATGAGCACTATGATTTTTATGTGGAAAATCCAAAAAAAGGGAAAAAAATATACTGAAGATTAGCTCACAATATATTATATCTGGATATAGTATATTAGAGGGGCTCACTGCTAGGATGCATTATCCTTATAAGGCTCACAACTAGAATTAGATACAAAACAAAGATGGCTACTTAGCCAAAATGTGAACCGATAAACATACACCTTCCTTGTGCTAAATTTCAATTCCCTTAAATATCTACAATAGGAAGTAATGATCTTCTTAGCAGTTGCTCAACAATTCTTTCCTTATTTTGATCTCACACCTTTGAATTTGCATGTTCACATAATATGAGACTGATGCAGAGCATCTTACCGAAACCATCAACAACCTCATTTTATCAAGGGATTTCAATCCCAAATAGAATCAGGAGAGGATCAAATATACAAAATTCAACATTTCATTTATCTTTCACCAAAATTCAAATATCATCTCAACAGAATTCATCAGATTCTCAAACTTAGCAAATCACATCATAGAATACTCATTCTTTTTCTCTCAAGCTTTCAAGGCTTTCAAGCACACAAAAGGTTCAAATGGATTCAATGGATTAAACCAACATAAAAGAGTATTTGAACTACTTAATCTCATCCCAACCGATGCAATTTAGTCACCAAAACTTAGAGCTCCTTTCCATTAATGAATTTTCACCAATAGGTTGCTTCAAAACTAGTAAGACCTCAATTTAGACCAGTCTAAATAACTTCTTAAAAAGGGGAGTTATTAAGACTGTAAAAAATTATTTGAGTACCCTTTATTGAGTTACATAACATATCCAAAAATCAGCATAGGTTTCTTTGTAAAGAATGGGTCCAAAATGGACTGTTACGCCTCAAATTTGCTTGCTAAAACCCTGTGAACAGCCTAGGGATTCTTGGAATTCATGCCAAAAATTAATGTGCACCTCTTCCACCTATAAAATCTTGAATATCACTTCAAAATAGACCTCCAAACAAAATTTCATGAGTTTCCAACTGTTAAATTGAAAGATATAGAATTATTTGTGTTCAATGGATACCCTAGTTCAGAATTTAACCCATTGTCAGAAAAATCAACATAACTTGCTCATACCTTCATGGATTTTGATGAGAAAAAAAAATAAAATAAAGTAGACTCTCAGGGATATCATGAACAATCAGTTTTACACCATATGCAGCCTGTACCAATCCGTACTAGGCTTGAGAACAGCAAAAAATGTTTCAAAAAATTAAAAAATCATGGTGAAAATGATGCATATTCATTCAATTCTTCTCCCCCACCTACAAAATGACTCAAATGACCTTTATAAAGGCATTAAAACTTCTTAAAATGTTCAAAATTGTTTAACTACCTTTCAAACCACTTATGACTCTTGGCATTCCCTATTTTGCCATTTTTTGCATTATTGCAATTACAACTTTTGACAATTTTCAAGTTTAGCAACTTTTGAAAGATAACCACCTTAATACCTTCCTAGGACCTATTAAAGGACTTTAATACATTCAAATTGACCTTTACATGACCTTTTGCATACATTTTACATTTAAAAATTCATTTTTTGCAATTTAGCCTTTTGAAGGCATTTTTGAGCAAGGTGCTCCTGCACCAGAGACCTTTCACATTAGATTTACCACTTATTCCTTCTCATGCATGTTACAACTCAAAAATTTCTCACATATAAATACCCAATTACATCTGCATACATCAATTAGGTCAGCCTAATTAGATGTAACCAAAAACAATTCAAAAATAGCTTTATTGGCTTTACACTTGAATCAAAAACTTCTCCATGCTTAGACCAAATGTGCAATACATAATTTAGGTTGGCATAGACCTAAAATAGATCCTAAAAACATTTTCAATGTATATTTTATCTTCACAACACATATCATGTATTAGGTTGGCCAGTAACGGACCTAACCACAAAGACTTTCAATCATACACACACTTTATTGGCATCCATGAGACTATGTTTAGAACTATGGTAGAGAATAATTATTTTCAAGGAAACACAAAATCTCCCACATTGATATATTAAGCAGAGAAATGAAAGGGATACACAAAGCTAAACTATATCATGCATAAATTCTAGGATATTTCAAAAAACATCATAAAATATTGATTTTACCTAAATATGATAGACATCAACCCATGGTTTAAAGTGTAGAGCGATATCATGTAGCGCAGTGGAGTGTAGACCCAAAAATTGATGCATTGAACCAAAAAACAGTTAGTAGGAGCACTTAACTAATTTCATATACAACCATATTTACTAGACCAACTTATTATGTACACGTATCTTTTGTAGAACTTCCAAAACATACTAATATTTTCATACTAATGTTGAAATCAATGAAAACATTGGATCAAGCAGTATTATGCAATTCATGCCTATGTTGCCAATAGTCCAAAACTTCCAACAATATTCTTCTTCTCCTTCTTCCAAGAATCTCCCCCTTTTTCATCGATGGCAACATGCATAATAAGAATAGGATATCTCACATCTTCATTACCATCACATCTCTTTCCTATTCTCTCTCCCCCTTTGACATCAATGGCAAAGGGTGTGTCAAAAATTCATAAGCTCCCCCTTAGGAGGTCAACCAAAAACAAAAATCCTTCTATGTATATATGCATATATCAAAATCTGAAAAACTTCTTAAATCGTGATAGATACTTACCCTAAGGATTATGAAACTTGAAGCTTCTAAAAAATTTCTTGTCATTCAGACTTCCTTCTTCCCACTGTTTCTTTGTTGCAATAAGATTCCTATATAGAAGTTCAAGCTCCAAAAGAGTTTCTTCTCCTTCTTCTGGACTACTGGGATCAAGGTTTACCTCTGAGATTTTATTAGTATTGCCAAGAGCATTCAAGACCGATATATAATTTTCCTAACTAATTCCCTTAACATTATAATTTGCTTGATTATTTCATCTCTTTGACTCTGTAGGGTGAATAATTTGTCATGAAGCTCCATTATAGATATCCAAGTTTGATCATCCTTGTCTTGCACTGGATCATAAGAATATGCAACCATGTTTATCTAAAAATCAATTGTACTCATGTCATCCTCAATACTTCGAGTGATGTTTGGCCATTTCATGCAATATCACAGTATGTTCCTCACTTATTCTTCACAACCTTGCACTTATCTCAAGCATTTTGTGACTTTTTGATGAGATTTTATACATTTCTTTGAGATATTTACCAGATTCTTTCTTTCAACCCATGTCTTAGTTTTAGCTTTAATTTGAATTTTTAATTCAAGGACATACTCTTTAAAGGATTTGACCAAGAGATTGAGATTTTCTATAGTAGATAATGAAACATCAATGCTTATACCAAGAATTACCTCTTGTAGGAATTTTATTGCTTCATCCAAACTTTTCACTTTTGTAGGCCTGATGCTGATCTCATGATCCTGTTGAGCATCATGAAATATTTCAATATCAACAATTTCTTGTGATTCTACCAACAACGGGAGGACTATCTATGACTTTTCTCTTCTTACTACCTCTCTTAGAGCTATCAGAATCTTCAAGACTGCCTAGAAGAGCTTCTACATAGCTAACTAATTCATCTTCAAATACTTCATAATCCAATTCTAAGATCCAAATGTATCTAGTTTTGATGACTTCAATAAAGTAAAATTTTGTGGAGACAAGAAAGGTAATGTCCTTTGAATATCTCTTTACCACTTCTCTGGGAATTGTCATTCTCTTCTTCATCCTGCTCTAAAATACTCCAAAGAAGACAACACGAGCATCTTCTTGATCATCAAAACTTCCAATATTTCTCATGTACTTTTCTATTTTATGTGCAATTGGTTATGTATTTGCCCAATTTACTTGTCCAAACACTGATACTTCTTTCAAGAAGTAGAGCAATAGGCAAATTAATAGTGTTCCATATTGGAATGTACACTTCTTCCTTTTCTTAATTTCTCTTAGGTTCTCTATTAATTGTTGCCAAAGCAACTCACACAGGCCATAGACACCATTGTTCTCAGACATTTCAAGGGCCATATGAACTGTAATAGGAGGGACAGTGCCCAAACTATTTGACTGGTAAATTTTCTAACCAATAAGTATAGTTGCAATTCTAACAATCGATTTTTTAATGGATTTTACAATAATTTCCTTTCATTCAAGAGTGACACTAGTTTTCTCCACTATATCCTTTGTATCGACTAACTTCTGATCAAGAGCTAGTTCAATGGACCACAAACCGGTTACATCCTTAATTTTTTCCTTTTTTATTAAGTGAATCCATCAATCACCATATGCATTGGCTATAAATTATGCTTAGTACTATTCTTTATACTTCTCATGATTTTCAAATTTTGGAAACTTCCACCAAATATCCAATCTTTTGTACTCAGGTTTTAGGGCATCATCATCATTTTATCCCAATTCGTTTATCCATAAAATAGACAATATTTCAGGTGATACTGTTGGAAAAACAAGAATAGACAACTGAGAGGGGGGTGAATTAGTTGTTACAGAATTAAGATTTATTCAACATTAATCAACCTTTAATTTGTGATCTGACAATTAATGGTGAAAGCATAAACCAATAACACATTAGAGACACATGAACACCAAGATTTTATACATGGAAACCCTGTTAGGGGAAAACCCACGGTGGATGTTAGTCCACAAGATCATACCCTATTAAAAGTATAATGAAGAGTAAATAGGGAATGCACATGCATTTAGGCACACTTCCTAGAGCTCACTGCTCAAAGGGAAGGCTCACTACCTTACATAAGACAATCAGATTCAATCCATCTAATGAGGTTGAACTGAGAAATTAGCTTCTACAAAATCCTGATGATAGTTCTGGTTAGGCACAAAAAAACTTCTACACTCTGCTCAAACTCTTCCACACTCTAATCAATCTCTTTCACACTTTGCTCTTCTCTTGAATGATTTGATCTTTATTCGCACATGTAATTCACATACACACACTGAGCATACTTTAAAATGAGGAAAACAACCGCTCTTATATATCCGCTACACAGATTTACATCAACTACTTTGTCAATCACAAATAAAGAATAAATTACAATTGTCATCCTCAATACATAAATAAATCTTAATGCGCACCAACACAAGTCAGTCACAACATAGTGAGGACCCAAATAGACACCTTCACATCAACTACTCTGTCAACCATAAATAAAGAATAAATTACAACTGTCGGCCTCAATACATAAATAAATCTAAATGCACACCAACACAAGTCGGTCACAACATAGTGAGGACCCAAATAAACACCTTCAAACATGCCAAACAATAAAATATTAATCCATGAGGATCTGTAACATGCTACCACCATCATATCATCCAAGAACATGAAAAATTGAGTACACATCAAAAAAATCTCCGATCATGATCACACCAATCAATGCGGACGTGCATCAAGGATAGAGCATGATCTAGAATCATCCATGAATATCACAGGAACATGTGCAACAACTAAAATTGCTATAATTTCATCTGCTTCTTCTAGAAACACTTGCTACAGTATCTGAATAACTGTAGAAATATAGAACTTCATAACTTCCCCGATTCTTGATGTGTACTATTGAAACTTTCATACAACATACTAGATAGACTCAGCAACAAACCCTTTAATGTGCACCTTCTGATTATCAACATATAACACTTTCCAACACTCTGACCTTCTCAGCTTCACTAGCTTCCTGCAATATATTTATTATAATTTTCTCAATATCCTCGACATATACAGCCTTTAGAATCACCAATGCTAATAGTGTTGGCATCAATGACAACCACAACATCCAAAAATCTCCCCCTTTGGCATTGATGGCAATACATGATGAAAAATACACCATCAACACAGCTTACTCTTCTCCAATTATCCCCCTTAAAGGTTACAAGTTTTTCACATTACACCTCTCCCCTATACTGCATTCTTTTCTCCCTCTATAGCTACATTCTCTCCCACTTTGACATCAATGACAAAGGTACACAAGATTTGAAACACATATTTAGCACATCTGACTACTCCCCCTGAGTAGTAGCCACCACAACATCAATCTGGAATAAGATATGGCTATGAGTTCACGAACTGATGCAAGGACCTGCATCAGTTAATTCTAATTAGGAGGAGAAATCACCCCTAACTTGCCTCTGAGGTACTCAAAACTATCCTTAGGAAATGGCTTGGTGAATATATCTACAATTTGTTCCTTGGTAGGTACATACTCTAGTCTAACTTCTTTGTCACTTACTTTATCTCTCAAGAAGTGATATTTGATGGATATATGCTTTGTCTTTGAATGAAACACTAGATTTTTAGAAATTTTTATGGCACTTGAGTTGTCACAAAATATAGAAATGGGTTCTTCATACTCAATTTTAACATCTCTCAACATCTGCCTCATCCACAATACTTGAGTACAACTATTTGCAGCAGCAATGTATTCTGCCTCAATAGTAGATAATGAAACATAATTCTCCTTTATGCTTAGACAAGATAGCAACTTCTTTCCCAAGAATAATGCACCACCACTAGTACTCTTCCTGTCATCTAGATCTCCTATCCGATCTGCATCAATAAAAGCGCTCAAAATAAGATCATCATCCTTAGGATACCAAAGGACAAAATCAATTGTCCCTTTCAGGTATCTAAAGATTCTTTTCACAGCAGTCACATGAGACTCTTTTGGATCAACTTGATATCTAGCAACCATGCATACAACATGTAACATAGATAAATGGATTTGTTGCATAGAAAGATAGTTAAATCTAATCTAACAAGCTTAAATCTAAATCAAACAACAAATAATGAAGTAAATAAACTAAAACAAATAAAAACGATAACTAGAACAGTCTCACCGAATATCAGTCAACTTCCTCGAATTATCTTGATTGTCCTTCTCCATTTTGTTGTATCAGTATTCTTGCCCTCATAGTTTGTGTATGTATGCAAGCATAGCTTGGATGTATTTTCTAAGAAAAATATTGAATATTATATGTTCTTCTCAAAAGTATATAGATTTCGGGAGGAGGAATAATGATAATGACAGGTCAATTTATGGAAATTGGGTTTTCGAACGATCGGCTCGGATTCAAAAGAGAGATCAATGATCAAGATTGGTGAATGCCATGCGATGTGAGTTCTGTTTCAGTTATAACTTGAGTTAGGAAATTCTACAGGATAAAGATTAAATTAGAATAATTTAATCTGGTGTTAAGACTGTTCGAAAATAGAAAGAACACGAGTTCAAGATTAAATAAATGATTTAATCTTCAGTGGTAAGTCTTTGAAAATAGAAGAATTATACTATGAATGAAAAAGATAAAGTTAGAATTCGACAACCGTCCGTTCGAATGCACACATGAATTAATTAATTAAAGAAAAATATTTAATTAATAAATATGTTCATGCATATGAGTTAGAACTAGTTAACTGACTGGTTGTGATAGAGAGTCATTTCACAAAGACAATCACATATTGAATCTGGAGATAACTGGCGGATTTAAATAGATCTCGAGTCAAATGGTGAGTGAATAATTAGATAAGTAGACGATAGAAGAATGTGACAAAAACAATTAATTATGAATTAAATGTTAATTTAATTCAACAGTCAAAATTAAAATAATTTAATTAAATAAATAATGATTTATTTAATTGACTAAAAAGGTTAATTGAATAATTAAATAATTCAAAAAGAATATTTAATTATAGTCGAACTATGATAAAAGGTTAATTAAATAACAAATTATTTAATTCAGAAAGAGAATTAATTAATTAGTGACGTAATTAAATAAATAAGATTTATTTAATTAATCAGAGTTGAATAAGGGTCATACTAAATTAATCAAATAATTAATAGAAGAAAGATGTGTTTAGGAAATAATTAAATAATTAACATTATTTAATCATGACCATGGACATTAGAAAATTATGTTGAAAGTGGTACTCGCAAGCCTAGACCAATTTTCAGTGTCTACAGTTTGCCCCTCTTTGATACAATGTTGTTTATCACGTTGTGTCAAAGAAAATTAATAAAAAATATATGCCCCAGTGAAAGTAGGGTGAGGAAGGATGACGATGAGGTATTGGTATGCCCCCTTGAGAGGACAGGCGGGTTCAAAGAACAAGAGTGTGCTCTTGAAATGGATGAGAAAACTAGACAATGAAGGATAAAAATGATAGAGGAACATAGATAGCAGTGGTGAAGATGCAGAAAAGAAGAAATGTTAGTGTGGATTAATGAAAATGTTAGTATTAGAAATGTTTGTTAGAAGAATGTAGAATCTTCAATATATTTCCAAATTTATACTAAGCTTTGCATTTTATCATCATTGGGGGGGACTGACACAAATCAATAGTACACACCATGATATTAGATAGACCGTAATGTACAAAGTCATTCACTTGCAAAAAAAAAATAGTCATAGACAAGGAGTGTCTTAACTCATACTAAGGACAAGATTTCCCCAATCATTTTTTCTAGACAAACCACAGACAACAAACAAATAAAAATGGGTCATGAGACATCATTGCTCCTCTAAATAGTTTACGGGACATCCTTGAGGAAACTAGTAATATGACTCAAAATCCAAAGTTTAAAAGACAGTTGACAAACAACAGTCAAAGAGAAAGAGTCATGAGACATCCTTGCTTCTCTAAATCCTTCAAGGGACATCCTTGAGAAAGCTAGTAACCGGACATGCATAAATTGATAGAAAGATAAGCCAAAATAAGATATAGAGTCATAAAGCCAAATAAAAGTATTTTCCAAAACTTGATCTTGTGTAATTGTTTGATGTTTGACATAGCTCAATGTGAGAGATGACACATTCTGCATAAGACATTGAGTCTGGTTTTGACTTGGTGATTATTTGTGTAAGGCATGACAAATCCCGGTTTCAGAAAGACACATGTCGTATAAGACGTTTGAGCCTGATGATGTTGATGCAAAAAACTACATGAGGCTATGACAATTTGACAATGTCCGTTGACAAGAAAGACATATCTTGCTTAAGACATAAATTGATCACTCTAACAAATTGTCTTATTTTGACTTGATGACAGTTTTGAGATGTTTTCCTTGTTGATGCATGACTTGTTTTTATTCCTTGACTATTAGAAGTGTGTGTGTGTGTGTTGATAGTGTATGACTTGAGATGACATACCCTAAAGGACTAACCTAATGTGGCCTTGGGGGCTCATTGATTGATTAGCCTTGCCTCTATTGTACACATAAAGACCTTGTAGTTCGACCAAACTTTAATTGACATAACTGACGGAAAATATGTACTTAAGTTGATGATATGCAACATATGTGATAGTGAAAGTGAAAAAACCTAATGGAATGACCTAGTGTGGTCTCAGGGGCTCATCGATTGATTAGCCTTGCCTACATTGTACACGTAGAGACCTCGCAATTCGACACAACCAATGACTTTGAATGTACAAAAAGTCATGTTTTTAATGTGTGTGATACATGACAAACCTAGATAGACAGACCTAATGCCTTGGGGGCACATCAACTGATGGCCTTACCTACATCTAGTCGTAGAGGAATCGTAGTTCGACTATATCTATGACTGACTTAACACGACTGACTCTGACTCTGTTTTTGGGATTTTTGACATGTTTTGATTATTTTTTTCAGGACATTTCTGATGTTTTTGGATTTTTTTTTCAAGACATTTTATGATGGTGTAATGCTATGTACAAGGCCCTCATGACATAGAAAAAGGATTTTCCCCCAGTTAGGAATAAGACATGCAGGATGGACTGGGGAATGTGACAGAGTGGACTTGATGTCAATAGTTCCAAACAATGGATAAGAACCATTTATTATGAGTGAAAGTGAAAAGTCTGATTGGAATGATTGTAGATGAAGGAGCGAAGTTGACTACACATGGCACCTGTTTGCCAAGTTTTCACCATGGTACTTATCCATAGCACCACCGAAGTGGTTTTCACTATTGGATGGATTGTTTCTCTTTACTATTTTGTTGATTTTCCAATTTTTTTGGTGTTACAAAGACGCCTGTTTGCCAAGTTTTCATCAAGGCAACCATTTTTTTGTATTTTTCCAATTAAGACAAAGACTCTAAGAAGCTACACATAGAACCTCTTCAGATGAAGGTTGTTGATTGGTGACAAAAGTGGTTCTCCTTCAAGGGTAGAGAGTTGGTACGCTCCTGATCCAAAATATTTTGTGACAATATAGGGCCCTAATCAGTTAGGTTCAAACTTACCTGGCTTTTCTCATTCAGCTTGATTCTTGGGGTTCTGCATTAAAATTAGGTCACCAATGTCAAAGTGTCGATTTAGAACTTTCCTATTATAACTACGACGAAGACAATTCTAATATGCTTGCAAATGGTCTAGTGCTTTCTGTCTTCGTTCATCCAGTAATTCTAACTCTTGTAATTTGGATACATGGTATTCTTCATCTCTAATATGACCTTTCAAGGACACCCTCGGGGAAGGAATTTCAGCCTCAATAGGTAAGATAGCTTCATATCCAAATACTAGGGAGTATGGAGTGGTGCCAGTGGGAGTACGAATGCTTGTACGGTAAGCCCATAAGGCACAATTAAGCTATAGATGCCAGTCACAACCAACATCATTGACAGTCTTTTTTAGGATTTTGACAATGGTTTTATTAGATGCCTCGGCTTGGCCATTACCTTGTGGGTAATATGGAGTGGTAAAATGATTTTTGATATGGAATTCTTCACATAGATGGCGAACTTCTTGGTTTTTGAATGGATGGCCTTTTTTTGTGATAATGGATTGGGGTACACCATACCGAAAAATGATATAGTTTAGGATAAACTTGGATATTTGTGTGTCAGTGATGTCGGTCATGGGAATGGCTTCAATCCATTTGGTGAAGTATTTGATGGCAGTTATGATGAATTTATGGCCATTGGATGATCGAGGGTGTATCTTACCTATGAGGTCAAGTCCCCATTGGGAAAAGGGCCATGGTGAAGTAATCGGATGAAGCTCCTATGCTAGTGCTCTTATCAAATCTCTATGTATCTGACACTGTCAACATTTCTTTACAAAGATATATGAGTCATTTTCCATTGTAGGCAGATAATAACCTAATCTCACAATCTTATGGACTAAATAAGGACCACTAGAATGGGATCCACATATACCCTTGTGTATCGCTCACAAGGTTGTTTGTGCTTCTTCAGCATCGAGACATCTCATTAGGGTGTTATCTAAGGTACGTCTATACAGGGTATCTTTGATGATGGTGTATTTAGCTGACTTACAGATAAAGGTTCTACGCTGGTTGTTTGACAGGTCTAGAGGTAAGGTTTGGTCATTTAGATAGTCTTATACGTCTTTGTACCAAAGGGAAGTAAGACCAACAATCATACACACCATTGTAGAATCAAGGACATCATAGGCAAGGACCAACAACTGTTCGATCAAAAACTCAAACTTAGGCAAGTTGCTCGAAATATCCAATAAGGAACTCATGGTTTCCATAGAATCTACTGCCTTGTTCTGAATATGTGGTATTTGTTGCAAGATAATGTCATCAAAGTACTATTTGAAACTATCGGCCATGTGATTGTAGGGGACAATTTTCTCATCTTTAGTTTCATAATCATCATTTACTTGTTAGACTACTAGCTAAGAATCCCCATAAACATGTAGACTCTTAATCTTCCATTGGGCTTCCATTCTTAGTCGTGTCACTAAGGCTTCATACTCTTCTATGTTGTTGGTGCAAGGGAAAGAAATCCTAAATGATTTAGGAATAGTATCGCCTTGAGGTGTAACAAATAGTATGCCTACTCTTGAACCATGATTAGTATGTGACCCATCAAAGTATAATTTTCATTTGGTTCTAGTGTCAACTTTGAAGATAAATTCATCAGAAAAATCTGCCACTAAAGGATGGTTTACCTTCATGGGTGCATCCGCTAACTGATTTGCAATTACTTATCCTTTTATAGCTTTCCTCTCCACATATTGGATGTCATATTCACTAAGTATCATCACCCATTTATCCAATCGGCCTGTTAATGCTGCTTTACTTAAGAGATATTTGAGAGGATCAATCTTTGTGACCAACATGGTTTGGCGGTTTAGCATATAGTGCCGAAGTTTTTGAGTAGAAAAGACTACCGCAAGACATGCCCATTCTATGTTACTGTAGTTTAATTCATATCCCACCAAGGTATGACTAATGTAATACACTTCCCTTTCATGCCCTTGATCATCATTTTGTGTGAGAAGGGCTCCTAATGCTGATTGAGTTGCTGAAATTTATAGTATCAATGGTTTTCCATCTTTAGGTGGCATTAAGATGGGTGGAGTGAGAAGATAATCCTTGATCTTTTGGAAAGCTTCTTGAAATTTAGGTGTCCATACAAATGGTACTCCTTTCTTGAGTAAATGCTGAAATGGGTGTATTTTGTCTGCTAGTTGTACAATGAAGCATCTGATAGACTGTAATCTTCCCTATAGTGCTCTTAGTTGACCAATACTAACTGGAGGAGGCATTTTTACAATAGATTTTACCTTCTCTGGATCTACTTCAATGCCTCTTCTAGAAATGATATATCCTAGAAATTTCCCTGATTTCACTCCAAAGACACATTTCTTTGTATTTAGTTTGACATTGTAATTCTCTAGCCTCTGTAATATCTTGTCTAGAACTTTCAAATGATTTTCCCTTGTTACTGATTTAGCTATAATGTCATCAACATAATCTTCCATGATAGTATGGAAAAATTCATGAAAAATATTCGTCATTGCACGTTGATAAGTAGCTCCTGCATTCTTAAGCCCAAAAGGCATAACATTCCAACAGTATGTTCCCCATGGACACGTGAAAGTTGTCTTGTGTCGGTCTTCAGCTGTGATTTTGATTTGGTTATACCCAGAGAAACCATCCATGAGGGATAGCATCTTGTATCCTGCTGTAAGGTCTACTATCATGTCAATGTTCAGCAAGAGGAGTTCAACCTTAGGACATGCCTTTTTGATGTCTCTAAATTCTATACAAATGTGGATGCCCCCAATTGGTTTAGTCACTGGCACAAGATTTGAAATCCAGTCTACATAGTCTATGGATCTTATCAATCCGACATCCAATAGTCTCTTAAGTTCTTCTTTGACCAGTAGAGCAATATGTGGATTCATTTTCCTTAACTTTTGTTTCACGGGCTTAATACCTGGCTGTAATGGTAGATGATGCAATATTAGGTTTGGATCCAGCCCAGGCATGTCAGCATACGACCATGAAAATTTTATCTGTCTCTGTCAAAGAGGCTGCCAAGTATATTACCCAAGGGTCTTCTTTTGTGTTTATGTTGACTTCAACAGACTCCTCTACGAACATCAGTGACTTTTCTTGAGAAACGGGGAGAATATTCAAACCTCCATCCTTGGGTGCCTTAGAGAGGATTTTTCCCTTGGATACATCCTTTATTTTTAGTATTTCTTTATCCAAAGGTGCCTTCCGATTTTCACCTAGGGACTCGTCATTTTTCTCATTTTTATTGTTTTTCTTTTTATTCTCATTTTTTAGACTAGAGGTGTAAATAAACTCCCCAAAATATTCTTTTTCATCCAAGTCTATGGTAAAACCAGATTTATGATCCCCTCTTGGTATGCCTTCTCGAAGTCCCATGAACTCGGCTATTGCTTCGTCATTCTCGAATATGTCTAAGATGGGTGTACCTTGTTGATCCCAATTGATAAGTTGGGGATATATGAGAGGCATGTCATCATCAGAGTTATCGAATGTGGAAACTGACAAGGTGAATACGGAGTGGTTGACATGGTCACAGAAGTTTTGGACTAACTCCTTCTTGTTCTTTTTCCTATGGGTAGGTAAAATCTAATGTGGGACTACTATAATGGCTAGGTCATTAGAAGATGGTTCATCAGGTTCCCAAGATGCATGATCAAGGGTTTCCCAATAATAGTTCTTAATCCATTCTTCTTTGGACAAAGGCTTCTTATTACGAGGGCTAGATGGATTTGGTACGGGTTTTATCATTTGGTTGAGTTCTCCAAATAGATTATCTAGGTTCATGGTGCTGGTAGAGGAAGGGGAATCCCATTCATAGTCGCTTGAGTTAGGGGATTCATCATAAACTAGGGGAAGTGGTTCGTGAGATATCTTGATATCTTCATAAGCAATCACTTCCTCTTGAAATGGTCACGAATTACTAGGAAAGCCAATTCTAAGTGGTTGAAACCCTAGCCCTAGGCCTTTCGGTCGTGGTGAGACAATGATTGGTTTCGTCCTTCCATTTTGATGTAGTCCTAACCCATTATGTCTAACATAGCCTTTACTTTTCATTATCTTAAAGCCTTTTCCATATTGATCCTTAGATATTTGAATAGACAATGAGGGGTATTCCTTGTCTTCCTGGTACAACCAGGAGGTAATATCACCTTGGTCCACAATTTCTTCACTTAACTCTCCTCATTTGGTCAATGTCATTGTAGGGGGATGAAATGTGACTATGGATTGTCTCCTATCTGCCATGGGTAGACCATATACCTTAGGTGGAACCAGCTAACTGACACAATAGGATGCCTTCATGTGATATTCTCCACAACCCTTGTCTTGAATCTCGACCTTAGGAGTGGATGATGGTGGTTTGAATGAAATGGATTTGGTAAGATGTGATGGATCAACATATAGGGATAAAGTGTATGATGAAGCTTCTTGATTAATTGGCACCTGTCGTTGTGGAATTTCCCTTAGGCTCATACAATATTGAAAAGGATATGGATCATCATCAATCATGATCTCGATGCCATTATATAGGAATTTAAGACATTGGTGATATGTGGAAGGTATGAATTTCATTGCATGTATCCATGGTCTACCTAACAACAGGTTATACGGAAAGGTGAGATCCAAGACTTGGAAGTTGGTTTTCATAACTACTGGGCCAATTCTGATAGGGAGTGTGACAACTCCTTTGTATGATCTTTCCTCATCATCGTAAGCCTTGATGACTATACTCTTAGAGGTGTCTACACATGCTTCTGAGAATCCTAATGCCTTAACCAATTTTAGGGTACACAAGTTCAAACCTGCTCCTCCATCTACCAAGACTCATCTAACTTTGGTTTAATGGACCAGGACTTCAAGATGTAATGGGTTATTATGATCAGTCCTTTCTGTTGAATAATCTTGTTGGGAAAATGTGGCATGATGGGAGTTGGTTAAGTATCCTACCATTTCTTTGAAATGATTGACATCTAAGTTGGTAGGGACTATCATGCTCTATAAGGCTTTGTCGAGAATGGCTCAATGCTCAGGTGATAAAGTTAATAGTTCCAAAATGGATATCTGTGTTGGGTTCTTGCTCAGTTGATCAAGAAAATTGTACTTAGACTTGGAAGACTGTGTAGGTGGCTCAGAAGAAGGACCTAGAAGAGTTATCTTAGTTCTGTGTGTATTTATAGCACATTCAGGATGCTTCTTAATGGTGATGGTATGGACATTTTCATTTGCAACTCGGAGGTGATTTATGATTGTACCTTTTCCATAGTCATACTTGGTATTTGCATAATTGGCTGATGGAGTATTCTTGGTTCCCGAACTAGAGGCCTTTCCTTTCGTGTGGTCATGTAATGGGTCTATGAAGACCTTATTATCACTGTTCTTGGTATGTTTCTTCCCATTGACCTCTATGGTTCCATCTTCAACAAAGTCTTGTATGATATTCTTCAATTGTCGACATTGTTGTAGGTTGTGTCCTTTTGTATGATGGTATTCATAATAGGCGTTACCATCCCACCATGAAGGTTTAAACTGTACAGGATCATATTCTCTTGGTTCTAATGGTTTTATGAGATCATGTTTAATCAACTCTTTGAAAATTGTCTCGATTGGTTGCCCCAAAGGGGTAAATTCACATTTAGGAAATCTCCTTTGTGGTCGTTGTTGTTGTAAATTTTGGAAAAAATTTGTTGTTTCATCTGGATTACTCATCATGTCTTGATTGGGGTTGTAACCTCTAAGTGTGATTACCGGTCCCGTATGTATGGTTTTAGCATCAACAATGTCGTCATTTGTAAGATTTTTGTTTCTAGACCAGAACTTGTTTCTATCGTTGGAAATTTTTTGATGTTGAACAACTCAGTTTCTGCCTAGTACTTTAATTTCTCCTTTGTCAATAAGGCCTTTTTCAAGGATGATGCCATTTTGTACCAAGTCTAGGAATGAAGTAAAACAATGTACCCTTAAGTCACCTCTCAGTTTTGGATTGATATTTTCAAGGAATATCGTGACCTTTTGTTTTTCTGGTATTTCAACTGGACATTTGCTAGCTAGACTTCTCCATCTCTGGAAGAAAGTGGTGAAATTTTTTCCTTCTTCTTGTGTTGTGTGATACAAGGTAGCTATTATTACTTCATTGTCTATGTTGAAGGAAAAGTGTTTGACAAACTTCTCAGCTAATTCACCCCAGGATGGTATGCCATACGGTAATTTAGAGAACCATTCCAATGCTATCCCGACAAGGGTTCGCAGAAATAGTCTCATCAAGTATGTGGGTTCATATGATATATCCATGCATATTGTAGAGAATTCTCTAATGTTTTCTAAGGGATTCCTCCTCCCATTATACTTATGAAAATTTGGTATAATGTATCCATTTGGGAAGGGTGTCATGTATAGCGCTTTGTCAAAAGGACATAGACATAGATCTTATGCTAAGATAGTTCATTTTCCTGACATAGACATGTTGTCCATCTATTGTTGAAGCATTTGCATTTGATTTTGGAGAACATATACTTGTGTCAAGGACATTTTTTTTGCATTGTTAGGATCAATGTAGGTGTTCTGAAATGCTATGTTCTATGACGGATTGTTATTTAGTGAGGGTATATTTCTTGTTTGAATGTTCTGATTCTGTATAGGAATATTTCCTGTCTGAATGTTCTAATTTGGTATAGGAATTTTTCCTATCTGAATGTTCTGATTTGGTATAGGAATATTCATGCCTACTTTGGATCTCTTACCAGTAGTGTTTGTGCCAAAGGGGTTTGATGAAGTTGCTCCCGCAGTAAATTGTAATCCTTGTGTTATGTTGAAAGGGATTATTCTTACAATTGATGATGTTTGAGTAGGTATGCCAGTTGGTATTGCTGCGGTAATTTGAGGAATAGACACACTTGACATCATGGTTTGTGTTGGTTGAGGTGTTTTCAAAGTGTGAATATCAAATCCTAGTGGTAGTGTGACACCTTCTACTAGCAACTTTGCTAGATATTGTTGGGGATCATTTTCCAAACACTCATCCATAAAGGATGCAAACTCAGGATCTTGTACGGTGGGGTCTATGTCTTCAACATAAATTTGTCTATGTGTGTCTCTAGTGACGTGTTTTTCAAGTAAAGGTTTGTGTGGTCTCTCTTTCCCTGATGGTTGATTTCCGAAAGGATTGAAAAATTCATTAGGGTCTGAAATTGATTTATGTTTCTTCTTAGACCTTGTTTCAACCATGAAAATTTTCTCAAAATGGGGTAATGCAAACTATGTCTAAAAATATGATATGTCCTATTTCTATGTTTTTTGGATTTTTTGAATATAAAGGATGTTGCTAAAGATTTCTAAAATGATGTATACTAAGATGAAGTATGCTAGGATAGACAATATGCAAAATTTTGAGTAGACTGTGATGGTAAATGATTCTAAGATGGGTAAACCTACCACCTATGGAATAAAATTAAGCAATGATCTAACTTTACCAAGGAACCTGATTGTAGGCCAAAGACAACTGACAAGGAAAATTTCCCAAACTAGACTATTGAGCTAGAAAGATTCACTAATAGGATAATAGTGACTAGGTTCAATGATAATGACAATTTGGAGCATGAACGTATCCAATGACACAGAAATTTATTCTATTCTACGATATGCAACTTCCTAGGAAGTATCTAAATGTTTTCAACTTAGGATGACTATGACTAGGACGTATATGACACCTAATAATGCAAGGTTTTTGAAAAAAAAAATTCCAGTTTTTGTCCAAGATTGATCTTAAGAAACAAAAGCGAAAAAGATAGTTTTGTTTTTGGACTGAGTTTGTAGTAGATAAATGTATTTGTTGCACAAAAAGATAGTTAAATCTAATCTAACAATCATAAATCTAAATCAAACAATAAAGAATGAAGTAAATAAACTAAAACAAATAAAAATGATAACTAGAACAATCTCACCGAATTTCAGTCCACTTCCTCGAATTATTTTGATTGTCCTTCTCCATTTTGTTGTATCAGTATTCTTGCCCTCATATTTTCTGTATGTATGCAAGCATAGCCTGGATGTATTTTCTGAGCAAAATATCTAAGATTATATGTTCTTCTCAAAAGTATATAGATTTCAGGAGGAGGAATAATGACAATGACAGGTCAATTTATAGAAATTGGGTTTTCGAATGACCGGCTTAGATTTGAAAGAGAGATCAACGATCAAGATTAATGAATGCCATTCGATGTGATTTTTGTGTCAATTAGAACATGAGTTAGGAAATTCTACAGGATAAAGATTAAATTAGAATAATAATTTAATCTGGTGTTAAGACTGTTCGAAAATAGAAAGAACACGAGTTCAAGATTAAATAAATGATTTAATTTTTAGTGGTAAGTCTTCAAAAATAGAAGAATTGGACTTTGAATGAAAAATATAAAGTTAGAATTTGACAACCATCCGTTCAAATGCACACATGAATTAATTAATTAAATAAAGATATTTAATTAATAAATATGTTCATGCATATGAGTTAGAACTAGTTAACTAACTAGTTGTGACAAAGATTCCTTTCACAAAGACCATCAGATATCGAATTCGGAGATAACTAGCGGATTTAAATAGATCTCGAGTCAGATGGTGAGTGAATAATTAGATAACTGGACGATAGAAGAATGTGACAGAAACAATTAATTATGAATTAAATGTTAATTTAATTCAACATTCAAAATTAAAATGATTTATGTAATTGATTGAAAAGGTTAATTGAATAATTAAATAATTCAAAAAGAATATTTAATTATAGTCGAAATATGATAAAAGGTAAATTAAAAAACAAATTATTTAATTCAGAAAGAGAATTAATTAATTAGCGACGTAATTAAATAAATAAGATTTATTTAGTTAATCAGAGTTGAATAAGGGTCATAATGAATTAATCAAATAATCAATAGAAGAAATATGTGTAGGAAATAATTAAATAATTAACATTATTTAATCATGACCATGGACATTAGAAAATTATGTTGAAATTGGTACTCGTAGGCCTAGACCAATTTTCAGTGTCTACACAACATTCATTATATCTGGCCTGGTCTGAGTCAAGTAGAGTAATCCACCAATCATTGACTTGTATCTTATTTTATTTTCTTGAGGAGAATCATCATTCTGTGTAAGTTTGCATCTGGTTACCATAGGTGTACCAACTGGCTTTGAGTCTTCCATGCCAAAAAAATTTAGTAACTCTTTTATATATTTGGACTGGGATATAAAGATTCCATCATCTAACTGAGTGATTTGTAATCCTAAGAAGAATTTCACTTCTCCAATCATTGACATTTCAAACTCACTTTTCATTTCATCAAAAAAATTCATACAAAAATCATCATCACCTTCAAAAGTAATTTCATCAACAAAGACTTCAATGATCAACTCTTTATTCTGATCCAACTTGAAATATAGATTTCTATCAGCAGTACCTTTATTGAATCCCAAGTTTCAACAAGTATTTATCCAATCTATTATACCAAGCTCTAGGAGCTTGCTTAAGTCCATATAGAGCTTTCTTCAATCGGCATACCTTGTCTTTTTCATCATTTAGTTGAAATCCATCTGGTTGCTCAACATATACTTCTTCTTCTAGCTCACCATTTAGAAATGTTCACTTTACATCCATCTGATAGACTTTGTAATTTTTTAAAGTAGCATAAGAAAGAAATAATCTTACAACTTCAATTCTAGCAACAAGGGCAAAAGTTTCTTCAAAATCAATATCTTCCATTTGTGAGTACCCTTTGTAAACCAATCTTGCTTCGTTTTTGACCACTTCACCTTAATCATTTAGCTTATTTTGAAACACCCATTTGGTTCCAATCACATTTTTTTTCTAAGGTCTAGGAACAAGATCCCATGTATCATTTTTCTCTATCTTCATTAGTTCTTGTTTCATGGCTTCCATCCAATATTCATATTTGCATGCTTCATTGATATTGCTAGGCTCAGTTTTGGAAATCAGACAATACTCTTCTAAAATTCTTCTTCTAGTTTGCACACCTTTGTTCTTATCTCCTATTATTTGACTATCATAATGATTTCTCCTTACATACCTTGGAACTTTAGGACTTTCTCTAACTTATAGTTCTTGTGTTCTTTCTTTTGTGCTTCTTCTAGTTTCTTCTTCTTCATTCCCTTGGTTCACCGAACCAATTTGAAGTTGATTCTGTGTTTGAACATTATTTCCATTGTTAGTAATATCATGATGATCATCTGAATCATATCCACTATAAATGGATGGTCTATCAATATCTTCATCAACTTTGACATTTTCACTTTCAACCATTTTCTTCAACTTTTTATTAAAGCACCAGTAAGCTTTGCTCTTAGTAGAGTAACCTAGAAATATTCCTTCATCACTTCTAGCATCAAACTTTCCTATATCATCATCTCTCTTGATGTAGCATTTTCTTCTAAATTTTTTGAAATACTTGACAGTAAGCTTATAACCAAACCATAACTCAAAAGGGGTCTTACCAGAATTACTGTTGACATTTACCTAGTTGATAGTATACACTACAGTACCTACAGTTTCTCTCCAGTAGAAATGAGGAACATTTCCTTCCAACATCATGGTTCTAGCAGTGTCTAGAATGGTTATATTCTTTCTTTCAACAAATCCATTATGTTGAGGGGCCTAGGGAGCAGATAGTTGTCTTTGGATTCCATGCTCTTCACAGAAAAAATTAAATTCCCGGGAAGTGAATTCACCACCTTTGTCTGACCTTAGGCATTTGATCTTTTGACCTATCTCATTTTCTGCCATAGCTTTGAATCTTTTGAAATTTTCTAATGCTTCATGTTTTTCTCTTAATAAAGCAACCCATATCATTCTAGAGTAATCATCAATAAGCAACATAAAGTACCTTTCACCTTGAAGACTTTTGATTTTGGATGGACCACATAGATCAATATGTGCCAAATCTAGTACTCCATTAGAGTTATACTATTTTCTCTAGAAGGAATTTCTAGTCTGCTTCCCCATCTGACATTCCTTGCACATAGTGTTAGTAGGTTTCACTAACTTAGGAAGATCTCTAACTGCTTGAGAAGAACTTATTTTGACAATGTTATCAAAGTTCACATGACACAACCTCATATGCCATAACCAACTTACATCAACTTGAGCAATTAAATAAATTTCATTGGCAGCAGTTAAGTGAAAAATATTACCTCTTGTCTTTGTTCCTAAAGAAATCAAATTTCCAGAACTTCCCCTTATCCTACACTTACCATCTTTGAACTGAAGTTTGTATCCCTTGTCTACCATCTGTCCAACACTCAACAAGTTATGTTTTAAGACTTATACATAAAGAACATCATCAGTATTATGTTTCCCACCAAAATAAATAGTGCCTCTGCCATGAAACACACCAGAAGTGTTGTCTCCAAATCTTACAACACCCCCATCATAGTTTTCCAAGCTTACAAACTTGCTTTTGTCACCAGTCATATGATGTGAGCATCTGTTGTCAATTACCCACTCATCCTTTTCTTCATTTTTTGTTGCAAGAGCTTACTCAACATTCACATTACGAGTAGATTCATTGGACACCTGACCATTTTATTTGATAGCAATAAATACCCATTCATCATCAGTAACACCTTCTTCAACATAATAGCATTTCTTTTGAAATCTAATCTTATCAGGTTTGTACTTAGAGACTCTTTCAGGACACCTTGATGCAAAATGACCTATTTTACTGTAAGAAAAATATTTAATAGGTACCTTTCCTTTGTACTTACCATGACCTATGGCATCTCTTTTCACAATCAATGCTTCTAGTTCTTCTAATTCTCTTTATTCATCTTTAATCTATTTCATCTCATCTTCATACTGGAATGTGTTTTTGGAACTCTCTCCCAGATCATATCTCTGCTTGTTTTTCCTGGATATAGTAGCTTTGAATGTAGATTATATCTTAGGAGTAGATTCACCAAATTTTCTTAACTCAAAGGCAACAAGTTTTCCAATCAGCATGTCTCTTGTCACATTTGTCACTGTCCTGAGTTCATCAATAGCATGAGATTTTTCTTTGTAGGAAGGAGGCACAAATCTAAGTATTTTAGCCATAATATCTACTTCATCCAAGATTCCACTGACACATTTGATTCCCATCACCAGTTCATTTACCTTTTGAGAGAAAGAAAGGATGTTCTCATCTTCACTCATCTTCATGTCCTCCCACTTGCCTTTTAGACTCTGTAGCTTAGCAACTTTTACTAGTGGATCTCCTTCATACAATGTTTCCAACTTTTTCCAGATCTCATGTGTAGTCTTTAGACCTATCACATTGGTCATTTCGGAATCTATCAAAGCACTCAATAATGCTTAAATAGCCCTGGTATTTGTTTCAGCTTCTTTGATTTCATCAACAGTTGATGGACCATTCTGAGGGATAGTATATGCATTCTTTGTAATCTTCCGGAAAGGCTCACCAATACACTTCAAATGACATTCCATTTTGACTTTCCATAGAGAGAGGTTTTTTCCATCGAATCTAGGACTTTCCTTCTTGTAAGATGTCATCTTAGATCACCTCAAGTTGTTAAGTTTTCCCTTTAGAGGAACCAACTCTGATACCAATTGTTGGAAAAACAAGAATAGACAACTGAGAGGGGGGTGAATTAGTTGTTACAGAATTAACACTTATTCAACATTAATCAACCTTTAATCTCATATCTGATAATTAACAGTGCAAGCATAAACCAATAACACATAAAAGACATATGAACACCAAGATTTTATACGTGGAAACCCTATTAGGGGAAAAACCACGGTGGATGTTAGTCTACAAGATTATACCCTGTTAAAAGTATAATGAAGAGTAAATAGGGAATGCACATGCATTCAAGCACATTTCCTAGAGCTCACTGCTTAAAGGGAAGGCTCACTGCCTTACATAAGACAATAATATTAAATCCATATAATGAGGTTGAACTAAGAAATTAACTTCTACAAAATCCTTATGACAGTTCTGGTTAGGCATAGAAAAAATTCTACACACTTTGCTCAAACTCTTCCACACTCTGCTCAATCTCTTTCACACTCTACTCTTCTCTTGAATGATTTGATCTTTATTCGCACATGTACTTCATATACACACACCAAGCATACTTCAAAATGAGGAAAACAACCGCTCTTATATATCCGCTACATGGATTTACATCAACTACTCTGTCGGCCACAAATAAAGAATAAATAACAACTGTCGGCCTCAACACATAAATAAATCTTCATGTGCACCAACACGAATCGGTCAAAACATAGTGAGGACCCAAATAAAAACCTTCAAACATTCCAAACAATCAAAGATTAATCCATGAGGATCCGCAACATGCTACCACCATCATGTCGTCCAAGAACATGAAAACTCGAGCACACATCAAAAAAATATCCGATCACAATCACACTAATCAATGCAGATGTGCAACAAGGATAGAGCACGATCTAGAATCATCCATGAACGTTATAGGAACATGCACAACAACTGAAATTTCTAGAATTTCATCTGCTTCTTCCAGAAACACTTGCTATAGTAACTGAATAACTGTAGGAACAAAGAATTCATAACTTCCTCGATTCTTGATACGTACTACTAAAACTTTCGGACAACATACTAGATAGACTCAACAACAAACCCTTTAATGCGCACCTTCTGATTATCAATGTACAACACTTTCCAACACTCTGACCTTCTCAGCTTCACTTTAGAATCAGTAGCTTCCTACAATATATTTATTACAATTTTCTCAATATCCTCGACATATACAGCCTTTAGAATCACCAATGCTAATAGTGTTGGCATCAATGACAACCACATATCAGCAATAAAATCACACCATCCAACAAATACCTCTTCAATTTTTCCATGAATATATGCTTTAGTATCTTTAGTATGTAAAACGCTAATAGGAGTGTGAGAGAATGCACCCAAGGGATCATCCAACAATACTTCAGCAGAATGCCTCTTAAGTACAGGATGCAGTCTTTGTGAATTTTCTACCACTTTTGGTAATTCCATTGAATTTATCTCTGATAATTATTCCAAAAGACAAGATTATGCATGATTTATAAAAATACCTCTTGAATAGCTCGGAGAACTAGGGTCTTGATATTCAACTTTTGGATGATGCTTCAAACCTTCTACACCTCTTTCTTTTTTGTTTCTTCTTTGTATGCCTTGGAATAAATGAATTTTCCTTCGCATATACAAATTTAACTCTATGATTTGATCTAACTCTTGAAATAAATGCTTCAAATTGAGAAGCTGATAATCCTAGAGTTATGTGTATAGAAATCTTTCCAAGATGATCCAAAAATTGTTGCATTGAAATATTTTCTTCCACAACTTTCTTCTATAGCTTCAGAAATTCCTCTTTCATGATATATATTTGTGTCATGTCTTGACGCCTCATATTTATAGGGAGCTATTAGAATCTTTTGTTATTTATCCTCCTATGCCCATGCATTGGTTTAATTTTTAAGCGAATTATCTACACCAGAGGGAGGCACATATGCATTTGAATTTTGTGATTCATCTTTGTTCTTAGACTCCTCTTTCTTTCTCCAAACCTTTTTCATTTTATTCTTAATCCTAGTAGGATCAATTTTCTTCATAGGTTCATTCCTCTTTATGAGATTAGAGTATATTTTTTTTTGCTTTTGCAAACTCTTGAAATATGTCTAGGCTTGTTACAAGAGTAGCATACAACAATTTTTTGAACAAATTAACTTCTATTCATTCTTGATCTGCACTGATTAGCCTTGTGTCCAAATATATTGCATCAATAATAGTAGCCATTGAAATATCAATACACTCTCCCAATATTATGTCTATTCATCATTTGACTTCTGCACTCAGTACTCCTATGTCCAAATTTATTGCATGGAAAACATTTTCTAGAGAAGGATCCAACATTCTAATTCATTCTACCTCTACATTCCATTGCCTTATGTCCAAATTTATTGCATGAAAAACAAATACTATTGAAATATGGGTACTTTCGAGCATCTGTTTGTCTAATAGGAGGTCTTCCAACATTGTTTCTTTGATTTCCAAATTGTCTCTTATTGCCTTGAATCCTTTTTCAATTTTCAACCTTGTCAGGTGTGTGATTTTCCTTTGAACTTTGTCCTTCTTCAAGTCCCAAACCACCTTTGTCCTTAGAGGGTTTTTGTATTGCAATCAATTCATCAAGCATTGTAGTACTTATTTTGAATTTATCCTCATGTATTATTTCCTTTTCCAAATCAGATCTGAGATTTACCACTTATTTTTCAATTAAATAGCATTCTTCAATCTTTCTTTGTACTAATGCATTCAAACATTCCTCAATCCTTCCTTTTTCATCCATTTGCACTTTCCATCTAGTGATTTCTTCATTTTCTTGCTTCAACTGTACATTGAATTCCTTATGTCAGTCTCTTAACTTCTTAATTTGTTCTATCAAATTTTTGATGCATTCATTTGCTTCTCCTAAGATTTCCTTCAACCTTTTGCTCTCAATTTCAACTCTATCAAGATCTTCAAGAGAAAACTTAAGTTCTTCTTTGTCAAATATGCATTCATCTTCTTCATATTAAATTGTAGAAATCTCTTCCAGGGGAATAGGACACTTTTTGTTAGCCATGTGTTCATACTTCCAAGATCTTCCTCAAGCCATTAGACTTTTCTAAAGGATCCAAGCTCTAATACCAATTTTTGAACATCCAAAATACTAAGACGGGGGGGCAGGTGAATCAGTATTTTATTAAACCTTTGAACACAACTTATCTAATCACCAAAACAAATTAACAAAAATAAAGAATAAAAGCATGAAACATCCACAAAGTGAGATAACACATGAACACCAATATTTTTACGTGGAAAACCCAAAATAGGAAAAACCGCATGTTGATTAGCTCACAATATATTATATCTGGATATAGCATATTATAGGGGCTTGCTGCCAAGAAGCACTGTGTTTATAAGGATCAAAACCAGAATTAGATACAAAAAAAAAAATGGATACTTAGCCAAATGTGAACTAATATAATTACACATTCCTTGTGCTAAATTTTAGTTTCCTTGAAGATTTGAAACACAAAGTACTACTCTTCTTAGGAGTCACTCAATAATTATGCCCTTATTTTGATCTCACACCTCTAAATTCACATGTTCACATCATATGAGACCTTTTGCATCAGATTTACCACTTATTCCTTCTCATCTATGTTACAACTCAAAATTTTCTCACATATAAATACCTAATTACATTTGCATACATAAATTAGGTCGGCCTAATTAAATGTAACCAAAAATAGTTCAAAAATAGCTTTTTCAGCTTTACACGTGATTCAAAAAATTCTTCATGCTCAGACCAAACGTGCAATACATAATTTAGGTCAACATAGACCTAAAATAGATCCTAAAAAAATCCATAATGTATATTTAATTTTCACAACACATATCATGTATTAGGTCATCCAAGAATGGAACTAATCACAAAGACTTCCAATCATACATACACTTCTCCATACAAGCGACGTCCAGATTCGATCTTCCTTCGAATTCACACTTCACTAACATCAGTGAGACTATGTTTAAAACCATAGCACAAAATAATTATTTTTAAGGAAGTGTGGAATCTACCACACTAATATACTAAATAGAGAAATGATTGCGATACATAGAGCTAAAAATTTTCATGCATAACTTCCAAGATATTTCATAATGTTGCAAGAATGGAAGGAGGAATGAAAGTATTTTCATTGATGTCAACCGGTCAACTAGTTATCTACTAGTTGTTGTTGACTATATATATTGAGGATATTGAGAAAATTGTATTAAAAGAAGATTACATGTATTCAGCTATTGAGGATGTTGATCTAGTACTTGTGAACTATGTTTTTCTATGTTCAGCATAAGGTTTGGGAGAATTGTTGTTGGTTTGGAATTCTCTTTGATGAAGTCTTATAACGTGGTTCTAGAGTTGTGTTTCCCTGGTTCTATTGAAGATGGTTTCGGCATTTGGAAGTATCAAGCTTAATTGATCTATGTGTTTTACATTGGTGTGGCCGACCGTGTGTCAGGCGCTATCTTCAAAGTTGATGAAGCATGTTGGATCTATTATGGGTCCTAGTGAAGTGTGTGTTTGCATTTCCCTCATTCTAATTCCACCCTAGGATGTTTGGCATCAACGTAATTTGAATTTGAAGTTGGATGGCTAACTTTGTATGTTTTCAAGGTTGGAGATGGTATAAATACATAATGTGCTAGCAATGAAAATTGTACATAAGAAAAGAAGGAAGATAAGTGAAAAAGAAGACATGACTTTGATGCTATTTTTAAAGTGTGTGAGTTATGTGTCTGGTTGATCTTAACGCTGAGTTTCTAGATGCGGTGAGTAGAAGGAGAACTCTATCATTCATGCAAGATGATCAGTGATTGTAATGGAACCCTTTGTTGCATTGGGATTGTTGTCTCTCTGTAACAAGTCTTATTTATCTTCTTTGTATCTTTGTGGTAGTGAGCCCTTTGGGTTGTATCCCAATGGACAATGAGCCCTTATTTCAGGTAGTGAGCCTTATCTTAGGTAGTGAGCCTTATTTTGGCTAGTGAACCTTTTTGTAATCAATTCTAATATTCTCTATAGTTTGAGTTAATCCTCACCATGGTTTTTCTCTCATTGGTCTTTCCACGTAAATTTGGTGTTATTATGTTTGTGCATTGGCATTTGATGGTTAATCACTTAATCCGTTTATGTGTTAGTTCTGATAATTAAATTTAAATTTATATTCTATGACAACTGATCCACCCCCTCTCTTAGTTGTCCTATCCAACAATTTGTATCAGAGCTTGGTTCCTTGGTGAATAGCTTAACCACTTGAGGAAGGTTCAGGATGGCTAGTAAAATGGTCTTTGATTATTCGAGGTTTATGGAACCACTAATGGTATCTGGAAAGTATCGATGGAAGAATATTTGGAGTATTGTAGATATGATATAGAGAAAGCTTATAAGAATCCCTACACTCTTCCTGCTAATGGTCTGATTACACTTGAAGAAATTAGATCACATGAAGCAAATAATATGGAAAAGTTCATCTTGAAGAATAGTTTGGTACATTTTGAGTTGATTAAGGTTCAAAATTTGAAGACAATTAAGGAAGTCTGGGATGCTTTAGAAAGAGCACACGATGGTGATGAGAGGGTAAAAGAGGCAAGATTACAAAATTTGGAAACACGGTTTGATCTTATATATAGGTTCGAAGATGAGAATGTTAAAGCCTATGTACAAAGATTGGATGAGGTAGTGGTTGGAATGTGATCTCTTGGAACTACTATATATGAAACCATAATTGTAAAGAAGATTCTCAAAACTCTTCCTAATGCATATAGTGAAAAGGTGAGTGCTATTGAGTAGACTATAGATTGTAAGACTTTTACTAAGGATCTATTTCTAGGATTTTTGATATCTTATGAGATGAGAAAGTCGAATCTGAGAAATGGAAGTAAAATAGACACTACTTTTAAAGCTACAAAAACTGAAGATCTGGATGAAGAATACTTTGATCAAATCTAGGATAACTTTGTAAAAATAATGAGAAAAGGATTCGGTAAGTATAAAGATAAATTCCCCTTTAAGTGCTTTAGTTGTGAAGAAATTGATCGCTATATTGTAAAGTGTCTAGAAAGAGCTAAAAATAATAAACAAAGATATGAGAAAGGAAAGGAAAAAAGGAAAGAAGATTAACAAAGCTTACTATGTTAATGAGAATGCTAGTATTTTAGATGAAGATCTAGATGACTATGAATGCTTTTTTTTGGAAATTAAGGTTGAACCTACTTCTACTAATTCAAAAAAATAGTCAAAGGAAAGCCTTCCGAAGAAGGAGAAGGAGAAAAGTGAAGGTACAGTTATCTCTGCCCTACATGCTAAAAAATAAAAGAATTTTTGGGTAGTTGATAGTGGTTTCTCACATCACATTATTGGTGACAAGAGTAGGTTTTTGAAACTTTAGAAATATGATGGAGGTCTGATTATGTTTGGAGATGATAGTGGTGTTAAAATATTTGGGATAGGTTCAGTAAGTTTTGATGGCAAGCATCATACTAACGATTTTTACTATGTTAAGGGTTTAAGGCATAATCTATTGAGCATTGGTTAGATGTGCAAAAAAGGATATGATCTTGTGTTTAAGGATGAGAAATGTGAGATCTAGAAAGGATCCAGAATATTGATTGCTATAGGAAATAAATTTGAAGGGAATATTTATCAACTTAAAGGTGTTGATGGATGATATTTTATCACTCAGATAAATGATAGTTGGCTATGGCATAGGATAATGTGTCACATGAATTTTGATAACTTGGAAAGGATTAGTACTATTCAATCCATGAGAGGTCGATCAAGAATTACAAAGCCCGTAAATGCTATCTGCGGGAATTTCCAATTCAGGAAGCAAAAAAATTATTACAGATCAAGAGAACAATCTAGTACTAGATTACTAGATATGGTTCATACAGATATTTGTGGTCCTATGAGAGTGTTAAGTCTACTTGGTGAAAGGTACTTTATTCTTCTAATTGATGATTATTCTAGATATACATGGGTTACATTTCTAAGAGAGAAATAAGATGCATTAGATAGATTCAAGGCATTCAAGGATATGGTTGAAAATGAAGTGAATTTGAAGATAAAATGCTTGAGATCTGACAAAGGTGGAGAATTCACCTCCCATGAGTTCAAAATGTTTTGTGAAGTGCATGGAATAAAGAGATAGTTATTTGCTTCTAGAACTCCTCAACAAAATGGAGTTGTTGAAAAGAAAAATAGAACATGTTGGTTATTTTTCTTACAACCTTCAATCCTAAGGAGAAATACAATGCCTAAACCATAGGATTACAAATTTAAGACAAGGAATTAGCACTATCAATGGATTGAATACAAGAAAAGCTAACGAACAAGGCTATGAAAGCCTTCTGCACTTTGAGCTCTATAGGACTCAGGAGGGTGTTCCTAATTATAAGTCCAAGCATATGATAAACTTGTCAAGCAACAAACTATAGACCTATGAAAGTGGATAGTTCTCAGGTATATGAGTGATGGGTTTTGTATATTCTACTAGGTTCAAGCATAATCCCATTTTCTTTGGAACATTACTGAGAACAAATAACTTAGATATCTTCATCTCAAACACATAGAGGGTTAACAGATAAAATTCCCTCAAATTCAGCCTCTATACTCTTTCAAATATCATGAAGATACATGGAATACATATAACTTAAACAACAAAGAAAAGATTCATTGAGATTTAAAATGATATGAATTGTTTTTTAAGATGTCCTAGGATTTGTGATAGATCAGTGTCCAATCATGGGCCATGGAGTCAAATATAAAACTACAACAAAGATCTATCAACAAACAAGGTTCAACCAATGGATTTAAAAAATGTTAATGCCTTACATTAACAAATCCACTCATATTTGTCATAAATCTCTACTTAACAATCCCACTTGTGCACTCTAAATCACAATTATCTGATCAAAGTAATTTAACTCTTTACTTGAAAGAGAACCATGGCCAAACAACACAATCACAGGAAAGCTACAATGACAAACTCAAACATCCTTGATATATTGAATTCATATGATTAAAATATTACAAAACTGGAGACAACTTCCTGATAGTAATATATTTCTATACAAATTAGCTAACATTTTCTCATAAAACCTAGCTATTAAAATTTACATACTCCATTTACAACTCAAACTCAACACTATTCTAGCTTACTTCCCAATTCAAAATTTTAGAACCTATACAAATGAGAAGGAAAGAAAAGATATAGAAGTAGAAGAAGCCCTAAAATCTATCAATAGTTGACATCTGGCATCTTCAGCTCCCTTGATTAATAACTACTTCAAGCTCTTCAAAAACCTTCAACATGCACTTTGATTCATGAATCATGCATTCACTTTCCCTCTAACAAAAAATATTCATCATCATGATGACCTTCTTTATCCATGCCTTGCTATTGAAAATATCTTTTCCACCATCAAATCCCTTCACTCTGAAAATCAACACGACCATGAAAACCTTCACCCTTTTGTTTTTCCCTAAACTTGAAAATGTATTCCTCCATTTTTTACCCTACAATGTCAAAATTGTGCTCTTTGTGGAAGTATTATTATTCTGCTCTTTGTTCCTCTATGCACTTCACCTTTTATTTCTAGCAAATGAAATACTCTCAATTTTATAATAGAATCCCTTTAACCTTTTTAACTCTCACCAGGCCCTTTTACTTTTCACCTTACATTTAAAATATCTCTCTTTAAATATGAAGGCCTTTGAATATTTTACTTTGAGCAATTAAGGTTGAACCTACTTCTACTAATTCAAAAAAATAGTCAAAGGAAAGCCTTCTGAAGAAGTAGAAGGAGAAAAATGAAGGTACAGTCATCTCTGCCCTACATGCTAAATAATAAAATAATTTTTGGGTAGTTGATAGTGGTTTCTCACATCACATTATTGGTGACAAGAGTATGTTTTTGAAACTTGATAAATATGATGGAGGTCTGGTTATGTTTGGAGATGATAGTGGTGTTAAAATATTTGGGATAGGTTTAGTAAGTTTTGATGGCAAGCATCATACTAACAATTTTTACTATGCTAAGGGTTTAAGGCATAATCTCTTGAGCATTGGTTAGATGTGCAAAAAAGGATATGATCTTGTATTTAAGGATGAGAAATGTGAGATCTAGAAAGGATCCAAAATATTTATCAACTTAAAGGTGCTGATGGATGATATTTTATTACTCAAATAAATGACAGTTGGTTATGGCATAGGATAATGTGTCACATGAATTTTGATAGCTTGGAAAGGATTAGTACTATTCAATCCATGAGAGATCTATCAAGAATTACAAAGCCCGTAAATGCTATCTGCAAGAATGTCCAATTCAGGAAGCAAAAAAATTATTACAGATCAGGAGAACAATCTACTACTAGATTACTAGATTTGGTTCATACAGATCTTTGTGGTCCTATGAGAGTTTTAAGTCTACTTGGTGAAAGGTAATTTATGCTTTTAATTGATGATTATTCTAGATATACATGGGTTACATTTCTAAGAGAAAAATAAGATTCATTAGATAGATTCAAGGCATTCAAGGATATGGTTGAAAATGAAGTGAATTTGAAGATAAAATGCTTGAGATCTGACAGAGGTGGAGAATTCACCTCCCATGAGTTCAAAATGTTTTATGAAGTGCATGAAATAAATATATAGTTATCTGCTTCTAGAACTCCTCAACAAAATGGAGTTGTTGAAAGGAAAAATAGAACATGTTGGTTATTTTTCTTACAACCTTCAATCCTAAGGAGAAATATAATGCCTAAACCATGGGATTACAAATTTAAGACAAGGAATTAGCACTATCAATGGGTTGAATACAAGAAAAGCCAAAACAAGGCTATGAAAGCCTTCTGCACTTTGAGCTCCATAGGACTCAGGAGGGTGTACCTAATTATAGGTCCAAGCATATGATAAACTTGTCAAGCAACAAACTATAGACCTATGAAAGTGGTTAGTTCTCAGGTATATGAGTGATGGGTTTTGTATATTCTACTAGGGTCAAGCATAATCCTAATTGCTTTGGAACATTACTGAGAACAAATAACTTAGATATCTTCATCTCAAACACATAGAGGGTTAACAGACAAAATTCCCTCAAATTTAGCCTCTATACTCTTTCAAATATCATGAAGATACATGGAATACATATAACTTAAACAACAAAGAAAAGACTCATTGAGATTTAAAATGATATGAATTGTTTTTGAAGATGTCCTAGGCTTTGTGATAGATCAGTGCCCAATCATGGGCCATGGAGTCAAATATAAAACTACAACAAAGATCTATCAACAAACAAGGTTCAACCAATGGATTTAAAAAATGTTAATGCCTTACATTAACAAATCCACTCATATTTGTCATAAATTTCTACTTACCAATCCCACTTGTGCACTCTAAATCACAGTTATCTGATAAAAAAAAATTAACTCTTTACTTGAAAGAGAACCATGGCCAAACAACACAATCATAGGAAAGCTACAATGACAAATTCAAACATACTTGATATATTGAATTCATATGATAGAAATATTACAAAACTGGAGACAACTTCCTGATAGTAATATATTTCTATACAAATTGGATAACATTTTCTCATAAAACCTAGCTATTAAAATTTACATACTCCATTTACAACTCAGACTCAACACTATTCTACCTTACTTCCTAATTCAAAATTTCAGAACCTATACAAATGAGAAGGAAAGAAAAGATATAGAAGTAGAAGAAGCCCTAAAATCTATCAATAGTTGACATCTGGCATCTTCAGCTCCCTTGATTAATAACTACTTCCAGCTCTTGAAAAACCTTCAACATGCACTTTGATTCATGCATCTTGCATTCACTTGCCCTCTAACAAAAAATATTCCTCATCATGATGACATTCTTTATCAATGCCTTGCTATTGAAAATATCTTTGCCACCGTCAAATCCCTTCACTCTGAAAATTAACATGACCATGAAAACCTTCACCCTTTTATTTTTCCCTAAACTTGAAAATTTATTCCTCCATTTTTTACCTTGCAACGTCAAAACTATGCTCTTCGTGAAAGTGTTTTTATTCTGCTCATTGTTCCTCTATGCACTTCACCTTTTATTTCTAGCAAATGAAATACTCTCACTTTTATAATAGAATCCCTTTAACCTTTTTAACTCTCACCAGGCCCTTTTACTTTTCACCTTACATTTAAAATATCTCTCTTTAAATATGAAGGCCTTTGAATATTTTACTTCGGGCTTATTAAAATATATGCCCATGCCCTTTTTATTTTTAATCTGCTAACACCATAGGTTTTATTTTAACATTTGAATGCCCTTTTAATTATTTCATTGGGCAGTGACAATATTTTACTCATACACTTTCAAAATTCCTCACGGGGCCCACCACAAACCTTCCTATCGATCCCCACTCTCCTGTTTCATTTTCACATGGCATCATAAAAACACTTGGGCTAGTAGGGAGACCTCATAATAGAAAAAATAAAATATTTTAAAAGTCTCAAAAATATTGTTCACATATGGTTTTCCTTCCCCGCACCCTCGCAGCTCTCCAATGATGTCACCCGTCACTCCCACAAGCTAGAAAGCTAGGGTGAGGATTCATCCACATTGTACCAAGCTAGTCATTGATTCGTTACTCTATGTTCTTCATTTCCTTGCACCTCACAACCCTTGATAGTGTCAAAAAATGCCTATAGTGGCTACCATGAGATTCCATATTCTTCTCGTCAAAGCTATGAGAATGAGAGCTCACCGTAGTAATAGTTGGCTAAATATATGGAGCACATTCACTAACGCAAACATAGCATGGTGAATCCCATGAATAGTGTGTTCTTTCATTGGAAGTGCTGAAATTGCAAACTACAACATTGCATCTCCAACATGAAAGTATAATATGTAATTTTAGGGCACCCAAGATTTGTGCATGGAAATGTTCCTTCAAAACTTGCCATGGTTCTATGTAAAAATTTCTTTGCAATTCCAGATGACCCCTTTCAATTAGCACGACGGCACCAAGAATGTTTCCCTTGGAAAATTTTGATTCATTTATACTATAAGCTCAAACTTTCCCTCTGCGCAAAGTAAACCTATGCTCAAATTTCCCTTGCAAGATCAAATTAGCCTCTAACATCGAGCAACAATGGGAGTCACAAATGTAATACACTCAAAGACCTTACAATATAGTTCTCTAGCCATCCCAAGATTATTTCCGCATTCACTAGATTCCTTTCATTCATACTGCACAAAGCTACAAGTAATTCCAATATCTATGTGAAAACCAAACAAAATAATTCAATTTGCCTTGCTGCTCTTAAACGCTTTCTCTTGCTTTGAGCCAGCTATCCTTTTCTTCATTTGGTGAGCTTAAAATACTAATTTCATTGCTAAACAAAAATTCCCTAAGAATTTTGACACGCCTTCTCATAGAGCTCAAATTGTCCTTTTTGCAAATCAAAGCATCAAATAACATGTTTCTAGCAACAACATCTTGTAATTGTGCAAATATTTCCTTTGTAATATCAAATTTACCCATTCACAACCAATATTATCACTACGCACTTCCAATTACCACCACACAAATACTTCATAAACAATCTATCAAGCCTTCACAAGGTTTAATGAGTTTTGTGGGTTCCTCTATTTGTCATTGCACAGGTGAACTTGAAAACCATTCAGCCTCCCAAATGGCCAATCCATTTGTTGCTCGAATACATAGAGCTTTTAGTGAGTTTCTTGAATCACTTTAAAGTGCATCCCCCATCAATTCTAAGCATAGTTGGATCACATTTCGAGTCAAAGCCACAACTATAAACAATATAAGCCTGTGTAATTGATTTCCCCCCTTTTTTAATACATGTAGTTGTTCAAACAACCCAAGCAAGATTAAATAGTGTTGTAACTTTATCCCATGGTAACTTAAATCATTATTTTCATTTGCACTTGTGCAACCAACCAATGATGGTTTTCAATCCTTACACTTATTACAGGTGATGAAAAAATAAAGCACCCACAAAGGTTGTATAAATACTTAGTGAGGGCTTATGTCCCTCATCAATCAAGTTATCAAAAGATGACAATTTTAACTTCAGATTTTATCATCTTTGTTCTGGAAAAAACTAAGTGGCATTGTCCTCTGTTAGAGTTACCAAAATGTTGCATGCAGATATTTCCAATTAGGCATTATGAAAATGAGTACCATCTGAAATCTTCATTATAGTCACCAAGACTATCCTTTTATAGGTCAGGGGCTTTCCTTGAGTTATGTGACACATGTCGGGTCCCCTTGTGGGCTTGACTAAAAAAATTTTTTTTTCAAACAAGTTTTAACCCTAAATTGATCTGAGGCTACATGTATATTCACTTGGCATGAAAAAATAGAAGTGGGTTATTAAAATTTTCTTTCTAGCATATCTGCATAGTGATCAAAACTAGCCTAGGAGCTTCTAGAATCACCTTGGAAAAATAGTCAAACATCCTTTTAGAGTCATGAAAATTCATAGGAATGTAGAAATTTGAATTGAAAATTCAGTGCAACAAATAGCTCAATGAAATTCATCCTGAGGTTCAAGATATTAATCAAAAAACTGGCTCACTCAGACCTTTCTGCAACTACACCTGTCAAAAACCAATTAGGGCTTGCCAAATTACCTTCATGAAAAAATACCAAATCACCTCTTGGGAATTTACAACTAGAAACATTAGATCATTTAGGTCTATTGAGTATGTGTGCAGGAGGGCTTTCCTTCAATCAACATTTTTCATAATAAATTGAGGGTCAAACTTAACCTACTTGAAACATTCAGGAAATGCAGATGTAAAAACATAGAAAACTGCATTTGCTTTCGACCTGGTAAGAATATCAAATATGATCATGAGACTTTGAAACTGAACCAGGGACCATATGAATGTGATGGGAATTCAAATAATCAATCCATTTGTCATGACGATCATCCAACTATGAAAGATCCACTGAAACAAGAGGCTACTTCACAGGCCCGAGAGTTTGCAAACAACAAAATAATCGCAGAACCCTCTAGCTTTTCTCTTCAAAACCTTATCAAAACTCATCATGGGAGGATGAAATCAAACATACATGTTCACATATGACAAATAGTACACTCACCAAGGGGATTGGAAAGAAAGTCAAATGGCTCTGAATTATGACCCTCCAAAGTAGGTCACTAGGGAAATTTTTTTGACATGGGCATTTCAAATTTGCAAAATTTGAAGGTGCCATCAGTGGCTCTGAATAGGGATGCATGCCCCTTGCGGGTATGGTGAGATTCCAGATCTCTATGAGAGCAGACCAAGTGCAATAACCATTAGGTGACAAAGTTTATTTCAATTTTAAATTTCACTTGGTGGCCCCAAACCACCAAGTGAAAAAGGGAATTCAATATTTTCCTCTATCAAACACAAATATATTGAAGGAACTGATTTCCCTCAACCCACACTTACCTCTGCCATACGATTGCAAGAAGTATAGCCCTCTTCTTAGAAGTAGAAAATATGGTTACCAGTAAAATCTTCCTGATTATAAACATTGCCACTAACATATCTCATAAATTTTTTGAGCATACCATTGCTAATGTAATCTTTTTCATTTTGCATTGTATAACCAGGCATAAACTAAAAAAATTCATCATCACATGATACATATGTGTTATATTCATCACATGAAACATATTCATATTGAAAATAACATTCCTTGCTCTTCATCTTATTGTCATGCTCCATCAAAATACCTCCCAAATGAATTGGAAACTGGAAGTATTCATACTCTTCCAAGTAGTTGGCATCATGATACTCAACCTTGTCTGCATCATCAATATCAAATGTAAAACATTCATAGGTAATGCCCTCTAGGAACTTATCAATGTGTTGCTTTGTTTTCTCAAGGCCACATTATAACCATGTGTCAAATGCATCATCAGAATTCTCAACAAAGAGTGGATTATCTTTGCACTATTAAGGATCACCATTTCTCATTTCTAGTGAAGATGGGGGCTCATCAAATAAGATATTTTCCATTACATTCATTATTTTCATAAATGCCTCAGCCTCCTTAGCTTGAAGGTCTAAATCTTTCATAGCATCATTTTATTCAAAATCATTACAATCACTATAAGAGCATACAGATAAATTTTCAACTCCATTCTCATCATCAATAGTTAACATCTATGACTCATATTCTAAAAACTCTTCACATGAAGAAATTTGTTCCTTATCAAGAAAACATGTGTTCCCATTATTATCAACATCTTTCTTATTTTCAGCAAAGGATTCCATCTCTACTTCATGAGGATAATCACAATCAACAAAGGAATGATCATACTTAGGTCCATCATTAATATTACAGCAAGGGTACTTGTCAATACTGAAAATATGTTCAGAATTTTTAGACTGAATGCTCGGTCTTATGTCTTCCATATGAGCATAAGAAGTTGACTCCTCAAAATAATTGAAGCCTGGCAAGATATCAAACATGTATTTAGTCTCCTGCTCTTTAGATTGGTTATTTTCACATGCTACTTCAATATCACTAATCACTTGGGTTGATTCACCATGTTGAATACTTGAACCCATTTTTATTCCTTGATTAGTAGATTTGCAAAAAGGGATAACTTCACATACCTCCTTTTGTTCTTTAGACCATGCATTTGAAAAATGATAACTATTATCATTATCTACATAACCAATGAATGTTCCACTCATTTCACTTGCTTCACTAAGGTGTACATTTTCAACCTTTGCTCTACTCTCTTCTTCTTTATGTGATATATCACTACTTGACTCATATGGAGTATTAGAATCATTATCATTGCAAATTGAAAACATAATAGCCTTTTGATGACCATCTCTAATATTTTCAAAACAAGAAATGCATTCACACACTTGGTCAAGACTAACAGGCTTCAACTCCTTTGGCAGAGCACTCAAACCTGGTTCATAAGATTCATAAAATAGATCAATGCATACTGAATTTTTAGGTTTGTGACACTCAAGAATTTCAGCCAGAGTATCCATAAATCTTGCATAGAGATCATATGATGATTCTCCTTCATGTATCCTTATGCAATAAATATCTTGACCCAAATCCATAAGATCATTATTGCATGCAACTTTCTAACAACTTGTTTGATATTATACATGATCAACACCATGTGTCAGTCTAAATCTTCATGGCCTTAGGACAACAAACACTTGCTATCAAACAACCCTTGTGCATTCAATATTTTTGGTTTTTTTCAATGTTCATGGCTATATCATAGGCTTGATGCAAGGTTTTAGGATCCTTATCTCTTAATAGATAGCTCATCTCATTATCAAAAGCTCCCAAATAAACAACCAAATACACTGAATCACTTAGTCTCAAAACTTGAGGAATATCCCTTAATGTTTTGGCAAAGATTTGGTTAAATGTTGGAACCAAGTCGTCCTCTTCTTTCTCAATGCTCATAAATTTACTAATCATAGAACTAGCATTGATTCTTTCACCAAATTGCTCCATGAAGCCACTCCAAGAATAGACAGAGCATGTTGGTAAATCAAAGAACCAATCTCTTGAATCTCCTTTTAGATGTTGAAAAAATATCCTCATGATCACATAATCATGATTTACCTCTTAGTTATTTATTAAATTATTGAATTATTTCATATTCTTGCTTGTTGATTCAGACTTCTCGCCATTAAATTGTGGTATCTTATTTCTGATTTCAGATGGCATGAAATTTGGGAAACCACAAATGCCATCAAAATTTATGGCTCTATACATTTCAGTGTTGAATCTTCCTTTATTACACAATAGAGGTTGCACACTATGCTTTCTTATATTTGTGTCCACATAGGGATGCATAGGTTGATGATACATTTTCTTACACCTTTATAGGCCTTGTCATATTAACTTTGCAATTACACAGGTCAAATCAAACTTCTTTTACAACATGATCTTAAGCTTTTACAATGCAAATTTCTATCTCAGCTTGCTTAAGATCTTATAAATGAGTTTCATCAAGAATATAGCATACTTCATTTCATAATAGACACTACAAATTATAACTCAGAAGTATGTAAAATAAACACTAATATTTCCCTTTCTTAGTTCTTAATCACTCAATAGGGAACCAAAATTGTTCATGAAAACCAAAAATAAAAATACCTAGATATGTTGCAACTATTGCAAATTCTTCTTCTTGACTAGAAATATTTGTAGATCTGAAACCTTCTTCACATCTTCAGAGGTTCTTTAGACAGAGTCACCGCCTCTCTTGATAGAGGACTGAACTTCAAGCAATATGAAACTCCTTCAAAGATAATTTTACTTTTGGGTCTTCTCCAACATCAGAGTCACACATAAATTATTTGAATTTTTTGGCAACAAAACCTTTTATAGGTCTGAAAAACTCTCAATATCTAAACCAGATGTTCATATTCAATTAATATGACTCTCTAAAATATTAGTCTACAACTAGAGATTCAAAGTTCTCCCTAGCGGAGTCGCCAATCTGTTGGTGACTCGAATGGGAAAATATGTTTCCACAATTTTCAATCTCTGGTTACAAACTATTTTGGAACTTCAATGACTCTTTAAGGCAAGATGATCTTCTATCATAATTTTCCCAAGTTACTCCCCAGTAGAGTCACCAATCCATTGGTTATTTTTCTTGCAACCTTCAATCCTAAGGATAAAAGTAGTGCCTAAACCAGGGGATTACAGATTTAAGACAAGGAATCAACACTATCAATGGGTTGAAGACAAGAAAAGCCAACAAAAAAGGCTACAAAATTCTTATACACTTTGAGCTCCATAGGACTCAGGAGTGTGTTCCTAATTATAGGTCCAAGCATATATGATAAAATTTTCAAGCAAAAAACTACAAACCTATGAAAGTGGATAGTTCTCAGGTATATGAGTTATGGGTATTGTATATTCTACTATGTTCAAGCATAATCCCATTTGCACTGAGAACAAATAACTTAGATATCTTCATCTCAAACACATAGAGGGTTAACAGATAAAATTCTCTCAAATTCAACCTCTATACTCTTTCAAATATCATGAAGATACATGGAACAGATATAACATAAATAACAAAAAAATGATTCATTGAGATTTAAAATGATATGAATTATTCTAAAGATGTCCTAGGATTTGTGATAGATCAATGCCTAATCATGGTCCATGGAGTCAAATATAAAACTACAACAAAGATCCTATCAGCAAACAAGGTTTAACCAATGGATTTAAAAAATGTTAATGCCTTACATTAACAAATCCACTCATATTTGTCATAAATTTCTACTTACCAATCCCACTTGTGCACTCTAAATCACAATTATCTAATAAAAGTTATTTAACTCTTTACTTGAAAGAGAACTATGGCCAAACAACACAATCACAAGAAATTTGCAATGACAAATTCAAACATCCTTGATATATTGAATTCATATGATTAAAAGCTTACAGATCTAGAGACAACTTTATGGGGTGAACCCACATAAGTGGTGAACACTTTTCTGGAGGAAGGGAAAACTCGATTTTCCCTTTTTCACAAAGTGAAGGGGTTCAGCTGAACCCAAGTGTTCGACCGAACCTTTATGTGGGTTCGGCCAAACCCCATGGTTCGACCGAACCATATGTTCAGCCGAACCCCATTGACTTATTCAATTTAATAATAAAATAAAGGGGTTCAGCCGAACTATGGTTCAATCGAACTATGGTTCGGCCGAACCCCCTTAACACAAATTAAAACAAAAAACAAACCCTCATCCCTATCATTTTCACCGAGCAGAGAACAGTGTGTGCGGCGAACAGGGTGCATGCAAAGACAAAGCGTACAAAGCAAACAGTTACCTTCACCTTCACCTTCGAGCAAACCCTCCAACACATCATCAAAGGTTTTCCATACCTCATATTTGCTCATATTTGCTGCAAAATTTGTGGTTTCAATTGCATTTGTTTGAAATTTTTTAATGCATTTTCAACAAATTCATTCACAAGTTCAAGATGCTTCAATTTCTAAAAATTAAAAAAATATCCTATGTGTGAAGTTGTGTTGGTCATTTTCATGAATTTCTATCAATTACCATATTGTTATTTTGATGGATTTGCATACCAATATTTCATCTCTACCATCTCCATTTTTCTTTTTCCATTGGTCTATTGGGCTTCATCCTCAAAGTATAATCTTTCAACTAATCTTGATAATCCACTTTCAACCTTTGTTAAATTTATCTAATTATGGATTCTATTGGACTTCAATTTTATTGCGGTTGTCATGCTAGTAATCCAATCCTTAGTGTTTGTTAGTGACCTAGAATATTTTCTATTTCTAGAGTGTTTGGCTTGACTCTCCTTTCAAACCATTCTTGTCTCCATATTATTTGACCCCTCTTAGCTCTATTGTATTCAAGTGTTATATTTTATAGGATTTTAGACTTGGTTATATCTTACCATACCACTCCCTTTTAAACTTAAAAATCCCAATCCATTTTAATCCAAATGTCTATAAGTATTTTTGCACCAATTTTTTCATCTCTCAACCATCATGTCATTTCAATCATTCCCCAACAACTTCACAATCTTATTATTTGTATTTACTCCTTGTAGTATTGGGAATTTACTCTTTCCAATCCTTAAGTACCATCCCTTTCTAACCCCTATTATCTTCATCCTCTACTAGTAAAAAAAAATCTTGTGTTTTAGAGTTCTAGAATTGATTCCATGCATCTAAATTTTTATCCATCTTTTATTTCACAATGTCAAAATCATGATAATCCCATCTTTATATGATGCTAACATCATCAATTTTTAGAGTAACTACCTATTGAGACATACCTACTAACATCATTTTTTCATTCTCCAAAAAATAAAAATATATAAAGATAGAGGATTCGACCTTATTTTTCTAGTATATTATTTCATACTCCCACAAACCCCAACACCTAGTTGAATACTTTTCCTATCTTTTAGAGTCAAACATTTGGCCAAGTTTATATTTTTATAAAAAAATTAAGGTCATATAGATACATTAATCTCAACATCTCGATGATTTGTCCTTTATTAAGGTCATATAAGAAACATTTTATTATAATTGTGTATTATGGACCTCCATTTTTATTTAAGTTTTTTTATGGATTCATGGAATCTTTGAGTTTATGTTTTTTGTTCTTTATATTAATTATTAATTATTTTGCATCTAAGACGTGCTATAAAATTATGTTACACTATGTAGTTCATGCTAGGATGAGAAAAATTTCTAAAATAATGTGGGGAATTTAAATTGATTGTGGATTATCAATTAGGGTGCATCATTGGGGTAAAAGGGAATTTGAGAGTGTAAGCTCTAAATGATAAATCCAAGTGCATTAGACTGATTTGAATGTTAGTATTTTATTCAATTCATTAAGGTTTCATGTATTCAAGATAAATTTGATAGTTGAGGGTTGGACATTCTATTCATTTAGAAAGAAAATAAAAATATGTATGTTAGTGTCATATTATCTAGTGAAGTAGGTTTTATTCCATCATCCATAAATTTAGTAATATAAAGCTATTAAATCCCTAGAGAGTGTTATTCAATACATAGTATTTGTATAGGATTTTATATGATACTATATAAATATTAGGTAAATTATTATTGTGATAAACACAATATAATATATATATATAGGGATGAGTAGCTTGCTTATATCTAGAACTTCACATCATTTGAACTAACTACCAAATTAGAGACCTATTATATACTAAATTAGTTGTGTTGGACTATATTTAAGATCTATAGGAAATAAACTTCCAAACTTAGTAAGGCTCAAAGAAGAGGAGGCTTTATCCAAGTCATTCTATCTACTCTAATTTTTCTCCCCCTTAGTCTAAATATATAGGCTACTTCCCCATTGCCTACATTATTCCTAGACTGGGACATTATGGTAGATTTCCTTAATATCTAGATGGTTGCAAGAAAAATACCCAACACCACATCCTCTACAAAAAATAATTCAATTAAAATTTTAAGATATCCATGTCTTCAAAACATCAAGTTATCTGTACTTTGTACATTACATTAGGCAAGTTATTCCAATTATTCTCTATTTATTCCTCATAAAGAGAAAACTTTAGATAATGAAATCTATAATGACATCATATTCTATGAGTCAAATTTTGAGCATAATTACTATTGTGGGATTGATGTACTTGCCTCTCTTGATTGATATTCTAGTGTACTCACCACTATTTTCATGATTCCCAATATATTTTGGTTGTGTAAAGAGAGAAAAATAGTGTTCAAACTAAGAACATTCTTTTAGTGGACCTCATGTGATGATAGGATCTAAGGCACTTCTCATCACACAAAATCTCCATCTTGGATCCAATTCTAGACTCTCATACACTACACCCCCAAGATTAAGAAAATGACTCATACATCATTATATAGAGTAAACACATTTCAAAATATATAAAGTCGCCATTTCTATAGAAGCATATGTTGCAAGCATATGTGAAATTATCCAGATTAGTAGTCTTAATGAATTTATTCTAATCATGTTTTGTTCTTACATAATCAAAATCATTGAAAGAGAGAAAAATAGAACCATAACATAGAGATAATCAATAAATTTTGCTACAACTATCAAAAAAAAAGAAGAAGAACTAGATATCTTCAATAGCTCAATAAATGAATTAATGTACTTAAGTTATGAGGATCACAAGATTGCCAACTAGGGTCCTATTCTTGTGGATCTTGCTATAGTACAACTTAACAATAAAATTCCTCTAGCATTTCCAAATCTCTCTATCCCTTCACCTCCTATCATGCCACTAAATCTTATGTACAATATATTGAACTTCAAAACATCACACTATGCACTTTGTAGATTATATTAGTTACTATTCTACTAAGTATTTATTTATTCCTCATCAAGAGAAAACTTCGTACAATGAACCACATAATGACATTATTCACACAATTCCTCCACATGAAGAAGGTAGCCCACCTTTTAAAAAAATCCAAATACAAGGTATAACCTTCTCTGCATGTATTCTACTAAACCAATATGAATACACAAGCATTAAATTGAGTTAATCAGTATAATTATTTGACCAAATATTGATTTTTTGAACCTTTATAATACCAATGTTTTCTTGTAATAACTCAAAAAATTATTGAAAACAATATTGTACATACTATGACGAATGATATTGATCGTCAGTAACATGTAAAAATTGTGCTCCCTAACTATCTTCTTATTTTGTTTTTTACTATTAGGGGCACGCCTATATGTGATGTGAACAATAATAGTTTATCTGAATAGAATTGTAATATTAATATGATTCAACTTCTTTTTGTGGCTGCAATGTGTAATTTTATATAAAATTGACTATAGATCTATAATAGTTCCAATTAGGAAAAATCCTTGCACACCTTGACTTGTTGATCTAACCATCAAGAATAGGGGCTATGTATTGCATACTTATAAAAAATATTCTTAAAATCATAAATAAAATTAGCAATGCTTCTCTTGTGACCAACTCACATCTAGAATCTTCACCTCCACTCTTCAAATTGTATTTTACTATCTCATATCTCTTTTTCTCAAACATTTTAAGATCATTTTTCTTCCATAATGGGTACATGATATAAACTTTGATAACCCACCGCATTATAAACGCTTCTCATTTAAACGTGATTTTTACAAAAATTACAATCATTGTATCTAACACATTAAAATAAATCTAATAAGTCCTTAGATAAATTTGGTATTTTAATTGTACCACACTCTTGTAAAATTTGGTTAGTATTCTAATTCGGAAAGGTCCTCTCTCTTCTTATGTAACTTGGAGATACAATGACTTTCATTTTTTTATGTGTGTTATCAATTTTATTAATATTATCAACAATTGGATCATGGAGTATAATTTTAATATCATGGGGTTCATTTCTACATTATTCAAAAATATTTCTAAATTTGAATTCTTATTTTTCTATGATGTTACTCTTTTCACTCTAGGTGTTTCATAAACATTTTCGCTTTCATGTGCAACATTTTTATTTTCAATGTTAAGTAATAATGTTTTCCCTTTATTACTAGTTGTAGGAAATAAATCTTAGATGCAACCTTTATCAATGTTTTTTAAATTGTCTTTAATGACACATTTTGTTCTAGAGTGCACACGCACACTTGTAAATTTAAATTTTATAATTGTTTTAGATTATGTTTTTTGTGCAATCTAGTAATGTGAATGTTTTGATTAAATTAAAAACTATGATAGATGTTGAACATGTTTTGTGAACTAATGGTATGGAAATATTATTGATGAGTAGATGAATTATTAGAACTATTTTAGATTTCTATTCCTTATATCTAGATATATTATTTAAACTAAGGTCTCATTGCTCCTTTAGGTACACATACATACATAATATGGATGATGCAGATGCTCCACCTCTAGAATCTTTGTTTGAAAATACCAATAATGAGATTAATAAATTGAAAGACTCATTAGCGCAAAATGTAAACCCTAGGATATATTCTAAACCATGCATGTTAATATTGCATAGTCTTGAAAAACTAAGAGATGAACTTGAGAGGACAAGTGCATTTTCTCCAGATAGAGTAGCTTCTATTCTTTCCCGCATGCGGGAAGAAGTACATGGTGAGGTTCCCCTTAAACAAATACAGGATAGTGTGACCAAAGAAATGATAAAAACCAATTGTTTTCCATATTATCAAAATACACGTAAGGTTAGGGGATACCAGGTCACTAGATGTGTTGATCGTGATATGGCCTCATTGATCTACCCATGATTTCTCGTAGCACATGGTCTATACCCAAACAATGACCAGATTCCATTATATTTTGTTCAGCAGTTGTATGCTGAGGTCCATTTGGGCCTCAAAGTCAACTACCTAGACATTCCACCATATGCTGGTCAGGGGCATGGCAGGATTGCTAATAGACCCACTTATCATCGAGCAGATAGATTGGCCCTAATGTTTAGGGTATTGGTTGGTGAGAGGTCTCCTGCTCTCACCCTAGCTCTAGCCCCCATAGCAGATGAGGTTGTCGTTGCTTCCCAAAAGGAAGCAATTGATACTATAGGTGACATTGCAGCTGCCACCAGTAGGATATCTACTAATCGTGTAGGTCAGTATTTGATGTCTAGACATCCCCGACCCATGCCATCTTTAGCACAGTGGACCACCATGGATCCTTTCACATCAGTAGGCATCCCTACTCCCACAGAGCTTGAGGCACTTATAGGAGATATGGCACGCAAGACTTTGCTTTGTTTAGCTGAGGAACTCTTGGAGGCATATGCTTTCATTGCATCAGACTATGGGATCGGTATAGAGCATGTTAGAGATCGTTTGGCACATGGAGGGCATTCACTTCCAGGATCCCATCACTCTCAACCCAGCACTAGTGCACGTCAAGAACCACCATCTGATCATTCGATAGTTGCATAGACTATGGGTTTTACTGAGATGTTGGTTGGTGTCGGTTCGTTATCGTCGATGCCATCTCACCTACATAGTCCTCTCCACTCATCATTGTTGGCACGACATGAGATAGATCAGAGGGATGCAGATATTGATTTTTTGCTTGATCGTATAGTTGATATGGTGGAGGCGGCCGTTTCAGAGGACTCAGGTCATCCGATATCAGATGATGTGCATGTATGTGTGCATGTGCATGTGCATGTTTCAATTCCTTTATAATTATTTTTAAATTTTAGTTTTAATTTAACTAGATATTCATTTACTAATATATATGAATTTATATATTTGTAGGTCGACATACCTAATGTCACTCCTAGCCTTGTTCCAGATCGTGCACATCGACGTGACTCTATGGATGAATCTGATGCTAGTAGACATGTGAGTTTTAAATTTTTATATATACATGTGTATATGTACATGAATATGTACATGCATAGATCTAGAACATATTTAATATAAATTATATGTATTTAACACATTTTGTACACCATTTTATTTGCAGGGCTCAGCACATCCATCAGAGCAAGACCGTTCTCATTCAGATGGTCGTTCGACTAGGAGTCGACATTCATATTAGGCCTTGCATATTAGATGTATTTGCTTATATGATGATATTTCTAGTATTTGACATTTGATTATCTCTAACTTACATTTGCTATATATGATGATTTTTAGTATTCGACATTTCCTTATATGATGATCTTTAGTATTCCACATTTGATGATCTCTAACTTACATTTGCTTTTATGATATACATACATTTGGAACTTTGCTTATAACATGTTACATGTTTATACATTGATCAATATTGATATGTTTACATGTTTATATGATATATGTATACATTCGCTTATATTATATATGTATACATTTGATCTCTCTAGAGTAGAATTTTAGGAAATGAATGCCACTTTATAATTAAGTTCATTCACATGTTGATCACAATAAATATTTTGCACACACATGCCTTGGATATATATGATCTTGAATGTTTTCTTTCTATGTGTATAAAAATAGAACCATATACTCATATAAGCATTTAAATATGTACAATAATGATTATAAAATGAATCATTTAAGCACAATAATAGGAATTAATTCACTAAATTGTAATAAAGTATTAATGGACGAAAATGAATAATAATGGATCTTAATTATGGTATATGATAAAATAATAATAGTGGTTTGACAAAATTATTTTAGTTTCCTACAAGATTATGTTCAAAATAACATTGTTAAAAAAAAAAGAACTTAAGAAGAATGGATTAAAAGAGATGAAAAAAATAATGATATGCCTTAATTAGGTGGAGGAATAAGAAAATATTAGGTGGTTGATGATGATTGGACTGAAGAGATTATTTGTGTAAAAAATACACAAGTTAGCTCTCAAAAGAAGAATTATGAGGAAAATTTCATATGAAATATAGAAGATGATGGAAGAAAAGAAGAGGAGGAATGTAGAAAATGATTTAAGAAAAGTAAAATTAGGTGAAAAATGTGACTGATTGTTTTTGAATACTTAGTTATGTTGAGATGTGAAGATCAACTTTATCTTAATATACATGTAGATTTTATGCACCAAATTATGTAGGATTGAGGTTAAAATGTATCCAATGCATGTAATAACTTATAATAAAATAATAAACAAGAGGAATCCCTAGTATTCAATAAGACATTTTATTTTCTTAGTGGGTCTAAGATGGGACAACCAATAGACACAAAGAGAAGATAGAAGATATGCATCAAGATCTATTGTAAAGAAAGATGTAACCACATATTCTCAATGCAAAAATTGGAATATTTCAACTTAGATATGTATGTTACCAAGTAACCCTAAAATCATGAAATAAATGTTGTACACAACTATACATGAATACATCTATGGATGGTACAAAATCCTACTGCCAAAAAATCTCAAACCAATGAAGGTACAAATATAACTTTGGAAAAAAAGGTGTTAATCCTAAAGAAAAATATGACTTAATGCTTCCTTGATACAACCATAAGTTAACCAATCAAATCATTGTATTCCTCAATTTAATTTAAGCATAAATGTATATGACATATTCTTATACATATGCACTCTCTAATACTTATGGGGCAACCATATATTCAACCAACAAGTAAATACGTGCACAATGAGGAGAATTTTGCACATTTTCACTATTCACCAACCAACACAAAGCATACACATTCTACAAGACACTTTTGGGATTTTTTGTTTGGTACAACATTCTACAAGACACAAATTTTAATATGTTAGGTTTCTTTTTCTACAACAAAAAAGAAGATTGAGACAACATTCACTTTATATATATAGAAGACATGGACTAATGAATCAATTATTTTTCTTGGATGTATAGGAGAAGAAACATCTTGAGATGTAGTCATGTAACATCTCCTTGTGTGCCAATTGTCTTTTTTGTTGAGATGCTAGATTTGGGGGATCATTGAAACTAACACTAAATTTTCTTCTACTCCCACCATCACTCTTCCAATGAATTTTTTTATGACAAGGTTTGCACATTATTTACATAACAAGTACTTGAATTCCATGGAACAAATATATAATTGGAAATATCTACTCAATTTAAGGTTCTCAATGTATTCAACCCCTAATTTGTGTCCAACCAAATTTAAAACACTTGTCATCAACATATATTCTAAGTAACTAAAACAATCCAGAGTTCAAACAAGTTACTATAAGTTCTCGTCTTGAACATGTGTGTACATGTACAAGTGAACTTGAAAATCATGGATATAATCTAACTCAAACATTCTGGTTCAACCTGCTCTTGAATAACATGTAAAATTTTTTGATGGTCATCACTATCTAGTCTCCATTTTTTTCGTCCACGTGCATGTGGAACTGCATGAAGATGTAGGGCGGTAGCAATTATAAGGTGACTATATTGATATACCTTGTTATCAACTTGATAGTCCACAAAATGAATCCCATGTTGAACAACTTTGAATTGTTTTAGATATATCCCTTGCACAACAATAGAACCTGTACGATAAACATGAACCTGAGGTAATACATGTGCATGTGTACAACATTTGCGTGCTCAAGGTTTGTACAATATATATTTAATGTTTTTAATGTAATGTACACATGTACACAATGTATATATATAATTTGAAATTCAAACTCACCTGTGGGAAATAACATTCCATCATTTGTTTCAGGCCGTGTTAGCTTATTCTTCTCTTTTGTGCAACACAGTAAATAATAGCTAACACCTTCTATGTTTCCAAGCTCTGCTATAACTACAAAAACATCTCCTGTACACCAAATTTACACAATAAAATTCTAAAAAAAATAGAATTGTCTCTACACAAGTTAAAGATCATTAAATTTATATAATATTTAAATTATTGAAAACTTACACATGTACCTTTTCTAACCAATCCTGAAATATGGTCATAATCAATTGAAATCAAAGGAATGTCTTGAAATCTTTCATCCTCATTTTCATCGTATGTGTCTGAAACAAATAGTGGCACCATATCCCATTTACTAACATATTCAAGTTCTTCATTGTTGCATGCATGAGAGTTTCCCACAATGCACTCAGTGCAGAAACAAGAGTAATCTCTCGTGTATAATGTCCATCCAGGGTGACTATCTGAACTCATAACACAATGCAAAGATCTTGTTTTTTCTACCCTCTTGCATCCATGCATCGATCTTCTATCCACACCTAGATATTAAATGTAATTGCAAAAAACTTATATGAACTTGAACATGTGTGTATATATATATACATGTGTAAATTTTAAATTTAAATAAATTTATTTTTTTTAAATGTAATTTATACATACCTGATATCTCCCAAAACACTCTATGTGGAATGTTTCGGTTTGTTCTTGAAGATGTGTTGACCTCATTTGATGCAAAGTGTTTCTTGCACCATTCAACAACATCATGTGCATCATCTATATGATCTTTTGAATAACTCATTTGATGCTTTCTTAAAGCATGTTTGATGCAAGCTCCTGCGCCATCATGTTCACCCTTTCCATGCCCACTCTCAAAGAAACTCCAAACATGTGGTATGTTGTAAATTTTATGATATCTAGAAAGTGCATAAAATGGCCGTGATGATTTTAATTGTGCCGCACATCCATCTGACCATACAAAATGTTTTTCAAATTTTACACCCCTGCTTCTCAAATTCTCAAAAAAACATTTTGTAAAACAATGTTGTACAAAAAGTGTGTCATGCTCTTTATCATCACTAATATAAAAGTGATATTCTTTCTTGATGGCTCATTGTTCATTTGTACTCTCAACACCATCTAATTCCAATTGTGCATGTCGATAACACACATGAACCATAATAGTGACCTGTTTTGAAAAGTAATATTCTGATTGAATCTCTTTTTGATGTACAAAAGAGTAATTTTCTGCAAAGTCAACTACTAATAGAATTGTTCCAAGTGGGAAAGTATCTCTTAATGTTTGAAATTGATGTGCTTGCCACTTAGCATAAAAGGAATGTTGTATGTATGGTTGTATCAATTTTTCAAAATCTTCCATAAAATTTCCCAATAGGTATCTCCTCTTCTACATAGTTTAACCTTGTGGATTCTTTCCCAAAATTTGTTTGAAACTTTACATACTTGTAACTTTTGCAATTTACTGTCTTTGTTAGGTCAACATTTTTATTTGTTGAAGGAAAGTTATCCAAATTTCCACATGTTTCACAAAGTCCTTTTATGCATTTTATTTGAAGTCCATTTTCATGATCACATAATAGATCCTTTATGAACAAACATACCTGTTTAGGAGGTGCCTTTTGAAAACCATATCTTTCTTCTCTCGTCTTTCGAAACACCTAATAGTAGAGATCAAATTCAATGTGATAACGACAACAACAAGTTTCAAAAAACTTGTTTATCTTCACATAGTATGGCTTTAACCTTTCAAACATTGTTTGCCCAATCTTTATATGAGGATACATATTACAAAAGTTCATATACATCTCAAGCTGTGTTATGTCTAGCCAATGTTTAATATGTTCTTCATAAATACTAGGTCCAATCCTGTGCCTCATAACATCTCTAGTATTTGATGATGGACGGGTCTGATCATTCCAAAAACTTGAGATCAAGTTCCTAACAGCATCTTCAATCCTGTCAAAACGAGGAGCTCTACACATAATTTTCCAATTGCCTTCAGAACTATCATCTAAAACCTTTCTATTTTTCTCATATTTTATTAGTGTGGTTCTACTATAACCAAATTCAGTGGAAAGTGCTGACATTTTTCTTTTTCTGGATATTTCTTTATTTAAAACAAATGTCAAAATCACCTTTCTTGCAATGGTTCTATCCACTGATCGAGATCCTTTCCCAATGGAATCTAAACCTTTTTTTACATTTTCAACAATATCTTTTTGCAGTCTCATGTGTTTCCTCTTATTCGATGCAGAATGTACACCCAACAATTGTAATGACTCTTTCAACTCATCATGAAGAAGTAAACATGATAACAATTGGGTTTTTTCAAGTGTTTCAAGATGATTGAAATGATCATGGATTATTCTACTAATAGATTTAGTCATTGACCTCTTACTTGTAATTTTAGGTTGGTTGGCATAACATTTCAGTTTCTCCATATCCACTTCAAGTAAATGATCTAAATTTCTATAAGAAATTTGTTTCCCCACTGTTTCAGCTACTTTTATATGCTCATCCATTGGTGTAGAAGGAAGTGATCTCGACCCCTCTCCAACATGCATTATTTGAACTTGGGCCTCCTCCCTATCTTCAAGGTCCATGTGTTCTTCAACTGATTCATTTGGTCCAATATCTAGATTGGGCTCGACTTCTGCTTGAGAACTTCCTGCTTGTTGAGCCATTTGTACACGTCACAAAATATTGTGCAAAGAAAGTGAGAGATGGTGATATATAAGTGGAGTTGAACATATGAAATCAAATGAAATCAAAGATTCTTGAACTTAAGAATTCCATGGAAAAAATGCATTTGAAAAGGATATGATTCTAAGATGGGATATATGAAAATGGTATGATATATGATGTGATAAGCTAAGAATGCAAGAGGTCAAATGCAACTCTAGGTCCAAATTTGGTTACGATGCAAGGCTTGACTTGTGTTATGATGGATAAACACAAGGGAACAATGATCAAGAGAGGGTATGCAAGAGATGATGGACTCCAAAAGGATTTCCCTAGACACGCAAGGATAATGGTATTTTCCCTAACTTGAAAGTCCATGATAAACCTTAAGTGATGTGGGCGATAGATAAAAAATGGATTGGTTTTGAGACCTATGAAGAGTAGTGGAACTCGTGCAAGAGCTAAGGGTTCTATTTGATCAATGATGACTATGCAAATGACTAAATTCATGGAATGTATGCAACTTGGAAAGTTTAGGCATGATATGATCTTGATATATATGCAAGGGGTTGTACATGCAAGACCTAGGTGAAATGATATATATGTATACATGGACTATGTGATATGATCTATGTATGCAAGAGTAGGAATATGTAAGGACTAGGATGCAATGAAAAGGATATGATTCTAAGATCCACGATATATGAAAATGGTATGATATATGATGTGATAAGCTAAGAATGCAAGAGGTCAAATGCAACTCTAGGTTTAAATTTGGTTACGATGCAAGGCTTGACTTGTGTTATGATGGATAAACACAAGGGAACAATGATCAAGAGAGGGTATGCAGGAGATGATGGACTCCAAAAGGATTTCCCTAGACACGCAAGGATAATGGTATTTTCCCTAACTTGAAATTCCATGATAAACCATAAGTGATGTGGGCGATAGATAAAAAATGGATTGGTTTTGAGACCTATGAAGAGTAGTGGAACTCGTGCAAGAGATAAGGGTTCTATTTGATCAATGATGACTATGCAAATGACTAAATTCATGGAATGTATGCAACTTGGAAAGTTTAGGCACGATATGATCTTGATATATATGCAAGGGGTTGTACATGTAAGACCTAGGTGAAATGATATATATGTATACATGGACTATGTGATATGATCTATGTATGCAAGAGTAGGAATATGTAAGGACTAGGATGTAATGAAAAGGATATGATTCTAAGATCCAGGATATATGAAAATGGTATGATATATGAAAATGGTATGATATATGATGTGATAAGCTAAGAATGCAAGAGGTCAAATGCAACTCTAGGTCCAAATTTGGTTACGATGCAAGGCTTGACTTGTGTTATGATGGATAAACACAAAGGAACATTGATCAAGAGAGGGTATGCAGGAGATGATGGACTCCAAAAGGATTTTCCTAGACACACAAGGATAATGGTATTTTCCCTAACTTGAAAGTCCATGATAAACCTTAAGTGATGTGGGCGATAGATAAAAAATGGATTGGTTTTGAGACCTATGAAGAGTAGTGGAACTCGTGCAAGAGCTAAGGGTTCTATTTGATCAATGATGACTATACAAAGGACTAAATTTTGAACATGGAATGTATGCAACTTGGAACTTAGGCACGATATGATCTTGATATATATGCAAGGGGTTGTACATGCAAGACCTAGGTGAAATGATATATTCTATGTATGCAAGAGTAGGAATATTTAAGGACTAGGATGCAATGAAAAGGATATGATTCTAAGATGACATATATGAAAATGGTATGATATGATGTGATAAGTTAAGAATGCAAGAGGTCAAATGAAACTCTAGGTCCAAATTTGGCTACGATGCAAGGATATGACGTGGATGGAGGACTAGGATATGACGTGGATGGAGGATTAGGATATGACATGATTGGAGGACTAGGATATGACATGAATGAAGGACTAGGATATGATGTGGATGGTTGGTTTCCCTTGTCAAGGTTAGGGTGGGTATGACTAATGGAAGGTTTTTGTGACTTAGTGTCATGGGTGGTGTTAGGGGACTCTTGATAGTTTGACTGTATTGATTCAGATTTGGAGGATGATGTTCTTTTGTTCATGTTGTTTGAAAATAGTTGGCAAACATGTGGTGTTGTAAAGAATGAAAATCAACCACATAGAAGACATTTACAAAAAAAAAAATCCTAAGGCTGCAAGGACAGTATTCTTATGGATCCCACAAACCGCATATCCTTAGCGAATGAATTTTAGAAGCTTAGCCCCACGGGCTCCCCCTTACATTGCACTCACTTCTCAGGGAAACCAAGCTTCCAATATCCATGAAACTCCCATGACAGATTGATCATTTCTACTAAGAACTACGCAGGTGCGGGTGCCTTGGCAATGACCGTTGCTGCACCAAAGAATAGAAGGTTTGTGGTTTTCTAAAAAAAAGGATTTATTTCGGGCACTCGTTTAGAAGGCCACGCGAGAGGAATTATCATCCCAGTCTACAGAGGTTAGGGTTTGCAGGTTTCGACGCACCACAAGGGTACTGGGGAGTCAATTGCTTGTCCGCAGGAAGTTCTGTAATGCTAAGCTTTCCTTAACATTCGAATTTATATACCGGTTGGGCGTCGCTTGGCTTTAGCGCGTTCCCGGTTTGAGTCGCTTTGGGGTGAGTACTTTTTCCCACCAAAGCAGGCCCAAGATCTAAGGCTTAACAAAAGTGAACCAAAATATTCATAGTTCAATTGATCTTTGTTTAAAAACAAAGAAAAAGCACATGAATATTTCAGATTACACTCCCATGGTGTTCTTTTTAAACCAAAATCAAAATGTGAACAAACAAAGAATTCACAAGGTTCATTTTATCCATTTGTAGTGTTTGTCAAGCAAACCTAAGTTAATTTTAACCATTTGTAGTGTTTTCTATCTAAGAGTTAATTTTAAACCCAATGAAAAATAAAGTGTGTTGTCCTTTTTAACCCATATGCATTTGCATGTCTGTTCTTTTTTAACCAATGCGTGTAAAATGAAAGTTGTAAAGAAAAAAAACAATTAAAATAATATTTAGCTAATTCCAGCTAGACACATGCTAAAACAAATAGATTAGTAGCACAAACAAAAAAAAACTCTAATCTAGAAATAAAGAAAACAGGAAAAAAAAACTGAAAAAAAGATAGAAAACTGGGACAAAAATCTTAGATAGCACGTTGTAAGTCTATGAGCCTCTTTGTACCTAAGTAGATAGTCAAGATCTAGTAAATTTAAATATTTTATTTTTCTTCTAGATAAGGTATCCCATTACGAGAGATCGTTAGGATTTGTGTCTCAACCTTCAATCCCTATCTATTAATACTGAACAAAATCTAATTTTCAAATTATAAAACAACAAATATATATAAATTTCAACACTCATAATTTAATTTTTGGCTTGGAACATGTTAGAATAGACATTAATTCTAAGAACGTGATAATTACAAAAAAATGCATCTCTTTCAAATCTTAATACTTTTAAATGGGCACAATCATATAGAACTCATTTTTATGGATGAAAAATATATTAATAAACTTGGGAGTAGATGTTAAAATTATTCTTAAAATAAATTCGGAGGAGCTTGGGAAACCAAATTTACATGATACTCCCTATGATATAGTACTAGATGAGGGAGAAGATCCAAAATTTTCATTAGCACATGGTATCTAATATAAAGGTCTTGAACCTATTGGATTTAAAGGAAAAATAAACTTTGCGGTGTTTGAGATTCAAAATGACTCTTTGGTGCTTTTAAAATTTTGTTTAATCTCAAATTGGTTCATGTAGAATGTAATGAAATCTTTGACTCCCAAAAAGAAGAATTAATATTTTATACATCATCGAGGGCTAGATAGTGCATATATCTTTGAATATGAATATAGATTAAGATTATGATAAGAATCTATAGCAAAAGAAAGAGATGTCTAGAAGAAGATGACATGTTTAGATGGCTATATTCATTGAGGAAGCTACCTAAGAAAATATCATAATCAAAAATTTTCATATTTCTTCTTGTAGATTCATATCTCTCTTGGAAATGCTTGTTGATCCATCTTCTCAAATTTTCTTTTTTCATATATCTAAGGGATGCACTTATTGCTATAGATTATATATTTTTTTTATGTTGCACTCATCTTAGTTCTAGATGCACATAGGATAAGAGCACAACCATATTAATCTAATGTATTTTTATTTGATTATTTGTGGAGGTAAAAATACCAAATTAGGGATTTGACAATATTGGTAAGATAACCAAAATTCACCCCTTTCCCTTTGTGGAACTAGCTACATGTATTCTTGGAAATCTCTTCATATGAAGGTTTTGTGTCTTTTCCTATCTATCATAATTATATTATCTTAGAGTTCAGTTTAAATAACATTATGACCATTTTATATCATTTAATTTATTTTACAAAATTTATGTGTTATTCTACTATTTAGTTTCTTGTTATTGGTTGTGTATTTTATTCTTATTTTATAGACTTTCAATTTTTTGCATAAACTGGTATTTTTTATGTACTTGACAAAAATCTATGTAGTCATATAGAGGTCTTAATGTAGTCATGCTACCATCTAGGAAACATGATTTAATTTTTATTATCTTCTATTGATTCATATTCTAGATTCCTATCACATGATTCAAGATATCTATTTCTCAACTTTCATTCTAGGTTTTTCTTTGTTTATAATTAAATCCCATTTTTAATATTTTGTTTAATAAAAATATAGTACTTTTTTTTATAGGAAAAATAAGTTTGCATAGTTTATATAGGTGAAACCAATTTAGATAAGACCATTTACACTTGTTGAATTATCTATTTTAGATAGTATTTTTGTGTTATTAATCTTATCTAGGAATAAAGTTAGTTAAAACTTTCAAATTTTTATTTAGGTAATCAAATTCAATACATTTTTATTTTTACTATCAATATGTTTATTTTTTTATGAATTATTTCATTGTTATGAAGAATATTCTAATTCTAATGTTAGATTATGTGTTAGAAAAATTAGAAAATATTATTTTAGATGCATATTTCTACATTATATGTTCCTCGCATATAAACTTATTTAGTTAATGTATGTTTTATGTGTATATTCATCGTACTTGTTAAATCTATCATAATCCAAAAATAGTTATTGTTAACTAATATGATTCTATTTATTATAATATTAATAATTTTTACCAATTTTTGTGTGTTTGTGGGGTGTTTGAGCTATCCCCGCCTTCTCAACTAATTATCACTATTTAGGTCTTTTAGATGAGTTTAGAAATTCTTTTTTGTTGAATTATCTTGTGTCATCTTCTTTTATCCAATTTGGTTATACGTAATGATTTCCTTACTGTTGATTTTCATGTATTGATACAAAGGGAGATACCAAGATAGAGGAGGAAATACTGGTGAAAGATGGTGTTTCTACCATATCTATATAATTGATGATGCACAATTGGATGAAATAAATATAATAATTTAAAGAAGGACATAAACATAGATAGATGCAAAATTGGGTGCCACAAAAAAATACAAATAAAGAGAATATATTGTAGATCAAAACTAGTAAAATATTTAGTATAAGGATTCATAAAATCTAGTGATAACTTGCAGATTTTAGTTTTATAGAACTCATTGATGATGTGCATTTGAGTTTTCATTTCCAAAAAAATGAAATGAGGAACCTTCAATTTTCTTATATATCAATTATTTGATGTATTTTGATGCATTTTTCCTTGTTGCTAGATAAAACATATGATAAACCCGCTAAATTGTAAATAAATAAATTTACCCATATTTGATGAGAAAAAAGAAGAAATAAACATGTACCTTGTTTCCTTCTATGATAATTTGTCAAATTTTGTTTGCGTCTATTTTCTTCTTTATCTTTTGAAAATTTTGTTGAGCTTTGTTTTTTCTTTTTGCTTTTTGTCCCATTTTCTTCTTCAAAATACAAATGATTGATTTAAACCAACAACAATTTTTTCTCCAAAATGCAAAAAATTTGTCACAAAAACTTGAAAAAACTTAAAAAAACTTATAACAGTAAAAACAAATGCAACAATAACAAACATTATCAAAATATTCACAACAATAACAAACATTATCAAAATATTCATCATTTTTTAACCTGTAAAATGTCTTTTTCAGTTGACAGGGTTGGAAGCACGAGGGTCGCCATCGTTTACACAGGAGCTCGGAAAAATGCAAACAAACCTGGAAAAGATGTTTGACTTTGATGTATAGTGAGGGGGTTCGGCCGAACCAATTTTGTGTGGTTCGAATGAACCCCATTAAAATAATTTCTTTGATTATTTTAAAGGGGTTTGGCCGAACATAGGTTCAGCCAAACCTATGTTCAACCGAACCTATTTAAAAGGTTTAGCCGAACACCCTTATTTCCCAATCTCCCAAAAAAATTCTTTTTTTTTGTTAAAAATTGTCTTTCGAAGCTCAATTTGAAAATGAAAATGTAGAAGACTTCAGAAACCCAGCTATAAAATGGTAGTCCTCAAAATGAGCTATCCAACGAATTAAATTTTAATATGTTTTGGTTTTATTATGTATTTTATTTTTTAGTTTTATTAAACATAGGTTTTTCACCGAAAATGAAGCTCTCTGGTCTGCACATGTGGAAAAATAGTATATTATCAAAATAAAAATTTTAAAAATATGTTGAGGCTAGGTATTGCTGTCCTTGATCCATTAAAAAAAGAAAAAATGAATTTCAATACATACATAAAAATTTATGTTGTATACAGTCCGCCTATGTCTGAATTGCAATTGGTTTGACTTCGAAACTTGATTAAGAAAAAAATATTCAATAAAAATCTATGAGACCAAATGCAAGTGCTAGATATCGTAGATACAAATCTAAATTTAAAAAAATTAGAATTTTATCCTTTAAACAAAAAAAAGTTATGTTGTATACGGTGAGCGTCACTTTTTAAAAATGTTGTTTTCTTAAAAAAACTAGTTTTCGTGGGAGATGGAAAAAAAAGTGCAATCTGATTCCAAAATTTTTGAAAAAAATATTTTTAGAATCTACAGACAAAATGTGATGAGACTCTAGTTTTCATCATCTTCAAATTTCTCACGGTTTAGTCGCTATAGGTGCCCAAATATGAAGATTTAGTTAAAAATAATAATTGCAGTGTCCAGTTTGCCCAAAAATTGTAAACCACTATTGTGGGATCACCCCATGATAGTACTATATTTCTATACAAATTGGCTAACATTTTCTCACAAAACCCAGCTATTACAATTTACATATTCCATTTACAACTCAAACTCAAAACTATTCTACCTTATTTCCTAATTCAGAATTTCAGAACATGTACAAATAAGAAGGAAAGAAAAGATACAGAAGCAGAAGAAGCCCTAAAATCCATCGGTAGTAGCATCTTCAACTCCCTTGATTAATAAATGCTTCCAGTTCTTGAAAAACCTTCAACCTGCACTTTGATTCATGCATCTTGCATTCACTTGCCCTCTAACAGAGAATATTCCTTATTGTGATGACCTTTATCCATGCCTTGTTGTTGAAAATATCTTTGCCACTGTCAAATCCCTCCACTCTAATAATTAACATGACTATGAAAAACTTCACCCTTTTGTTTTCCCTAAAGTTGAAAATTTATTTCTCCTCCATTTTTTACCCTTCAACGTGAAAACTATGCTCTCGATGAAAATATTTTTATTCTTCTCTTTGTTCCTCTATGCACTTCACCCTTTATTTCCAACAAATAAAATACTGTCACTTTTATAATAGAAGCCCTTTAACCTTGTTAACTCTCACCGGGCCCTTTTACTTTTCACCTTACATTTCAAATCTCTCTCTTTAAAAATGAAGGCCTTTGAATATTTCACTTCAGGTTTATTAAAATATATGCACGTGCCCTTTTTATTTATAACCTGCCAACACCATAGGTTTTATTTTAATATTTGAATGTCATTTTAATTATTTCATTGGCGAGTGACAATATTTTACCCATGCTTTTTTAAAATTCCTCATGGGGCCCACCACAAACCTTCTTGCCAATCCCCACTCTCTCGTTTCATTTTCACATGGCATCAGGAAAACACTCAGGCTGGCAGGGAGACCTCATAATAGAAAAATAAAATATTTTTAAAGTCTCAAAAAAATTATTCATGGATGGTTTTCCTTCCCCATGCCCCTCGCAGCTCTCCAGTGACATTACCCCTCAGTCTCGCAGACTAGCGGTTTGGGGTGAGGATTCATCCACGTTGCACCAAGTTGTTTGTTGATTCATTACTCTATGTTCTTGATTTCTCTGCACCTCATGAACCCCTAGCAGTGTCAAACAAATGCCTATAGTGGTTACCATGAGATTCCATATTCTTCTCGTCAAAGCTATGAGAATGAGTGCTCATCGTAGCAATAGTTGGCTAAATATATGGAGCACATTCACTAATGCAAACACATGGAAAATCTCGTGAGCAATGCGTGCTTGCATTGGAAGTGCTGAAATTGAAAACTATAGCATTGCATCTCCAACATCAAATTATACTAGCAATTGCACTTTGATGTGCAATGGGTACGTCCAAGAAAAGTCAGTTAAGAAATAATTTGTTTTTTTGTGGCATAATAATAATATTATTATATTAATATTTTTTTTATGTATTTACTAATATATTTTTTATTATTATTTAGATTAAAGAGATGCACATATCTACCACTACATATTCATCATTGGCTTAAAGAATGTTGACTGAAAAGAAATTGATGATTGGATTCATATGTCACTTATTGTTTTGTGTTTCTTGGATCTAATTGATCTCCTAGCACCTCATATTTTGGTTATTGGTAATTTGGGTTTCTTGTATTTTGGAGTTTTGTGTGTTAGCCAAAAGAGTATGAAATGCACATATTTGCAACTTTGTTCTCACGATTGATTCAAACAATGTTGGTTGAAAATAAATTGATGATAAGATTCATATTGGATTTATCTTTTATGTTGCGGAGATCTAATTGCCTCCATAGGAGTAGAATTTTTAGTTATTTGGGTCTTGCATTTTTTATTTGGTATATCAGCGAAAAGTAATGAAAATCATACAGTGCACCTAGAAGAGACTTTCCATCAATATATTGAGAATCTTCAAGAGATCTCATGAAGAATGACATATAAGGTGTCCTGCTTCATAAATATCATGATAATGAGCAGGAGAAATAATCTTTTGGATGAAAATAATTCTAATAAATAAAATGATTACCTATTTAATGGAATGCACTTTTCCATTAAATAATACATCATATAACCACTAAACTTTGGTCATATAACCTATTCTTCTGCTCTTGACATTGTGTGTTCGTATTCCAATTTTGTCTTTCATAATTGTTGCAGAATTAAATTGGTGTTTGTTCATTTAGACGTCACCATTGTTGTTTTTTTCTCAATGTCTCCTTTTGTTGTTATTCAAAATCAATTATTTGACCCAGCACATTTTTGGCCTGAAACTTGGTGTAATGCCCCGCCTTGCAACCCCAAAGGAAGTTGTAATTAACCACTTAAGCGAACCAATTTTTTTTTTATAAAGTGCATTTAACATACACATTCGCTTACTAATTAACAACAACCTCTAAGGCTACAAGGTTAGGATTACTTAAACCCACACATACATATTACATATAACCAAAGCATTATAAACTTTATGAAATAAACATCATACACAATAAGAATACCACATAACATAATAAGATAATCAACCAAGATACAATCTCATAATCATTAACTTAACCCAATAGTTACATCACTCATTCCCAAAATGAGGTAATAGTACATAAGGTTACAATTACCGAATTCCACCTCATAAACATAAGAGGGATAAAATAACTTATACAATCTAAAATATTATAATGCAAGAAATTACAACAAGAATCATGAGTTGTCCATTTGGATGTCTCCCCACCAAGTGTTGAAGATAGATGGGGACCCAATGGTTTTGGTGCATGTTCCACCCAACCAAGTGGTACCCGAAGGCCCACCCTCCATGCTAGGAGATAGTAACAAAGTAACATGGACAAAGATCTACAATCCACTAACCAAAGGTAGACTCATACTGATATAACCAAAAAATGAACTAAACCAGTACAATTTAAATACAATACAAGTACAAATCAAGTACAACTCAACATCATTGACATAGGTCACATTGCTTCCAGACATAAAATAGATCAAGTATGTTCAGAGAACCATACACATAAAACAATTAACAACAGTTGTCCTAGATAGAGTGTCATCGCATAGTAGTCATGAGATCTCCTCTAGGCATTCTTCATAGGCTTCGGTAATCCTGGTGGCCTCAACCGAATCTCGGCACTCATACTCACTCATGCGGCATCAAATACCTCTTGTACTGACAAGATAAATGACTATGCCATTCCAGGCCTTCTCACTCATCCCAAGTCTAAACGAGCCCTTGTGTCTATGAGTGAGGATTAAATTATCTTGATTAGTGTGAATTGCATCCTAATCATCTAATTACATTAATTTAATTATCACTTGATTAACTCACTTCTGAAGGTTACCCGGTTTACCACTTTGGGCTCCGACCCCTAACAAAAGCCACTCTTCTATTTGACAACATACACCCAAACAATCCACCAAGGGAAACACAAGTGCATACCAACTAGGCATCATAATCCACTCCAACACAATGAGGAAACAAAAGATAGAACTCACTCCAAACATTTTGGAGGCAACAAACACATAGTCCACTCCTTTCACAGGAGGTACAAAACATCCCCATTCGTGAAAACCGGGTAAAACTGAAAAGACACCATGCACTACCCAAGGGAAAACAACTAGTTGACATAAAGATTCAACAACCCTTATCCTCTAAGTTCTTTTGGAAGACTTATAATTTAGGACTAACACTAAATCCCAAAACCCACAATGCAACTTGATGACATAGCAACAAAAGCATTCCAGTCATTAATCAAATCTAATATTTGGATTTTCTAAATCCATATTCATTCAATAGGTAACGTTAACAAAATCAAAGGCACAATTACGGGGTTTACTCAAATAACCATATACCCATTTTCCATTTTCATAATAGAGAATCCTAAACAACTTAAAAACTCACATCCCTTTACGAAGTACGAGGAAATTGAATATAAAAGGCAATCGCGAGAGAATCACTACTTTTGGATATTCTAAATCCATATCTCATAAATATTTCAATCACACTAATATAATTGCCCAAAATAGAAAATAAATAATTAAAGGTAATTAATTGTCTCTTCATTATAAACAAATCCATAATTAACTTTTAATACAACATAAAATGTTGCAAATAATCTTTTCAATTTACTATCCAAAATCCCATCTCTTTCAATTTTTTATTTAAATCATGCAATATCTTCAATTTAAAATACCTTTTTCCATGCCAATTTGACCATGTATTTAAATCCTATGTTTTACAAATCACCATGCAAAACTAAATTACATGCTTGTAATTAATATCGGACAAAATATTAATTATTCTCTCAAATGTATATACCTACAATATACACATTAAATATAAATTAATATATTTAACTATATATATCCATTAAATAGACATTCAAATAAAATTATTTCTGCAATATAAATTCACATATATTTTTATATATTTATTTATATTTATCAAAATAAATATATTTAAATATATATAACACAATAATAAATATTATATTTTACTCTAAATTCAATGTATTAAAAAAAAATATTATGAAGAACCAAATATCACATACAAAGGAAAGCGAATTTTTGAAATTTGTTTTAATTTTATAAAGCAACAAACACAGGATAAAGAAAAAGATTTAAAATTTAAAAAAACATTAATGCTAGGGAGGGGCCAGCTGTAGCCAAACCCCTGCCCAACACATAACCGGCGGCCACTCCATGCGCATCCTTCCCAAACGGGGTTGCACTGCCCAAAGGCAATGCTCCCTCCACTTAGTGGAGGGGACTGTCTTTGGGACAGCCGCAGCCTCCACAGTATGGGGGGCGGTGAGTGTGTATAAGGCGCCCCACCCAAATATATACTCAAAACACACAGCGAATGAAATATTCGCTTCTTCCTCACAACATTTCAACAAACGAAAATAGCATTGGTAAATCCATAAATTCATCGGCCGTACGGACGGCGATTTCGGATTTAAAAAATTATTTTCTTCAAATAAAATATATATATATGTATTATATATACATGTAAACAAAAATATATGTATATATAATATATATATATATATATAAACGAATTTCAACAATAAACAAATTGGGGGAAAATTTATTAAAATATTCACATTTTTTCAGAAAAATCCAAATTTCATAGAGGCTCTTAAGAATTAATTCTTTTAGACTATTTTCTCAAATTCCAGAGCAATTAGCAGAAAAATCAAATGGATCTAAATTAAAAACAAAAGTTTCAAACAAACCTCAAAGTTTCTCCACCTAATTTCTACAGAGGGTTTTCAAAATAAAATTTGATTTTCTACAGAGGGTTCCATTTTCTAAAAACATTCTAAATGCATTGTTCAATCTCTATGTTTGATTCCAATAACAAAATAATTGATTTCCTCAAATAATTTAAATTCAACTGAGGTTTTCACAATTTTCACAAAGCAAAAGCTATAAATTTATTTAATTCTTTTCTTTTAATAACAAATTTATTTTCTAAAACAGATTTAACAAACAAATCTTTAATCACTACTATTTTAAAAACAGTCAAGAACAATAAAACACAAAGAGGAAAACCTAGATCAAGAAGCTACAGGAAAAGATTTATTTTTGATGCAAGCCTCCTCCAAAGATTTCCTGAATTTTCTTCAATCCTCCAACAAATTCAATCCAAAACCCAACAAATGCAAATAATCTTTCCTCCAATCAATTCTACAATCAAACTTTCTTCAAACCCTTCTTTGTGCAAATTTTCCAAAATTTCTTCTCTGCTGTAAAAATGAACTTTCCCCAAAACTTCTCTACCCTAAAATTAAAACATGCATTCCTTATAAATCAAAAATACCTAAAATAACCCTAATTCACATTACATGCAAATTAGATATTAATTTCAATTCCAATTTCAATTTCAATTTCAAATAATAAATTAATTTCCAAAGTTGCAACTAATTTCCTGAATAAACATTTAATTACAATTTCTAATTTAATTCCCACACGTTGAAATTAAATTCCAAAATTAATTTTAATTCTTTTATTCCCTTTCATTTTCTTGCTCCACATTTAATTATTTAATAACTAAATTCAACCCCCTTGGATTAAATTTAATTAATTAAATAAATTAAATATAATTAATTAATTTAAATATAAACTTTTATCCACATTGCATTATTTAAATTAAATATCCATCAACATGATTTAAATGCAATTATTCTAAATATCTATTTCCAAATCAAGAATTCTTCAGAATTAAATAACATTAAAGCAAGACAGACAATGACTCGACACACACGACTGACGACACACTAAGGCTAGGGTGTAAACTTGACACATGCTACCTAGCTACTACCTCCCATTCAACTTAACCGTTGGATCGACACGCTTGAACCTCCAATCCTGCAACCAAGTAAACAACATCATACAATATATCCAGCATATAATACACACCGTGAAGAAGGAATTATGGATTCACAGGGCGCTCGCAAGCGAGTGATGCGAACCCGTCTTCTTCACCAATACACTCATCGAAATTGAAACTTCCATCATAATTCCAATAATCTCATAATAACATCTCATGTTAACTTTACAACATCATTAATCCATAATGCATGTGAAACAATAATTAGATCAACACATCACACAATAATAGTTGTCGCTCAATAGTAGCGATCAAAACATCATAACAAAATGTATCCAGGATCAAAGTAACTGCAACCAAACATAGCATAAGCAAATCGAACGAGAAGCAAAATGGAGGGGTATTACACTTGGCATTGTTCAACAATCCTTGAGCACCTTTCTACAGAGATCAAAAACCTAGGGACAACAAAAAATTTACAGTCTAGAGAGATGGATATATGTGTAACTTTTTGCAATTGTCTCTCATTTCTTCCTCAAGTCATAACCTCGGGCTCTAATACCACTGTTAAGCCCAGGAGAGACAAAATTGAAAAGTATATTTCATTGCATATCAAGAAAATCACATTCTGAAGAAATGTTTAAATCTTTATTTTATAGGAAGAACGGTTTAATTGCCATAACTATCTGAACTGAAAAGTATATTACAGATGTGTTAACCCAGAAGATTATCATGTAACCTATTTCATTATGACTATATGTTGGCCATTGATAGTGATCCAGGATTCAAAAATATTCTAAAAGTGATCCTATCACCTATACAATATGATTGAACATTAAAAAGTAACTATGCATATATAGCACCGAGATTACACGAAAACACTTTTTGATCTTCTCTTTCTCAGCAATGTAAAATGAGATAAAATCTATTAATAACTTGGCAGCCATAAATGACCAAAATTACAAATATATAACACATTATCAAGTAAGCCCATCAAGCATCTCCACTACTAAGCAAACTATCACATTTTTTTAAGTATGTGGATCTTATATCTGAATAGAATATAAAATACCAAATAAAATCATATCACATAGTAGTTGTGCTAATTATATAATGACATAAGATAAAAAAAAATATCAAGTTTGTAAGAATGAGGCATTATATGAATGTCACATTGTAAAGAGAAAATAAACATACAAGTGACAAAGTAGAGAACCACCATCACACCATAATAATCAAGTAGAGCATGGTTGATGTAGTAAACAATGCATTCTCTACCCTCACCATCATACTAATCTAAAAGGGCAACTAAGGCATGAGATGATTAATATTTTTAAAGTAGAAAAAGATGACCTATAATAGTAAGCATTAGAATAAGAAGATTAGCCAGATCGGTCTTAATACTTTCAAAAGCCGTTTAACAATCCTTTTTCTAAAAAAAAATGTACATAGTTTTGAGAAGGTGGGTGAAGGGGAGGGTCCAATTTTCGAATTGTGAAATAAATTTAAAATATCTAGAATATTCCCTTAGATAATGTGAAGTTTATTAATATTTATCAGAGGTGGCATGTTATGATAGTGTCTATTTTCTTTGTGTCTACCTTGATACCACAATATGGTATGATAAACCCTAAAAAATTACCATTATTGAATCCAAAGACAAACTTAATTGGATTTAATCATATATGTTGTATAATATTTAGCATGCTCAAAGATAAGGCAGATATTTTGAACATGATCTGGGTCAAAAATAGACTTGACCAAGAAATCATCAACATAATCCTCTAGAATCTAGTGGATAAAATCATGAAAGATAAGGGTCCTAGCTTGCTCATAAGTTGTCCTTGCATTCTTTAAACCAAACAACATGAACACATAATAAAATATACCCCAAGAGGGTGAGAAAGAAATTTTATACTAATCAAGAGGATTGATAAGGATATAATAGCCTAAGAATCCATCCATGAAAGAGAGTAAGGCATGACCTGATTTTGATTCTACAATAATATTGATATTTGGAGGATGGAAGTAATCTTTAAGAGATTCTTTGTTTAAATAAAAAATCAATACATACATGAATGGATTCATCAGATTTGGTGACAAATGTAATATTCAATTGATCTAAGGTGAATAGTATATGGGGTAAATAAATCCAACTTTTAAAAGATTCCCTATCTCAACCTTAACCATCCTTGGGATGTATTTTTTAGATTGTTTATTTAGGAAGCTAGGTGTTGGAATAAAGAAATATGTTATCGACCACTACTTTAGGATTGATACCACGTATATCCTCATATGTCTAGGAAGAGAGGTTAATAAATTTATGTAGAGGGTTTAAATGAGAAGAGTGTTCTTTAGGACAAAGACATTGTCTGATTTAAATAACTTTCTTAGCACCATCAAGATCTATGGGAACATTGATAGTGTCACCTACTACAAGGGTACTATGGTCTTGAGGATTGGGATTGTGTAAAAATTATTGAGAGGTGATTGAAAGTTGAGCAGAATTATCGCACATCATGAAATATTCCCCAAAGTATGGTTGAGCTTCAAAAAAATAAGAAAATATTTGATCATGATGACAAGAAGTTGTATTCAAGTGTATATACCAAGAAAATTTATAGATCTTCATCTATATAAAAAGAATCTAGAGGTGGTATAGGTAAATATGTGTTATCCATGATAAGTCGATTATGTAATAAAGGAAGGGATGAACAATCAAGATATGAAAAAATAATATTTACATCCATAAAATTAAGGTAGTTATATTTAGAAGGGTACAATCAATATCCAAGACTTGTAGTAGAGTAATGTGGATTAGGTTCTATGGGGATCTTGATACCTTGCTCTGTTTAGCCACAATCATTTCCTATATAGTCAATTTTAAATTGGCTATTGAAATCACATACATCTAATAGAATTGTAGCTTTGCAAAATACAAAGGATCACCATAGTCAATATGGGATGTGTAATTGCATGAATTATTAGAAGAGGTAGTAGAAATATTAATAGTTTTTAATGAAGAATTTGTAAATAATATTTTTAGAATGTCAATGTGAGATGTTTTCAATTTAAAATAGCCAGAAATTAAGGGTATAAATTCTAAATGACCCTAATCATCACAAGGACATGCATTGAAAGATGTAGAAAGCAAGTTATTGATGCATCATTAGCTAGAGTCAATGATGGTGTAACTTTCTTAGGAGATGATGAAGGTATAAGGTCAAAAAGGGTTGTAGAAGGACTAGGATGATGTCCAAGGTCTATCTGATGAAAATATTGGAGGAATTTGCATCAACCTTAATTGTATGTGTTTTGATACCCTCATTTATCCCCACCTCAATTACACATTTTTTTCCTTTTTCATAAGTTCTAATCTATCTTGAAATTGTATAAGGTGTTTCTTCTACTCTCCACACTCGTCACTAACCTCACCAAGTTTATAAGTAGTAAAACCTACAATTCACACATCTACTTTTCCTCATCTTAATAATTCACAAAGAGTGACCTCAATGGTTAATACAATGTAAATCACACAATCAATTTCAAAAGCATACTAAAAAAGTATTCTTCTCAATTTGTTGTAGTAAATTATGTGCAGCCTAATTTTACTTCACATTGTTATGAAGATTATAACATTGATTATTAAAAAATTTAATATAATGTAACTCACACAACCAATTTCAAAAGCATACTCAAAAAGTATTCCTCTCGATTCTTTGTAGAAAGTAATGTGCAACCTAATTTTACTTCAAAATATCTTATTAAAGAAGATTTTTCTTATTTATGAAAAGTAATGGGGGAAACTAATACTTGAATATGTTGTAGATGGTTTTGTACCAATTGTTTCATGTTTCTTAGTTTGAATTATTTCTATTGTCATTTTCCATTTATTATTATTATAATTACAAATGAGAAAAAAATCAGATTCATTTGAAAATAGTATTTATCAATAATGAAGTCAATCTATTGGCATAAGCATGTATATGAATACTACAAATTTTAACAAGACATGATTGCATTTTTTGCTACAATGCCTATCCATATCATCCCTTGCACCTATACATGTTATACAAGTTGTGGTAAAATAAATCATTCTCCTCTTCCATTGGACATTAACTCACTTTGCAATGCGATTTTTTTTGGGTTCATTTTAACTCACCAGTAATAGTAATCAACATTTCCCCTTGAAAATAACTAATATATACATTTCCAATGCTCACGCTTAATACCTATCAAATGTCGTCTTCTAGAATAAACTGCATCATTCATCTGAGATTTATTGAAAACATGAGATGATAGAGCTGACTTGGTTGTAGTTGGCTAAGTGCAAAACCCTAACAAATCACTGTGATGACCATGCCAAACACTTTCAATCAACAAAAAAATTTACAATGCAAGATATCACCTTTCAATTGAAAGTGAAGGCAAGCTCAAAAATTAAGGGCTAAAACAAAAAGCTGGCGAGGTTAAAATATTAAGAGAATACTACAACTAATATTGCTTCACACTTTTCCCATGCCAAATGTGCAAATTTAGGAGACAAAAGAATTTGAGAAATTAGAATTGTTCAGATCAACATTGCTATAGACCCTAGAAATATTATCTAAATTTTCATAATAAACACATGAATGCAACTCTCTTCAAACTAAAAATATACCAAAAGTTTATTCTGCACCATTTTTTGGTCCAAGAATATAGCATGTAGAAAACAAGTAGGTTTTAGAGATATACTTGAAAATGCATAAAATTTGACAATTTCATGTTCAATGTTGATTCTCTAGTCCAATTTCTACCATATGTTACTGATGAAGAGTGAAAATTTCAATTTTGAAGATTGAACAACTTATATATGTGTTATCATTTACATTCACAACAAAAGAAATAGTAAAGCATGAATCATGTCTTAAACCAATCCACAAGAAAGATTTAACATCGTAGAATTTGGTTCAAGCAGGAACACCTATATTAATATAATTTTCACATCAATTGTACGATTTTTTGGAAAAATGGGTCCAAAACTATAGGTTGCAAATATTAAAGCCAAAGTTCTAAACCAAAAAACAATGATCCATATATATTTTGTTCAACCAATGCAACAAATAGGCTTATGTGAGCACATTATTCATGTGGTACTCTCAACTTAAGAATTGATCACAAGTTTTAACTTCTAAATTTGCACAATACAAATGAGCTTTCTATTAGATAGTCATTGTGGTATTCAATAGGAATGGTATTGGTTGTTCCCTACAGATAAATGTATCACTACTCCCTTGGTGCTTATCTAGGTTTTGCTAAGCTTGGGGGGAATGATCAAAACAACACATCACAGGACCTAACAACATATCTAATAAACCTTCTTTCATATTCTATGTACGAAAACTCTATTTTACATTATTATTCATCTCTATACATGATCACTTCAGTAGTCATGTATATCATGCACCACTATAAGAATTCAAAATAAATTGATTACTTGGAGAACCAGCGTAATTTTTAACAGAATATTGATGCCTACAAGCCATGGTTGGTCATCTTTCCCATTATCCATGTGAGAGTAATTTCCAGAAAGGAAACAACCAAGCATGTTACTCCAACCTACAAGTTGTATACAAGCATCACAGGTTGAGAACACGAACATGTTAGGTCAAGTTATAGATATTTACCTTCTAGAGTGATGTATAAGAATTCTGGTTAAATGGCAGTAATCTCCAGTCACTGTTGAAATGACCTACTCATCTCTAAGGCCAGAATTTATTTATTTTTTGGTTTTAAGCTGGTGAGGGTCAAAATCATGAAACTACTCTACTTGGATGAAAAGGAAAACCTTTTTCCCAATAAATTCAAACAAGGTAATGATTCCCCCAGCAGAACTCTAGACTAATAGTGAAGCAAGAATGTGGACCCAAGAATGATACAAATTTGTACATAACTAGCCACAAAATAACATTTGTGTTATTTCCTACACTTGCTTTGGTATATTGTATTCTCCATTTTACATAAGACATCTAGCTATAGTGAAATTCTCAAAAAGAAATGAAGATAAAAACAGGACGGGAGGGACAATTTAATCTGTAGCAGGAGCAACAATTTCATCCATCGCTTGTAAATTCATCATAACTTAAATGTTCTGAGATGGGTTCCAACATCCTCCCATCATCTGTGGAACTCAAAAATATAAAGTCATAGGTATATAGCTTAAAATGTCCCAAAATCTAGTTATAAATACAAATATAAAAATCCAAGAATTTATATAAGAATTGTAAAAGATCAGAAATTGACAGTTGAGACGCCATGACATGAGACAACTATAAATAGAAATCTTAAAGGTACTTACCTAGACATTCTTTATCTGGGGAATGGAGATAGGCTTCAGCATCGGGTGTTAGAAATGGACAGCCTGAATAGCTTCCCAATATATTTGACATCAAGGATCCAAATATCATCTCACATTATCAATCTAAAAAAAACTATATGTTCCAAAACTACAATACATCAAGTTAGCTACAACTTTGTTTTAATTGTTTGCTAAAATTAACCCTGTTTTTACTTATATCACCAACATAAATAGAGTCTCAAACATTATAAATATATATCAAAGAGTGAATAGTTGGGTCTCTAGTCCTTTCCCATAAAATGGTTGCTTCCATTTATTTGCTCACCCGAAGTGTGTGAAAAAACAGCTAACAAATCAGAGAGACTGAAATTACGAGGAATCTGACTCAAGAACAGAAGTGGATCCTTTTGGTTAGCTATATTTGTGTCTTGAGGGAAACCCACTCCACTTTGTTGATGCATCTCATTAGAATTAAAATCAAGTTCAGAAACCTCCATGAATGTACCATGTGTGTCTGTAGAATTGCCAACAACACTATAAGAAAATCTTCTGTTGTTCGAGAATCCTGAACTTGGTTGGATTGTTAGTTCATTTCCCTGTGAAATGACAAAATGGCCATGCAATACTAGTGGTACACCTGATGAAATTTCCATCCTTCCACTGATGTGAAAATTCTGAAGTAGATTAACTCAGATTTTTATGTTCAATCACATGAAATGTAATCATGAGTATTCAGAGAATAAAAGGAGTTATACAAATATACTCATGTATAGAAACAAACTATGCAGATGCTTTGAAATGTAGTATAAGTGTAGAATCACATAAAATGGTGAAAATCTAAGGAAAATAAAAGCTTCCTCACCTTGAGATCGATTTGTCATCAGAAGATTGTACAGTATTAGGCAGGCAAGCTTCACCATTAACTAGGGATGGATTTGATGGCACTAAATTACATCCCGTATTGTGAATCCTTTGCATTGGTATTGTTGGTTGCTTTACATGATAGCCAATGGATGTATGTTTCAAGAAAAGTGGAAATTCAATGGATTAGTGGAAAGTAGAAAAAATCAAATATTTCAAGTGTGACCCTGGTTTCTTACTCAGACCTTTTCATGAAACACTAGACTCCCGCCTTCAACCCTGCCAAGTTCTTCCAACCATGGTTCTTGTATGGGAGCAAAAAGCAAACAACTTGCACAGAGAACTACTAACAAAATCCAAACACAATGGTTAAATATCAATATTTCTGATGCGTAGATAGATGCCCTCTTATTTTCTTTAGATACATACAGATAGGTCACTTGGTGTAATGATAACTAAAATAGGGTGGCCCTCTAAGGGAGGGCCTAAAGAGTCTGTAGCAAATCCAGACAATGCTGAAACTTATAATGCAAATCTTGTTAGGCATGTAATTAACAACACAGGGACACCGTAAAGGCCAAAACGGGAGATAGATACATACATTTTTGCCATCTTTTATGAGAACAGAAAGCATGGAGTGGAATTAGTACAGAACTGGGGACTTTTTTATCCTCATGGAACCAAGGTTTACAATGTAGAAATCAGCGGTACTGGGCTGCCTTAGCTAGCTATAGGGGTAACTTAACAGTTGTTAATGGTGCTACTCGGTGCATTGCTTCATATAATGCCAACGCATCTTACTTGCAGAAGGCCCTGGATTGAGCTTGTGGGTCTAGTAATGTGGACTGTTCTCCAATTCAAGCTTGGGCATGGGCCTAAATGATTAGTCTAAGATCTGGGAGCACATTGCAAACAACTTGCACAGAGAACTACTAACAGAAGACAAACACAATGGTTAAATGGTCCATACTTCTGCCACCATATCCACAAATTCACAAACACCAAGTGGAAGAGGTACACTCCAAAAACTACCATCATCAGTGAATCTTAATGATACCATGTGGAAGGTAAACTATCCATAATATTTGCAACCAAGAGAAAACCTCCAAAGTACCAGATTATAAATTCTAAATATTGACATTTCTCGGATTTGACGATTTAACAAATCAAGAAATTGGCCATTTTTCAAGAAGAGGGCAACACCATATAGCATCCTTGGTCCTCCATTAAGGGAATTATCCCTTTTCATTTTATTAGAGAATTATACGAGAAAGAATCCTCTTGAGAGAAACTTAAGTGTGTAACATCCCCTCAAAACCATGTGGAAGGTAAACCATCCATAATAATGACGAGACCATTACTCTAGATAATCCTCCAAGCCCAGGAAAAAATCTTCCACTCGTAACTGCCAAAAAGAAAATTTAACACCCTCCCAAGGAGAACAAAAACTTGCCATACTTTTTCCTTGATGGAAAGAAGAACCCACAGGAAAAATAGGTGGGAAGCTCTCCCATTCCTATTACTTTTTCCTTGATGTGAATGGAGGAATGCATGAATATTACATTTATATAGTTAGTGCAAAAATAAGTACAAAACTAAGAACAGGTTAACCAATCCCCATTGTATGTATTCAACTCCAAATATCCAAACACTAAACTGACCTAACAAAGCACTACGAGGGACAACAGACAGCGTAAACAAGTGAATACAAGTGTTTTAGGAAGAAAAGTGATGCAAGATTTAAAAGCCCCAACTTGATGAGCAAATCAATCCCACGCCAGTCCATATTAGTGCATCCGAAATAGAGAAACTAAGGGAGTAGAACCCCAAAAAGAAACTAAGGGGGTAGAACCCAAAAAAGGGAAACCCTAAATATAACATAAAATAAGATTTCCATGTGTTAAAAATAAGACGAATAACAATGTAAGTCTAATATTGAAACCAGGGCAAGTGACTTACCTGATTTTCTGCAAGAAGAATATTAAGATGCATTTACCAAGCATGAAGAAGAATGAAAACAAGAAGCAGTTTAAGAACAAATAAATATGCCATCGAGAACCTATTAAAGGGGCGTATTTCCCGTGAACTCCATAACTTCTCATTTTCTATTGGGAAAAATAAGTGGCATCTTCTTGTTTTCTGTTATTTTTTTAATGAACGCGTGCAATTGATATTCATGGAGGCCTCTAATAATTGAGGGTGGTGTATTTATTTTAAAAACATTAAAAACATTTATAAGCATTGTATGGGCAAGATTTAATCAATCGTAGAGCATTCCTTTTAGTGAAATTTTGACCATTGATTTGATAATTGGATTTGGAAATCTCAAATAGGACACACCTTCGGCGTAAATATGTAATTTTAAGGCACCCAATATTTGTGCATGGAAATGTTCCTTCACAACTTGTCACGGTTTTGTGTAACATTTTCTTTGCAATTTCATATGACCCCTTTCAATTAGCATGATGATGCCAAGAATGTTTCCCTTAGACAATTTTGATTCATTTATATTGTAAGCTCAAACTTTCCCTTTGCACAAAGTAAACCTGTGCTCAAATTTCCCTTGCAAAATCAAATCGGCCTCTAACATCGAGCAACAATGGCGGTCACAAATGCAGCACACTCAAAGACCTTACAATACAATTCTCTAGCTATCCCAAGATGGTTTTTGCATTCGTTGGATTCCTTTCACTCATACTTCTCAAAGCTACAAGTAATTCCCATATCCATGTGAAAACCAAACAAAAGAATTTGATTTACCTTGCTGCTCTTAAATGCTTTCTCTTGCTTCGAGCCAGCCATCTATTTCTTCATTCGATGAGCTTAAAATAATGATTTTGTTTCTAAACAAAAATTCCCTAAGAGTTTTGACACACCTTCTCATAGAGCTTCAACTATCCCTTTTGCAAATCAAAGCATCAAATAAGATGTTTCTTGCACCAACATCTTGTAACTGCACAGAGATTTCCTTTATAATATCAAATTTACCAATTCACAACCAATACTATGGCTACGCACTTCCAATTACCACCACACCAATACTTCATAAACAATCTATCGAGCCTTCACAAGGTGTAATGAGTTCGGTGGGTTCCTTTATTTGTCATTACACAGGTGAACTTGAGCACCATTCAGCCTCCCAAATGGCCAATCCATTTGTTGCTCGAATACATAAAGATTTTAGTGAGTTTCTTGAATCACTTTAAAGTGCATCCCCCATCAACTCTAAGCATAGATGGGTCACATTTCAAGTCAAATCCACAGCTACAAACAATATAAGCCTATGTAATTGATTTTCCCCCTTTTTAAATACATGTAGTTTTTCAAACAACCCAGGAAATATTAAATAGTGTTGTGACTTTATCCCATGGTAACTTAAATTATTGCTTTCATTTTCACTTGTGCAACCAACCAATGATGATTTTCAGCATTTACACTTCTTACAGGTGACAAAACATAGCTCTCACAAATGTTGTATAAATAATTAGTGAGGGCTTATGTCCCTCATCAATCAAGTTATCAAAAGAAGACAGTTTTAACTTCTTTAGATTTTATCATCTTTTTCCTGGGCAAAACTAAGTGGCATTGTCCTTTGTCAAAGTTACCAAAATGTTGCATACAGATATTTCCAATGGGGCATTACAAAAATGATTTTCATCAACAATCTTCATTACAGTCACCAAGAATATCCTTTTATAGGTTAGGGGCTCTCCTTGAGTTGTGTAGCACATGTCGGGTCCCCTTGTGGGCTCGACTAAAAAAAAAACATTTTCAAACAAGTTTTAACCCTGAATTGATCTGAGGTTGCCTCTATATGCACTTGGCATGAAAAAATTGAAGTGGGTTATTATAATTTTCTTTCTAGCACATCTACATAGTGATCAAAACTAGCCCAGGAGCTTCCAAAATCACCCTAGAAAACTAGTCAAACATCCTTCTAGAGTCATGAAAGTTCATAGGCATGTAGAAATTTGAATCTAAAACTCAGTGCAACAAATAGCTCAGTGAAATTCATCCTGAGGTGCAAGATATTAATTGACAAAGTGGCTCACTCAGACTGTTCTGCAACTACACCTATCAAAAACCAATTAGGGCTCTCCAAGTTACCTTCATGAAAAAATACCAAATCACCTCCTAGGAAGTTACCACTGGAAACATTAGATAATTTAGGTTCATTGAGTATGTATGTAATAGGACTTTCCTTCAATTAACATTTTTCACAATATATTAAGGGTCAAAATTGACCTCCTTGAAACATTTAAGAAATGCAGATGTAAAAACAAAGCAAACTGCATTTGCTTTCGACCTAGTAAAAATATCAAATATGATCATGAGACTCTGAAATCGGACTAGGGAGCATATGAATGTGAGGGGAATACAAAGAATCAATCCATTTTTCATGATTATCATCCAACTATGAAATATCCACTCAAATAGGAGGCTACTTCGCAAGCCTGAGAGTTTACAAACAATAAAACAACCCCAGAACCCTCCAGCTTTGCTCTTCAAAACCTTATCAAACCTCATCATGAGAGGTTGAAATCAGACATACATGTTCACATATGACAAATGAGTACACTCACCAAGGGGTTAGGCATGAAATTCAACTGGCTCTGAATTATTATCCTCCAAAGTAGGTCACTGGGGCAGATTTTTCAGGGGCCCTTCAAATTTGAAAAATTTGAAGGTGCCATTAGAAAATTTAAAGAAGTTGCTACGTCAATGATCATTAAATTCGGATTACCGAATTTTTTCTATAAAGAAGCTATTAACATTGTTGTATATGTATTCAATCAAGTTCAGGCAAGAGAAAACAAGACAAAGACTCCCTATGAGCTATGGCATGAAAGAATTCCTATAGTTAAATATTTCAAGGTATTTGGAAGAAAATGCTATATCCGAAGAGATGAGGAAACTTTGGGTAAGTTTGATGCAAGAAGTGATGAAGGATTATTTCTTGGATACTCTACTAAAAGCAAGGCATACAAATGTTTCAACAAAATATTGAGGAAAATTGTAGAAAGCTCGAACATAAAGGTTGATGAAACAGTGAAGAATTCTATGATATTGATGGATATGTGTTTGATGAACATGTGCAAGAATAGAAGAAATTATGGAAGAACAGGATAAAGATGAGAAAAAAAAGTAAGAGAAGAAGATGCTTTAGTGATGTCCCCTAGGACACTGAAATATGTACAGAGGAATCATTCAGAAAGTCAAATTATTTGAGACAAGACAAAAGGTGTGTTAACTAGAAGCAAAGTTGTTGCTGAAGTAAACTTGTGATTATTCTCTGAGATTGAGCCGAAGTCAATAAGTGAAGCCTGTGAGGATGAGCATTGGAAGGATGCAATGAAAGAATAACTTTTGGAGATTGAGAAGAAACAAACTTGGGAATTGGTCCCAAGACCAACAGACAAAAATATCATTAGATCAAAATGGGTATTCAAAAATAAGCTAAATGAGAACGAGAAAGTTGTCAGAAAAAAATCAAGGCTTGTGTGTAAAGGCTACTCACAAGTGGAAGGTATATATTTTTAGGAGACTTTTTCCCCGATAGAAAGAATGGAAGCTATAAGGATGTTCTTGGAACTAGCTGCTTATAAATATTTCAAAGTCTATCAGATGGATGTCAAGTCAGCATTTTTGAATGGTGAACTAGAAGGAGAGGTCTACATGGAACAACCAAAAGGATTTCAATTAACAGATCAACGGATATGGTGTGCATATTGAAGAAATGTTTATATGGATTGAAGCAAGCTCCTAGAGCCTGGTATGCAAGGCTAGAAAAGTATTTGAGTCAAGGATTTAACAAAGGTACGACAAATAGTAATTTGTAATTCAAGATTGAAAATGACAAAATCTTGATTGTAGTGGTATATGTTGATGACATTATCTTTGGAGGAAATGAAAAGATGTGCAAGATGTTTGCGGAAGAGATACAGAAAGAATTTGAAATGTCTATGTTTGGCGAGATGAATTTCTTTCTTGGGCTACAGATTAATCAATCAGAGAAAGGAATTTTCAATTCACAATCTAAGTATGTGAAAGAGATGTTGAAAAGATTTGGTATGGATAGTTCCAAACCGGTAAGTACTCCTATGGTGACTAGTTGCAAGTTGGGTAAAGATGATGATTCACCTAAGGTTGACCAGAGCAAGTATAGATATTTTGAGATAAGAGGGATTTGTTGCACACGTGTCTCTTCACTCTCAAGAGATCACCAAGGAATGAACTTCCCTTATCCACCTCAGCATAAGCAGATCGAAGAAATGATAAAGAAATGTACATGACTTATATTTCAAAGAACACTACTTCAGATCTCAATAGAGAAAATTTTGGGTCTCTGGCTTAGACAAAGGAGCACTCAACCAAAGGATGACAGTGCAAATTTAGGATGCCAACACGGCGCGTTGTTGTCTAGATGGTACGCTAGTGTCCTAAGCAACAAAGTGCTCAAGAGCTCGAATGGGTAAAACAGGGCTTCACTTCCTGACTAAAACCTGAGATCTACTAAACAAAATGATCAAACAAGAAACAAAGACGTTAAGTAAAGCACAAGGAGAGCTTGGAGAAAACTTACCTTCAACCAAATGTTTGAGTCTTCACTCCAAGCTCCACTTTGTAACCTACACACAGAAGGAAGGGAAAAGGCTGGGGCTGTATAGGGGTTTGCCTCAATTAGACTCCCATTTCAGTGTTCCCACATCCCTGGACAACCAAGTTGGAAAGGAGTGTAAACAAAAAGGACAAAGCATGTGGTGAAAGAAAAACTCGCTTCAGGAGTAGAACCTGCACCACTAGGTACCAAATGAACGAGTAGATTGAAATGAGTAAGGAAGAGAGAGAGTCTTACCCATAGGCCTAGATCCTCTCCAAAGCACACAAATGCACTGTTGAATAATTTCATGGGGGTCACAGCCGTTGGAAGACATCAGTCCGGAATGGCTTCACTTGTGAGAGTGTTGCTATCAAGAATATAGAGAATTCAAGAGTGAAGGACCTAAAGAGAGCTTGATTGAATATTACTTGAACCCCCAAATGAAAGAAAAATAGGGCTTTTTCATGCATGCAAGGGTGGCAAAGAGTCGTTACATCTAAATTCTTACTACTAGGACATGTGTCGGGAGAGCCAAGATTCTAAATTCCTTATTTCAAACTTGGAAAACCGAGAGGACGCTAGTGCACTGTGTAGACGTCTGCATGTCGCGCAGGCATCCAAGGTGTGGATTTTTGAGAAATATGTCATTAGGATTTTGTTTCTCTACCACTAGTCAACATGGGGTCAGAATTGTGAGATTTTGACTCATGGATTTTTTGTCATTAATTCTCTAAGGTGTCATGAATACTAGGAAAAAGTGCAAAAATGTGGAATTGCCTCTAGGTGCAATTCTGTGACATTACATTTTTCCCCCACTTTAGTGGGCTCGATTTTAGGAAAAATCAACCACGCTAAAGTAGAGAAGAAAAATTTCACTCAAATTTGAAATTTATGGATTTTCATGCCAAGAAAAAAGGGGACCTCAAAGGCTGACGAAGTCAAGCTAACCGGTATCGAAGGTGCCCCCAACAACTGAGCTCAACAAATAGTGATACAACGGTTGTGAAAAGTCGCACAAAATTTTAGCCTACAAAACTCAAATTTTAGGTCAGTTTCAAAAATTGGAAGCTAGCATGGCAAGAAGAATGATCAAGAAAAAATTGTTGATTCAGAAGAAAAAATATGATCAAGAGGTAGCTATATGCCCCCTCCTAAGTTTTCCCCTAGCTAGGTGGGGAAAATTTAGGAGAAACCGGGGAGCCACAAACTCTAGGAAAAATGGTCCCCAATGGGCCTATATACACCTAGGTGGACCCCTAGAAGGGTCATTTTCACTATTCACTATGAGAAAATTTTGACTTTTATGAGAGAAAAGTCAAATATATGTCGAGGGAGTATGAGGTGCCTAGGCTAGAGCAGTTGAGGGATGATGTCATTGAGGGTCACAAGGTGGACCAGGTAGGCCTCTAAACCTCATTTTTTATGATTTTAAGCACATTTTTAGCAATTTTTCCTTGTCGAATTGCACAGGTGTCCATTTTGGGCACTTTCTTCTAAAATGTCCACTAGCATCCAGGATATGTGTAGGAGTCTTGATTATTTACTATCATCTCAAGGATACATTGTCATCCTCAGGGCATCAATGGCGAACATGGACGTGTGCACAACGAGCAGATGTTACATGGCGTGCACAAGTCTTAGTAGATTTTTTATTTGCTTTCAATATAAAATTTTGTTTTCTAACATATAATTTTTTCCATTGTTGCAGGCGTAACCTGAGATTTGTGAGCATCTCGATGGGTAGTCTTACCGACTACTTCATGAGCAAAGGGACTGTCTCACTACTGATGAGGTCACTCACTTGGAGCAAGTCAATCTCTATCATGTATTCACCATGCCAGAGATTCACTACCATGAGAGGATGCTTATAGAGCTGGTGGAGGGTGGGATGCCACCACATCATCTTTCCAGTTGTCAACTAGAGAGATGATTATTACACTAGAGGACATCTATTGGATCCTCAGACTACCCATCTATGAATGGCGGGTGGCCATCGATGACACTCGATTGACCCGGGAGGGGACAGAGGGAGTCCTTTACTATTTGGGGTGGATAGATGACAGCGATGGCATGGGCCACATTTATATGCACTGATATGACCAAGCATAGATCATTGTACCACTGTTGCGCCAGGTGATGATCATGACCATTACATTTCATATCACGATAGATGGGTGAGGCTCTCACCTACATAGGGGCCTCATCCACACCATTAGGAAGATGGTAGAGAATAGGAAAAAAAATTCCTGGGGGCGCAATATGTTAGCACACCTATACCAAGGGCTGGGCCAGTACATCCATTATGAGTACCATAGCCTTACAGCGTGCACACTTTTGCAAGTGTGGTATTTTTCCCACATCATGCGCACAAGGCCAATCAGTTTTCCCCTATGATGGTTGTTTCACATCCCCATGGCCCACTGGTATGATATGATAGGGTAGTGGAGGCACAGAGATTGACAATTTTGGCGGTTATAGTTTGATACACTTACTAAAAACTAGGTTAGATGGAGACCCCATTTATATTTTAGATGGATAGATGATGGCATGTACCTAAGGAACCTATAGCGGGACCATTTTCTAGTAGGTTGCCGCAATCACATCATTGTACCATACTAGTGGAGTTGGGTCATGTGGCAACATGGCCATGTACAAATGATTCCTCTAGATGTGCCCACATATATTAGGGCTTATAGGATTGCAGCCAGACCTAGGAATCACCCCCACCTGACCATCACCAATTTTGTTCCCTTAGATGATGATGAGCCTGACTAGGATCTTCTGCACATGACATCGACAGATAATGTCAAGGTTTTTACAAATTTCAGAGGGTGGTGGGATAGGCACCATCCTTGTCCAGTGTTTGGCGGGGATGCCCCTCCAGGGGATCTAGGCCCATAAGGGGATGTACCACCTCCACCTCCACAAGATAGATGGAGAGGGAAGTAGCGGGCTAACAAAGAGGAGGAGGTGGCATCATAGAGGCCGAGGCAGCGGAGGAGGTCAAAACCTCCACCAGCTACCCCCATCTCATTGGTGGCACCAACACCTACTGTTATAGCGGTAGCAGCATTGGCAACACTGAGAGCAACCACCCATGCTAGTGGTGTGGGTCCCAATGTCGCTCCTCACCTTGACCCCACATGGTAGCTAGGGGACCCAAGTATACCGAGCATATTATTTATATTTCAATACTTTTCATTTCTCTCTATTTATGATTATACACATATATATATCATGCAATATTGATTTCTCTCTTTCCTTTTGTGGTTGTAGAGGATGTACAGGGATGGACTAGGCTGATAGCTCAGTGTATAGTAGAGGTGGCCTCTAACGTGTCTATTCAAGGGATGGTTCTCAAGGCTTATCAATCAGCATCCTCAAATTGATATGCCCACATTTTTGAGCCAGTAGCGCATCTAAGGACCACTTACAAGGAGCGGGGATTAGAGATTGTTCATCTCAATATAGAGGTGGCCACCATTTGAGGGCAATGCAACCAGCTATCGAGGAGCTAGAAAATGACACTTGTAGAGAAAGACATAGTCATGGTGAGGGTTGATACTACCGAGTAGGCACGTGACACCCTTCAGAGCTTACTCAATGACCTCAACAGGTAGCCAGTAGCTGTGATCCTAGTAGATGTACAGCAACTATAGTAAGAGCTAACACAAGCATAGTTCATGATATGCTCTCCAAAGGGAGAGATCAGGGGGATGTGGTTAGCTCTGTTTACATCGTGCTTGTATCGACCCCAATCCATGACCACCGTGCAGCCTCCTCCTAGACCATAACACCAAAAACCAGAGCCAAAGGGCTCGGGGAGCCACGCATCGCAACCATAGGGGTTCCTAATTTTGTACATCAGTTTTGCAATGATACACATATATACATATTTTGTAGATCATTTGTATAGAAATATATTTAGTAGCCACTCATTTTTTACAATAGTTCCTCGATATATGTACATTACATTTGATACATATATATACTAGTTTTGATATCATGGTATTGTGTAATTTGATGTGTATGCTTCTTTTATTTTCATGTGCATTGATGCTATGGATATTACATGCTTATATGGATGTATGTTTACATTAGATGCTAATATGATTTAATAAACACACAGGGTTGTATGTTAATCAAATATAATGATGATCTAATTTCCTTGAAAGATGTAATGTGATATATGAATACATAACATAGTAAGACAAACGCATGTATATCACACACACACACATGGTCACATCATAACACAAAAAAAATCATAGTGTGTTAATGAATAATGTCAACACATGTAGTGTTATGACCCTTAAAGGGTGAACACCATACGCATGACATGTTGGACACTACACATAGTATCGACGGAGATGCATTGTATTAACAAGTTCTTTCAGAGGCATTCCATCCATAAAAGATAGTCCATATGCATCTGATCTATGCACAGAGACAACAATGTAAGGTACTAACCAATTAGGACTAAATTTACCTCTCTAATCAGGTGACACGTTTACATTTCTCTGGTTTTCATAAAGAACTAGGTCTCCTAGCTTAAAAGTCTTGGGAAACATATTTTGATTATATTGTCTAGATAACAATCATTGGTAAGCTTTAAGATGGTCAAGGGTCTGCAATCGGCACCCATCGAGCATCTCTAGCTGATGCAAATGATTGGCTCGATAAGTTTCATCATGAATTAACCCTTTAAGGGAAACCTCCAGAGATAGAATTTCTAGCTCTAAAGGAAAGATAGCTTCGACACCATATATGAGTTTGTAAGGCATTGTTCCTATCACCATACAAACACTCATGTGATAGGACCATAAAGCATACATTAATTGAATATGTCAATCCTTATCATGCTTGTTAATTTTTTTATGGATAATGAGCTCAAGTGTCTTATTAGATGCTTTCGCTTTACCATTAGATTGTGGATAGTACGATGTCGAAAATCTATGTTGAATGTGGAATTTCTCTAAGAACTTCTCTACTTCCTTGTTTTTTAATGGCGTACTATTGTTAGAAACAAGTGTAGTGGGAAATCCAAAATGAGAAATAATATTATTTAGAAGAAAACTACAAATAGCCTCAGTGTTTTTGGATCGAATTGAAATAGATTTGACCCACTTCGTGAAATAATATGTAGTGGTAATGTAAAGGTGTGTCCTTTAAAATAAGGAGGTGATATTTTTTCAATAATATCTAGCCCCCACTTCACGAATGGCCAAGAGGAGGTCTAATTTTGTAACTCTTGTATAGGTGCATGAATAAGACAACTATGTTATTGATATTGGGGGCATTTCTTAACAAAGTTGAAAGAATCTTGTTCCATCATTTTCCAAAAATACCCCATGTGTACCAATTTTCTCACTAGGGATCTACCACTAAAATGTCCACCCCTAGAGCCTGAATCAACTTCCTTAAGGGAAAGGGGTGTCTTTGCTTTAGTGATACATCAGAAAAGCACACTGTTATAGGATTTCCAATTAAAAAAATATAACAAAATAACATAACGTACTGAAAGCTTTCGTATATGAGTGTGATCATTCTTTTTTGCATCATTAGGAAATTTTCTAGTCTTTAGGTAGTTATAGATATTAGAGAACCATTCTCCCGATTCTATGTGAGAACACTCGAGGATATCAGATTCAGGTTGATCGGAAACTACTGGGGTTCACAGGACCTAAACCATGAACTGGTATTCTTTTGTATCTTCATCTGAGAGTACCAAAGAAGTAGCACTTACCATGGCATTCACGTTTCTATTCTCCCTTTTATGGATATTGTCTATTATGAAAGAAGAGAACTTATTAAGCAAGGACAAAGCAAGGTCTCGATATTGAGACAACTTACTTTATTTATCTTGATAGGTTCCCATAATTTGATTCATAATAAGTTCAGAATCACCCAGTATGTGGATATGTTTGATTCTTAGTGAAATCACGACACGTAAGCCAGTAATGAGAGCTTCATACTTAGCAATGTTGTTGGTGGAATGAAAATACAATCAAAAGGATAGAGGGACCGGTTTACCTTCGAAGGATATTAAGACCACCCTTGCTCTAGAACTAGTTAGACATCTCGACCCATCAAAATATATCTTCCATTCAAGGTCATAGTTAATCTCAAAAATTCTCTCATCAGGAAACAAATCTAACCCAAGGAAGGAGCAAGATGAGGGAGCATCAGCCAGTTGATCATCAACCACTTGACCCTTTATTGACTTTTGAGTAATGAACTTTATATCAAACTCAGAAAGAAACATAACCCATTTTTCTAACCTCCCAGCAAGGTTGACACTAGAGAACAAATGTTTTAAAAGTTAACTTCTTACAATGACATGCATTTCAGCATGGAGAAGGTAGTTCCTTAACTTCTATGTAACAAAGACAAGAGAAAGGAATTGTTTCTCCATGTAGGAATAATAGGTTTTGTAATCAACTAGAGCATGGCTAATATAGTAGACCACTCTTTCTTTCCAAACATCATCATATTGAGCTAGCAAAGCTGACAAATCATATGGCAATGCTATGTGATAAAGAAAAAAGGGTTTAACCTGCATAGTTGGCATCAGTATAGGAGGGTTGGACAAATAGGCTTTGATTGACTCAAAAGCCTTCTAGCACTCCTCATCCCATATGAAGTGGATATCTTTCTTCAACAGACAAGTGAAAGGAAGGGTACGATCAACCAATTGAGATATAAATCTTTGAATTGCCTGAATCTTCCCTTGTAAACTTTGCAACTCAGTATTGTTCCTGGATGGAGGCACGTTCACAATGGAATCAATTTTATTCATGTTGACTTCGATCCCATGGTGAGAAACTATAAATCCCAAAATTTTGTCGCCATCCACACTAAAGACGCACTTATGGAGATTGAATCTCACTTATAGATTAAATCCTTTTGAAGACAAGACAAAGTTTCTTTACATGATCTTGATGGGTTATCGATTTTTCCAAGATGTAATCAACATAATCTTCTAAGATCTTGTGAATAAAATCATGAAAAATTAGGGTCATCGAATATTGGTAAGTTGCTCCTGCATTCTTTAACCCAAAAGGCAGGGCCACATAATAGAAGGTACCCCAAGGGGTAGTGAAGGTTGTCTTGTACTCATCTTCTAGATTAATACAGATCTGATTGTAACCCAAGAAATCATCCATAAAAGATAACAAGGCATTGCCTACAATCGAATCTACAATCATATCTATATTAGGTAACATAAAGTCATCCTTAAGAGAGGCCTTATTAAGATCATGAAATTCAATGCATATACGAAATATGGTTGTCAAGTCTACTAACAACAACAATATTCAATATCCAAGGGGAGTAGTCAATCCGACAAATAAATCCTGCTTTCAACAACTTCTCTATCTCAGTCTTAACCATCAACGCTACCTTGGGATTGATCTTTCAGATTTTTTTCTTAACTAGCTTGGTTTCGAGACATAGGATGATATTATGAACCACTATAGATTCATCAATAGCATATCCTCATATGTCCAAGCAAATATATAAGGATTATTGTAGGAGATAAGAGTGCTCATCCACTTCTTCTGAAGAGAGACATTTCCCAATCTTAATTAGTTTTTTAGAGGACTTGGGATCCATAGAGATTTCAGTAGTATCTTCTTTAAGGAGAAAAATATGATCTTTAGGATGTGATATTGAAAAATCATCACTGACATTGGATAGAGGGTCCTCCTCGTCAATACTCAAGATAGATTCTCCAATGTATGCTTTTTTATGCAAGCGATACGAGAATTGTCTCTTGTGACGAAAGGGAGGTAACAAGGAGTAGGCACCTAGGAATTCCTCAAGTGCTTCATCTGAAGAGAAGACATCTAAATGGATTTTCTCAGCCTACCCCCTATCCTTTATCAATTTAGGATGGACCAAAATTAGTGGTTCAATTGAAATCATGTTAACACTCCACCAAGGTTTCTACTTAGATTGTTCAATAGAGCATCTCAAACCCAGATTGTGCTCTCATAGATTAAACTGGATAGGGACTTGGATCCCTTGTTCGATATTCCCTAGGCCTTTCTTCCCATAGCCATATCAAGAAGCAAGTTCATACCTAAAACCATAAGGGGTTTACAAAACTTTAGGAGGTAGTGGCTCTATGCAAAGAGCTTTATTCCACCAATGAACATTGAATGCATCCACAGGAGCACTTCCACCTTCTCCATATGAGTGGAAACACTCTCCTTAATAAAGGAAGGATTGGTCTCCTTGATAGGATCACCCTTTTCTTCCTTAATGGGAACATCATCCATCTTTGCATCAGAAGCATTCAGAATCTCTATACAAGATTCACTCACTTTGTATTCTTCTATGAAGAATTCAGAGAATTCAAAGGATCCTCAATCATCACCAAGGAAAGCATTTGATTCTGAATAAGGAGAAGAAGAAGGGGATGATGGGGAGGACTTAGGACTTTTCACTCTAGGTGGTTTTTCTCTAACAACACTCACTCTAGGGATGACCTCCATGGAGGGTATCAATGAGGAACATGCCATAGGATCAATAGTTAAGGATGGAATACAATTCTTAAGAGTGGATGCAACTAAAGCTCGACTAGCAGTCGCTAGCTCACAAAGATGAAAAACTTTTGGATCAGCTTTAACTGTGACCACCTGATTATTTGTGACAAAATTTAAGTTTCGGTGTAAAGTAGAGGTTATGACACCCATAGCATGAATCCAAGGTCTCCCAAAAATAATATTGTAGGGTAAGGAACCAGGCATCACATAAACCAAAGTAGGTAAGATAACATGACCTAGCTGCAACGGCAATATTATTGTGCCTAGAGTTTGGTGGCTAGCATTATCAAACCCACGAATGTACAACAAAGAAGATGCAAGAGAAGATGAATCAACTTTAATCTTAGATAATAGGTTCAGACCACAGACGTTGAGATCCAAAATGATGTCAATCAGGGTACGCCTAACACCAATATTATTAACTTTAATTATAATCATCAAGTGATCCACTTGTTTTGCACATCTGGAGGCGGGAGTTCTTGCGGATGGAATGTAATATTCGATGAATCAGCTCGAATATAATCCAACAGGACATTAACATCTGTAGGCCTAGTGTAGGTAGGCAAGAGAATATTTTGTAAGGCTTCCTGAAGCATCTCTTGATAAACCAGAGAGGTTTCAAGCAAGTATCAGAGTGAGATCTTAGTCGGAGTAATACGAAGTTGCTCGACAAAATCATAATCACCTGATGCTTTGATCATAGGTTTAGGTGTTGAAGGAAGGCTTGGTTGAGAAGGCGGTAAAGAAGTAACTTGAGTGGGTTGAGATGAAAGAATAGAAGGTTGATGATCCAAGTTCTGTTTGTTTCTCCTTGTATTATATGTGTGCCCAACAACATTATAGGAAGTGGAGTCTATAGCTTTTACGAACCTTGAGTATAAGTCTGATGAATCACTACGACATGAAATCCCATAGACATAACCATCCTCCCTAGAAGGAGGATCAGCCGGGGTCATGTAAACGATGGGTTTCTTAGGGATCAAAGGAGCGATAGAAAGTACAACTACATTTACTAACTCTCTAGCTTGCAGAAAGGAAGTTTTCTCAGGAGATTTACAGATGGTGGATGGTACTTCTAGGAAGTCATCTAGAGTGTCATCCAACATATCAAAATATTCCCTAGAAAAGGTGTTATCATAAACATGGAAACAAAGTAGAGATAGATCCGACATGTTCACGTCAAGTTCACCAGAACGTGAGATAAGAGGGATTCACTGCACATGGGTCTCTTTTCTCTCAAGAGATCACCAGGGAATGAACTTCCCTCATCCACCTTAGTGTAAGAAGATCACAGATATGATAAATAAATGTACATGAGTTATATTTCAAAGAAGACTACTTCAAATCTCAAGAGAGTGAAACTGTTGGGTCTCTACCTCAGACAGAGAGCTCTCAACCAAAGGACAAAAGTGCAGATTTAGGACACTAATGTGGTGCACTATCATCTAGATGGTGCACTGGCATCCTAAGAAATAGAGTGCTCAAGAGCTCAAATGGGCATAACAGGTCTTCACTTCCTGACTCAGACTTGAGATCTACTGAATAAAATGATCAAACAGGAAATAGAGACTTTAAGGAAATCACAAGAAGAGCTTTTAGAAAACTTACCTTCAACCGGATGTTCGAGTCTTCACTCCAAGCTCCACTTTGTAACCCACACACAGAAGAATGAGGAGAAAATTTTGGGTTTGTATAGGGATTTACCTCACTCAGACCCTCGTTTCGGTGTTCCCACCTCCACAGAAAACCAAGTTGGAAAGGAGTGTAAATGAAAAGGAAAAATCATGTGGTAAAAGAAAAACTCGCTTCAAGAGTAGAACCCACACCACTAAGTAGTAAAGGACAAATAGATTGAAAAGAGTAAGGAAGAGAGAGTTTTACCCATGGGCCCAGACCATATCCAGAGAAAATGGATGCATGGTTGAATGCTTGCTTGGGGAATGCAATTGCTGGAAGGACCTCAGTCTAGCATGGCTTCACTTGTGAGAGTGCTACTATCAAGAATAAAGAGAACTCAAGAGTGAAGGACCTGAAGAGAACTTGATTGAAGATGACTTGAACCCCCAAATGAGATTAAAAAAATGGATTTTTCATGCATGCAAGGGCAGAAGAGTCGTTATATTAGAATTTTGACTATGAGGACACCTGTCGAGAAAGTCAAGATTCCAAATTCCCCATTTCAAACTCAAAAAATTGCCATGATGCTAGCACATCACGCAGGTGTCTAAGGTCTAGATTTTTGAGAAATATGTTCTATTTCTCTTCTACTAGTCCACATGGGGTTGAAATTGTGAGATTCTGACTCATGGAATTTTTTTCATTAATGCTCTAAGGTGTCATGAATGCTAGGAAAAAGTGCAAAACTGTGGAATTGCCTCTAGGTTCAATTATGTGACATTATAGATCTATGATTGGTGGATTACTATGTTTGACTGCTACTGGACTAGATATTATGAATGCAGTTTGTATTGTAGCTAGATTTCAAGAAGATTTGAAGGAAACACATGCTACTATAGTTAAAAGAATATCCAAATATTTGAATGGCACTCCGGATTATGGATTATGGTATACTAAAGACATAACTATACACGTAGTGCTTATACAGATGCAGATTGGGCCAAAAGTATAGATGATAGAAAGAGTAGAAGTGGTGGTGCATTCTTTCTTGGATGTAGATTGGTGGCATGGCTGAGTAAGAAGCAAGATTCAATCTCTTTGTCTACTACTGAAGCTGAGTATATTGTTGTTGCATCTTGTTGTACACAAGTTTTATGGATGAAACAAGCATTGAAGGATATCACAATCCGATATGATGATCCTATTTTTATCTTTTGTGATAATACAAGTGCAATTTATATTTCAAAGAATCTTGTAATGTACTCAAGAATGAAGCATATATCTACTAGGTATCATTTCTTAAGAGAGGAGGTCATGGAGAATGAAGTCAAGCTTGAGTATGTTTCGACAAAGGATCGGATTATAGATATATTTACAAAGGATCTTCCTAAAGATACTTTTGAGTATCTCTGGGATAAGCTAGAGTTTATTGCCCCTCCTTTTACAAACTAAGATGCATTTGGAGATGCATCAGTCTGGTGGATTCATGGTTCTATCTTTTTGGATTGATGTTTTTGGTGGCTACCTCTCAAGGTTTTTCACATCATGTGTTGCCATCAATGACAAAGGAGGAGATTCTTGCAAAAATGGAAAGAGGAATGAAAGTGTTTTCATTGATGTCAATCGATCAGACGGTTATCTACTAGTTTTTGTTGACTATATATATTGAGGATGTTGAGAAAATTATATAAAAATAATATTATAGGTATTCAACTATTGAGGATGTTGATCTGATACTTGTGAACTATGGTTTTATGTGTTCTAACTGAGGTCTGGGAGAACTGTTGTTGGTCCAGATTTCTCTTTGATGAATTCTTATGACTTGTGGTTCTAGATTTGTGTTTCCCTATTTTTATTGAAGATGGTTTTGACATTTGGAAGTATCGATCTTAATTGATCTATGTGTTTTACACTGGTGTGGTCAATTGTGTGTCAAGCACTATCTTCGAAGTTGAAGTGTGTTGGATCTATTATGAGTCTCAGTGAAGCATATGTTTGGGTCACCCTCATTCTAATTCCATCCTAGGATTTTGGCACCAATCTAATTTGAATTTGATGTTGGATGGCCGAATTTGTATCTTTTCAAGGTTCAAGATGGTATAAATACAAAATGTGCTAGTAATGAAAATTATACATAAGAAAAGAAGTAAGATAAGTGAAAGAGCAGATGCGACTTTGATTCTATTCTGAAAGTGTCTAAGTTATGTGTGTGGTTGATCATTTTGAAGCTTAACACTTAATTTTTAGATGCAATGACCATAAGGAAAACTCTGTCATTCATGCAAGTTGATCACTAATTGTGGTGGAATCCTTTCTTGCATTGGGATTGTTCTCTCTCTGTAACAAGTCTTCTTTGTCTTCTTTGTCATCTTTGTATCTCTGTGGTAGTGAGCCCTCCAAGTTGTAGCCCTGTGGATAGTCATTCCAGACAGTGAGTCCTTATTTCAGCCAGTGAGCCTTATCTCAGGCAGTAATCCTTATTTCAGGCAGTGATCCATTTTGTAATCAATTTTGATATTCTCTATAGTGTGAGTTAATCCTCACCATGGTTTTTCCCTCATTGGGTTTTCCACGTAAATCTAGTGTTATTATGTTTGTGCATTGGAATTTCATGGTTAATCACTTAATTAGTTTATGTGTTAGTTCTGATAATTGAATTTAAGGATATAATCTGTGACAACTGATTCGTCCCCCCTCTCAGTTGTCCTATCCAACACACAAAAGTTCATAGAATCTTGATTTTACCTAAATATGATAGACATCAACCCATGGTTAAATATTCAAATTGAGATCACATAGTTTGGTGGAGTGTAGACCGAAAAGCTGATGCACTGAACCATAAAATAGTCAGTAGAGGCACTTAGATAATTTATTGTACAACCATATTTACCGAACCAACTTATTCTATACATGTATCTTTTTTAGCACTTCAAAAACATACTAAGATGATCATAACAATATTTTCATCAATGAAAACACTGGATCAAGAATAATTATGCAATTCATGCCTATGTTTCCAACAGTCTAAAACTTCCAACAATCTCCTTCTCCTTCTTCCAACAGTCTCATGGTGATGGAATTCCATGACAATCCATATAGAAGCAAGGAATCAATATGGATTGTCATGGAATTCCATCATGTTAGACCACATTGATTTGAGGAATTTTATCAATAATTTCACTTCCTTGTATATGCTACCACATTTTTCATACATTTCTACCAAAGAATTTTATCAAACAATTCATTGTCTTGATGTTATGGCTAAAAGCCTAAAATAGGTTCTTTTGAACAAGCTATGGATTCTTGGAAAAACTATATCAAATCATAATAGTAAGCAATATCATAGACAAGGAAATTAACTATTTAATAAAATGCCTCAAAGAAATGTGGTCTCCTGGTGATGAAATTCCATGACAATCCATATAGAAGCAAGGCAACAGTATGGATTGTCATGGCATTCCATCACCATGAGACCACATTTCTTTGAGGAATTTTATCAAATAGTTCACTACCTTCTCTATGCTACCACATTTTTCATACATGTCTACCAAAGCATTTTATCAAATAGTTCACTACCTTGTTGCTATGGCTAAAATCCTAAAATAGGTGCTTTTGAGCAAGCTACGAACTCTTGGAAAAAATATATCAAAGCATAATAGTAAGCAATAGCATAGACAAGGAAGTGAATTGTTTGATGAAATGTCTCAAAGAAATGTGATCTCATGGTGATGGAATGCCATGAAAATCCATATATCAACAAGTAAATAGTATGGATTGTCATGGAATTCCATCACCATGAGACTACATTTCTTTTGGTTGTATTTTGATGGTACATGATAAAAGATAGCCATCATCAAGAAAAGACAACATTCAAAATTATAAATGGCAGTGAATTCATTGAAAGAACAGTTTTTCATTCTTATGGCAAGTCTCTTACATATCAAATTGAAGCTAAAAGTGATCCAATATCCCTTTTACCAAAGTTTGTGGTACTACTCTATGTGTAGGTACAAAAAAAAATTATTACAAATCCTAGGAAGAATAATGATTATAGATGTTTCTCGATTAAAGGAGTAGATTCCTGAAATAGTATACATAGTTTTGATGGAGTATTAATCAACTATAGTCACACTTCTATCAGTACTATTAGCTAGAAGTTATAATGAAGGTGATTGTACAAATAGAGATGGATTCACTCTTTGTAGCTTTCTTGATTTGATAGGTTGACATTGAATAAAGTGGCATTATGATAGTCCCAAAGTGAAATGACTATCAAGGTACTAGAAAATATGAGAAATGAGAGTTAAATATTGAACATAGTAAACCTATTAATGACATTCAAAAAATCCAATCACATGATCTCAATCAAGTACCCCTTAAAAGGTAGTTTAATGACACTCAAGCATAGAGTATTCATCATGGTAATGGGTAGCTACCGAAGCTTTGAAGGTTAAAATTGAAGAAGGAGAAGCCTATATTACTAATATTGAGACTATTGGACAAGCATATGAAGATACAAAAACTCAAAACTAGTGATTACTTCAATAGGTGTTAGAGAGATGGTTATAACAACAATCTGGTATCTGAGAAGGGGAATGAAATAGTCATGGATAATGATAGATTCATGAAGCAACCAATACCTATGGTGAATTAGAAGGTAGAGTAGACCTATAATAGTGGTATGTAATGAATAGTCATCATAAGGAAAAAAAGGAAAAGGTTATAAAAGGAAACCTTTGACAATCTATGATAGTCCCTTATGATGAGAACCATGACAAGAGGACACTCCTTGCTTCCTAGGATAGTCCTATCAATTAAATGCATTATGTAAGTCAAAGAACATAATTTAATTAGACAATAAATTCAAGGATAGTATTATCATGAAGTTGAACATAATGAAAATAAATTCTTGATGGAGTAACAACCTTAAGAACAATCATGAGAATCACTCTTCATCATCAAAGGTGTAAGGTCAATGAAATGAAAAGAGTAAATTACTGCAATATCAAAGTATGAAAATGGAAAGTTAGACCTATTATAATGGTGTCATATGACTGTTGAAAAGGTAGTTTTACTATAATAATAGCAGTAACAATCAAATAATGATATTGGCAGTCCCTACAAAGGAAGGTAGGGTAGAGTTTGAGAAGGCATTAGATGAGGTTTTCAAAGAACAGTTAAGAGACAAAAAAATCATAATGTTTGTCTCTCAAAATCAACACAAAATTCACCATTCTCAAGGATAAAAAAGGAGCAAATTAAATGTAAGCATGGGACATTCATTCCAAAAGGAAAACCACCATGATCAAGGATAATCATTCAACTATCAAAGATAACATTTCATGGGAAGTGTTGAAATCCAAATAAGAAGCCATGCAAAGGCCTAATATGATACAATGGTATAAATGAATAAGTATGCCAATGTTAAAGTGTGAAATGATAGAGTATAAAGAAGCAATGAGATAGAGGAATACTGCAACACAGAGATAAAACAATGGTTTTGAGAAGGACACTGTCATGAAGCATATAGAGAGGTTTGTTATATGATAGCCTTAGGGAAAATGAAATGGGGATGAGAAGTCATAAGACAAAGACATATGACAATAAAAGGGGAATGAACATCCATCAAAGCATTATATAAAATGGAATTTTATAAAAGGTTGCATTTACAAGTGCCTTGGTAGAAATGTATGCAAAATTTTATCAAGAATACAATTGCTAACCTTGAAATAGACAAGGTATATTGTCACTATTGGTGGAAATTAAGGTGTCTTGATAGTGAGAAGAGATGACTTATTTGTCATCCCTAGGACCTTGAAAAAGGGATGAGAATTTTTAAAAATGTTCTATGGACCTAATCATAGTCAACAGATCTAGTATGAAGGTTTGGGTAGCAACCTATAACTAACAAATGAAGAATTATCATAAATATAAGGATTTATCTATGCCATATGGAAGAGAAAGATAGGAAACATGCTCCATTATCATGTGCTAGCAATTTAAAAAAATAATGATTAGTTAAGAGCATCTAGAAAGCATCCAGGAAGGGATTATGGAACAGTCAAGGTAGTTTGGTAGCAGTTGGGACATCAATGAGTAGTTTGAGCTTTCTAAGGGAAATTTACAAGCATCTAGGGGCAATTCAACTTCTTTCAGAAATCTAGAAGCCTCGTCACCAACTAGAGCACATTTCAAGGAGTTGAAGAGACTAAGTCAAACAAGGAAGCTTCTTTGGCATGCAAAGGGGGTTTTCCTAATTTTCAGCTTTGTAACTCAGTCAAAAATACTTCCTATATGCTCTTTTATGCTTGGGGTGAGATATAGGACCCCCAAGATATAATTTTAACTTAGCTCTTTCATAATTTTTAGTTGCTACAAGTAGAAAACAACATTGTAACTCATACTTTTCTCAGTCACAACAACTGAGAACACGTTTGTAACACTTTTCAAGCAAGAAGAAATATTTCAAACTTATGTATGAGCATGTTAACACTTGAGATCTACAAACACCAATTGTAAACCTCAATTGTGTCTAAGAGCTATAAGATAATGCATACATAAAATGAAATAAATTCACTTTGAACATGGACTCTTGATATGGTTGTTTCCCTCATACTTTGATTGCATAACCTTGATATTGATCTTGATATGATATGGTGTGAATCTTGATATGATAGATGAAGGTATAATGTTTGAGCTATAGATAGAAAATTATATACAAGATTTAGAAATATGAATGACCTCGTTGGATGAAAAGAATAAAGGAATGCAATGCACTGATTAGATGCAATCAAAGAATATAAATGGCTTATGAAATGTATTTGATATTGGGGGAAAGGATATGAAAGGATGGATATGGAAATGAATGGAATGGAAAGGCTATGAAGTGATCATTTTTGAGTTGTAGATAGAAAATGATATGCAAGATTTATAAATATGAATGACCTAGGTGGATACAAAGAAGAAAGGAGTGCAACACATTGATTAGATGCAAGCAAAGTATATAAATGGCTTATGAAATGCATTTGATATGGGAGGAAAGGATATGAAAGGCTAGATATGGAAATGAATGGAATGGAAAGGCTATGAAGTGATCATTTGTTTCATCATAGAGTGGAATGAATCCATATTTTTTATTGGTTATGTTTTATGTAATCATCGTAGATGGACTAAATTGATACACACACACAAGAAAGACTCATGCCCCACTCCTCACTCTCCTTAGTGCACAATAAGGTGTAGAGATTCTCAAGCTTCCTCAAAATGTGACAAGAAAAAAAAAGATATCAAAAGATAAGGATAATGATCAATACAAGAGACAAGAATTAAGATAAAGCACAAGCTCTCATGCATGTAAAATGATAATGATAAATATGCAAGATCATGATAATGAAAAATGAAAATTCTAATGCAAATGATAAGGATCAATGCACAAAATAGTTGCAAGATGGAAAACATAGTGGGTTTAGACTCACTAAAGCCCAATATTTTAGAATGTAAAGATTTTATTCTTTGTTTAAATGTGTTTCTCAAAACAATGATAATGATAAACAATATCTTATTCCTTACTAAAATGTATGATAGTGAAACAGCTTGTTGTAGTGAGAACTTTCTATTTTGTAGACTATAACAATGTATTGAAGTTCACCTTCATACTTTATAACAACCCTTACTTTCAATAAACATTTTATTTCAATATCATCATATTTTTGGAATAAAAAATGCACAAAATAGTTGTAGGTTGGAAAACATAGTGGGTTGTGACTCACTTCTCAATTCCTATTCAATGAGCACTTTATATTTTATAGATTGTAACAAAACAATGTATTGAAGCTCACTTCATATTTTATAACAACCCTTAGTTTGAGAAAACATTGTATTTGAATATCTTCATATGTTTGGAAAAGAAAATGCACATAATAGTTGCAGTTTGCAAAACACAGTGGGTTGTGACTTACTTCTCAATTCTATTTGAATGCTCAAGGGTGTAGACTTTGGGGTCGAGTTGCAGCATGGGGCATACATAAAATTAACCAAATGGAGTTTAGGTTTGATTAAATAATTGGTTTGTTGTGTGTAGATGGTTATGCAAGAGAATGTGGGTTGTAGGTTGTATAGAACGTAGTGTTTTTCAACATCCAATTATACGTAGAGAGTATGGTTGTAATGAAAGTCTTGTGCTATTTGGACATTAAGAATTTAATGAAAGGCACCTACAAAATTTATAACTTAGGTAGACTAAATTTTGGGATTCAATTTTGTCATATGATGGTAAATAAATGCACTGAATAATTGCAGGTTGGAAAACATAGTGTGGGATGTCAGTAGATGTTTGTATGAAACTTGCACAAATTTCAAACATCTCCTCATTTATTCAATATGATGGAAGTTGATAGACTTATCCCTTCTCCTAGTAAAAGGGCTATGGAAGAAAATCCCAACTACTGCTCTCTTATTCTTATGTAAAGCATTACCTTTTATATGTTAATTCCAACATTTTGAAAATATTAATATTTAAAATGAAACTATAATCTTCATTTCCTTTTGAAGGGTAGAAAGTTGAGGAACACATGTATTTTGATGTTCATCTTTTCTTAATGCTTCGATCTTGCACATTTGTAGCATTTTTTCCACTCTAGAAACCAATTCAGTCAATGTATGGTGCTCATTTTTGTGATATCTATTTTCAAAAAGAGAAAGATCATAAGACTTCAGGTGTAGGTGAGATTTCAAATGTGAAATCCTCTTTTCCAATGGCAACCATATTCCAATTTTTTCTTCAATTCTTGCTAGCATATTTTGATAAATAACACATTGAGACTCTACCTCAGACAACACATGAAGCTGCCTTAACAATTCACCTCCTTGCCTATGACTTCCATCAATAAAAAGACCACTTGGCTAAAAAATGTACCATTCAAGAGTTACAGTTGGAGATTACATATCTCTATGACAAGGAATCTCCTTTGCAGCATCTGATTTGTTGCAAACTCATCCACTACAAAATACAAATTGCATAGCTGCTTCAATTTCATCTTCATATGCAACAAGAGATAGTTTCATCCAAGTGTTTCCATTGCTCACAAATTTGGTTGTTGATTATTGAGTTGTTGATGAAATGGTATGGGCTTGGATTTTTTTAAAGGGATAAACATTACTCTTCTATCTAAATGTCTCATTGGAAGTGGGTGCTCTCCTATTTTTTTTGTATCCACTACCGCATTACAAAAATTCCCTCCTCCACCAACCTCCAATGCAGCTATTATTGTGGCATCTTTAACTTTTATAAGTTGTACAACAACACATTTGACTTTTGACCTATCAAAATTCTTTGCAAGACCATTATAGGTAAATTAAACATTTCCTAATTGAGCCTCAAGGAGTCTAATATCATCCTTTGGGAACTACATCAGATTCTTGGAAACAATCATTTTTTGATGTCTCAATGCGCCTTTCTTCATGGGAAACACCTTCCATTAATGTTGTCTTTGTTTTCTCATATTCTTGTCTTTTAGATTGTAGCTCTCTCCGAACAATGTTAAGTTCCTCTTATTTTGACCATGACGTTCTTCTTTCTGTCTTTTAATTCCTTTTCTAATTGGTTAATTTAAGTCTTTGATTGTTTTTCTCCACTTTCAGCACTTCCAACTATTACTTTTGCATCTACAAATTGATCATCGGTATGTTTTTCCTTGTCACCATTGCTCTTACCTCTTAACAACTCCTTCTATTCCTTTTCATGATCTTCTAACCTTTTTTTCATATCCTTTTCTTCAAGCTTTAGATAAGTTTCTCCCTCATCAGGCCTTAAGACAGTAGCATCCCTTTCTTGGAGTTTGGAATTTCTTGAATACTTTTATGTGCCTTTGCAACAATTTTTAGGTGAGTTTTTGCAATGTCTTTATCATATGACTATGCAAATGTTTATTTTGATAGGCTCAGTAAAACACTTGTCTACCTTTTCAAATATGAATTCCATGCCTCCACCCAACTGATTCTCTTTTTCTACACTTAAATCTAGTTTTTCCTTTTCCTTATCATCCATTTCCAATTGTATTTGTTCCAGGTATGTGCAGGATCATGATGGGCCAAAAAGTGGTGATATGTAAGTGATATGATGGCCCATGTGGCTGACGACTTTTTTTTTCCCCAAAATTGATGAAACGAAAAGGGTTTTTAGAGGAGGTTCTCAAATTTCCACCAATATAAATTATGCTTTATGCTTTACTTTGAATTTAATAAATAATTATTATTTATTTTCTATTTGAATTATGACTAAAGTCTTGATTGATAGGATGATTGAAAAAAATCTATAGCTTTCAAATGGTATTAAATTTTTTGAATCTGAAACATGTGTCACATTCTATGCTTCACATACTATAGGATTTTTATAAAAAAGAATTTCATGAATTTTTGACCAAGTTAAGGTGGTTAGACATACGAGTTTTTATATTTTTTAAAAGTTGTAATAAAAAATTCATAATTAAATATTTACTTGGAAAAAAATTTCAAAAAAATATGCATCACATCAGGACATGAGTCCTCTACTTATATCTAAAATATTATCATTTTATTATGGTTAGGGTGGTTAGACAGACACCTACTTCTTATTTTTTCCCTTAAATTTAAGTACTACTACATTGAAATTTCAAATTTTCACCAAATAGATTTTTTTTTTTAAATAAACCTAATGGTTTAGAAACTACATTCAATTTCCTACAAATTCTATTGTTACATATTTTTGAAATAATATAGATAACTTATTCAAATTTTTACGTCAAGTTGCCTAGCTCTGATTTTCTGAATTTTCATTGCCACTTAAGGGCCTATTTTTTCCATGATGATCCTGCACATACCCTCCATGGAATTGCTAACTTCAAGAATACTTGTCTTTATTTTCTCAACTCCACTTATAACATCATCTATCTCTTTCTTTGCTCGCACAAATTCATATGCAATAGAAAACCTTTTGAGTTAATCCAATTTTGCATTGTCATTTTCCCATTGCACATACTGCACATGGTCCTTCCTCAACTTCTCATAAGCAGGAATAACCTCTTCAATTAATAAATTATCTATCTCGTTCACTTTAGTATGCTTCTTCCCAAGTGTTTCTAGAGAAGATTCCTTTTTCATTACATACATTCTAGTATATCCTCTTATTTTTTATTACTAGCATCTCATAGAATTCTCATAACAACTTTTTTCGGGTTTTTGTTTGATTTGTTGTAGGAAAAGGGAAATAGAGTTTTTGAATTTATTGAATACTTTAATGTACATTTGCAGCTACCTTTTTCTCAACTTTTAGAGTGTATAAATATGATTACATAATCCATATATTTCTTTTAACAAGTTATTTACAACAAGTGTATTTATGATTACATAATTCATATGTTTCATATAAGAATTTCATGTCTCCACCCAACTAAAATTATCTTTTTCTGAACTTAGATATGGATTTACAATAGTAAGTGGGTTGCAGATTTTATAATACCTATTGTTTTCCAATCTGTAGTTTTAGAAAATAGTATTAATGTAACTAAGAAATTTTTCTTTTCATAAATGCATTGTGATATTTATTTGTTTAGAGAAGTAGTGGATGAAGCAGTAGTAAAATATCAAAACAATAATACAATATATAATTCAAAGCTTTTATCTTTCATTGAACATTAGTATTTCAAAATAGTAATACAATATAGAATTCAAATCTATTATCTTTCATTGAACATTAGTCTTTCCAAACATCTGATGGATCCTAATCAGATTCTATATTTTCATTTTTGGCCTCATCTAAACAACGGGGGCATCTTAAGCCAAGATTTTTAATAAGATTTTGATCTCTTATTGGCATTGGCATAGGGTGGTCTATCAATGTGTGGAGGGCATGAAACACCCCTCGTATATGTTCTTCAACATGTGGCTCCAATACACGACGATGAAATTGCATTGAACGGTCAAAAAAACCAGGACCATCATCCTATAGGCTGCTAGTACAAGATGCTCTTACACACCTCACATCCAAGGATGATTGAAACAAGGAATGTGTAAAGATGCCAATGATTGGGTATACACCCTCATCAACATCATACCTTTCCAGTGCTTCATCCATTTGTGTTGTTTTGACCACATAATTCCACACATACTTTACACATAGAATGTGCATCATATTTCAGCTTTTGAGTAGGTCCATAGAGTTAGAGAGGAAGCCACATGCTATGTAATCCTTGAAATAAGTGAGTCTAGGTTCCATCAGCATCAAAAATCTATCGATCTTGTGAATTATGTTCTCAACAATCTAACAATTGAATTTAAAAGTAAAATGTAGCATTTCTATCATGAAAGGATTGTCATTGTTTTACTAAGAGTCACTAGGAATTTGGCCAATGTGAATCCTTGTATTCAAAATCTTGAGTTGTCCTATCAAAAAAGGAAAAAATATCAATAAAAGATAGCACTACAGGCATGTAGAAAAAAACAAAATTTTCTCAAACTAATGCTTCATCCACTACTCTAAATAAATAAATATCAAAATGTATTTATGAAAACAAAAGGTCTTAGTTACATTAATACTTTTTTCTAAAACTATAAATTGTAAAACACTAGGTGTTATAAAAACTGCAACCCACTTACTATTGTAAAACCATATCTAAGTGCAGAAAACGAGAATCAGTTGGGTGGAGACATGAAAGTCTTATCTGAAACATCTGAATTATGTAATCATAAATACACTTTTTGCAAATAAATTGTTAAAAGAAACATATGAATTATTTAATCATAAACACACTGCAAAGGTACATAAAAGTATTCAATAAATTCAAAACTCTTTCCCTTTTCTTGCAAAAAATCAAACAAAAACCCAAAGAAAAATATGAGAATTCTATGAGATGCTAGTAATAAAAAATAAGAGGATGTACTATAAAGTATGTAATGAAAAAGGAATCTACTCTAAAAATACTTGGGAAGAAGCATAACAAATTGAATGAGATGGATAATGTATTGATGGAAGAGGTTCTTCCTACTCATGATAAGTTGAGGAAGGAGAATGTGCAGTATGTGCAAAGAGAAAATGGAAATGCAGAAGTGGATTAACTATTGCATATGAATTTGTGCAAGCAAAGAAAGAGAGAGATGATGCTATAAGTGGATTTGAACAAATGACGCAAAGCATTCTTGAAGTTAGCAATTCCATGGAACAAATACAATTAGAAATGGATGATAAGGAAAAGGTGAAACTAGATCTAAGTGCATAAAAAGAGAATTAGTTGGGTGGAGGCATGAAAGTATTATCTGAGGAATGTCTTGAAAATATTTTGTTAATTAGACAATAGGAATATAATGAAAGGAATTGTTTTATAAACACTAAATGTTTTCTAACAACCATTAAAACTCTATATGATTGCTCATTGGAAAACACAATGGGAGTGAGTGCATGATTTATGAAACCTCCAACCAACACAATTTTGTAAAACCCCATATAGATACAACTAATCTCCTGAAAAAATGCACCTATGTACATACAAAAATGCATAAAAACATACAAACATGATGAGATGACATAGTGCGGAGCCTGCCATGACGAATGATAAAAGTGATGAAACTAACAGATGGGAGGAAATGTCACAGCAAGGGAAGCAAGGAGATAACATTAGTGTTAGCTCAATTTTCTTGACTTAATTGGGTTGTTATGTCTAGAGAGTTTTACAACACTCTGTGGGTTGTAGGTTTCTTTAACACCTAGTGTTTTCCAATTTCATTACATTTTTACTATCTAATTCACAAAAGTTTCTCAAGGAAATCATAAAAAATACCAAATTGAGGTGAGGGGTGAGTAACCAATTGGGTTGTTACTTGTAAAGGGTTTTAAAACATTATGTGGGTTGCATATTTCATAAAACCAGTGCTTTACAACCTAGAATTTTACAAAACAATATGAATGTCTTGAAAATATTTTGTTAATTAGACAGTAGGAATGTAATAAAAGGCACTGTTTTATAAACACCCAGTTTTTCCAACAAACATTAACACTTTGTATGATTGCGGGTTGGAAAACACAATGGGAGGTGAGTGCATGATTTATGAAACCTCCAACCCAAATAATGTTGTAAAACCCTCTAGACACTGAAGCCAAATGAAATCCCTCATTTTTCTCGTCGCTTCGAATTACGCCAACATTTTTTTTCTTACGCGAGAAGCTATATGTGCACCACAGTAGGAAGGCTGACATGACTAAGACATGTGTTTTAAATTGTAACAAGTATTTTTATTGTCTGTCAGCTTGGTCTATCAAGAGAGTGGGATGGGGGATTGGGTGTTATGTTATAATGTCTATACAGAGGTTCATTTTGTTGAGAGATTAGCTTCCCCCATTATTTAGCACTTATTAGTAATTGTTTAAAGTATTGTTATTGGAAAACATTGTGTTGTGCTTTTTTCATTTTGCATGTTGAAAGCAAAAATTTGGAGAGAAGGGGATGGAGTTGTAGGTGGGGGAGATGAAAAACCAACAGAATTAAGGTGAGGGGTTTGTAACCGATTGGGTTGTTACTGCTAAAGGGTTTTAAAACATTATGTGGGTTGCAAATTTTGAGAGCACAATTTTTTGCAGCTTGGAATTTTACAAAGCAATATGAGTGTAATTTAGATAGTATGAATGTAATGAAAGGCACCTTATAACAAGTCTTACATAGAGTAAAAAGTGTGTTTCAATTTCTTAATATGATCCAACTATACATGCACAATATGATTGCAGGTTGGAAAACACGGTGGGAGGTGACAGCATGATTTATGAAACCTCCAACCCACACAATGTTGTAAAACCCTCTACACATTGAAGCCAAATACCTTACTGGGTGTTTATAAAATGGTGTCATTCACTACATTCCTACTATCTAAATAAAAAAATATTTTAGAGACATTCATATTGTTTCGTAAAATTGTAGGATGTAGATGTTGGACTCAAGGGAACACTAAGAGGGGGGGTGAATCAGTGTTCTGCAAATCTGATCTTTATTAAACTGATATTTAAACCATTTCACCATATATGCAAACACACAAAGTAATAATCCACAACACCATAACATGAGGATTTTTACGTGGAAACCTTGTTAGGGGAAAAACCACAATGGAGGTCAATCCACAATTTGAGTTCTCAAATATAAGTTTTAAAACAAGGGAATGCACTTGCATTCAAGCTCACTGCCTTGAGCTCACTGCTCAAAATAGAAAGGTTCACTGCCTTACAAAATGTTCATATTAAGACCATCTAAAAGGTTGAACTAAATTAGTAGCATCTACTTATGCTATGTTATAGTTTTGGTCAGGCTTGTAGATCAGATTCTGAACCTTCTGTCTGATTTTGCTCTATGCTCTACTCTGCTCTACTCTTCGCATTAAAAATCCAAAATTTGCACCCTTATGCCTCTGAATTTCACACCATACACTAATATACTTTGCATCACACACATTCGCTTCTTCAAAATGATACAACCGATCTCATATATATATCCGCTACCAAATATTTGATCATTCATATGTCGGCTTTCATAAAACATAAATACTTTCCAACTGTCAGCTAAATCCACAACTAATTCTTTATGTGCACCACCCATAGTCAATTATAGCATAGTGAGGACCCAAATAAACATTTTCAAACACAAAAACATTTAACCAATTACTCCTTAGATATCCACAACGACTATCTCCACCAAGTTGGCTTTCTAGCACAGATAACCAGAAAATTGATGCACCGGATCTCTTAGATCATACACCAATAATTGCGCACCTCAATACTTCTTGAATAAGGTAGTACAAAAATCAACATACCTTTCTCTAAGATCCACAACTCAAAATAATAGTCCAGTGAATAATACAGATCGACATCTTTACCTTTAACCGGATGCCTTGTTCATCACTCTGTTCTACCGGTATGAACCAATACCAAATTGTGGACCAGATGAATGACTTAGGTTTCCATCAATGACAACACTAGAAGCCATATGCCAACAATCTCCCCCTTTCACATTTATTACAACACTTAGTTAAAAATGACTAAGTGTCAAAACCAATATGAGTACGCTACCAAACTTCAAAATCTCAAAACATAGCTCCCCCTTAGATTGATGAGGGATTTTTCACTGCTTTCTCTCCCCCTTTGACATCAATGACAAAATTGGAGGCCTTATGCCAATGATGACAAAACATGTGTTCAATAACCAAAACTTCAAAAAAATTGAATCAATTTTAAAAATGAACAACTGCTAGCTGAGTTAGAAAATTATCTTGTTATTTTCCTTCATTTCTGGAAGAAATTTATTCCAAGCTTATATTCCAATCCTAATGATTATGATCATACTATTATTCTTAGATGTCCTGTTGACAATCTTAGTGGGGGATTCTGGAATTGTGATCACATCCTCTAATTTTTCACCTTTCCTTAATATCTCAACATCTGTTCTATTCTACATTTACTTTGGTCCTTCACTTTCCAAAAAGTGTCCACGAGTGTGTTTTTAGTGAACTAAAATTTTGTGTGCTTAGACTGTAGCTCTTGAATTCTTTTCTTGATTTTACCATCCTAATCTTGAAACATATCAAAACTTTTACTAATCCCATTCAATTCTATTTCAATTTTCTCCAACTTCTCTTTGTATTTTCCACCTACATGAGGCTAACGGATGCAATAGTTATAGATGTTATTTGCTGCACTTATGCATTGCCTCAGCTCATTCATTGTCTTTTTCAACTTGGTAAGTAATATCTTGAACTTCTCCTTCAAATGAGATATTATTTCTCCTTCAAATTTGTTTTGAAACTCAAATTCCATAGTTTCCTTAATGAATTCAATCATTTGTTCAAGTAAAATATTATGTAAACTCTCCAATTTGATCTGATTGTGCACAACATGAGCACTTAATACACTTAAGATCATATCCTGATCATATGAGGGTATGATAGACCATAATTGAGCAATTTTCTGCTTTCCACCTTCCTTATGAATAAGTTTTTGTAGCTTCTCTTTTTTCAAGTCATCTTCTTCTTCACTTGCTTCTGATATTTCATTTTTCTTGTTATGGTTCAGTTGAATCCTGCTCTTTTCCTTGTGTGACCTCAGTTTCCTTATCGGATTCCTCATCTAGGATATCTACAATCTCCTGTTCCTTTCCTTTCCCTTCAATTCTAGAAATCTTGCATTTCGAAGGAGTACAAACAACAGTTTCTATTTATCTTTTCTTCTTTCTCTCCATCCCACCAGAAGAGGAACCAACTTCAAGTGTTCTTATAAAGAGAAATACCAACTGACCCACACTTTTCTAACAAACTCTTAAAGAAATTTCTGAATTCATGATCATAGTTTGCCAAACTTTTAGAATGTGTGTAGATTCATTTACACATCGGTTCATTTACTTTCCACACCACATTGTTGTTCATTGGTAAAAAATTCAGAAAATACATTACTAGACATATGACCAGAGTACCAAACCTGAAAGGGTAATCTATTTCTTTTGTTAATTGCACATTCTCCATCAGTTGATCCTTTAGCAGCCCACACAGGTCAAAGTCCTAACCTTTCACTATCATTTTGTGTGAGATGTAGACTGCACCATCCAAGGTTGCTCCTTTGTTTCTGAAAAATATATTATATGATACTTTGTGCACAATGTACCTTGTCACGAGGTTTTTGATTGTCGAGATTATCAATGCCCTTTGATCTCCAATTACTCTGGTTAGGGTTTTGACTTCTTTATTCTGGATGAATTTCTTTCTCAATATATCCCCAAATTTGCATAATCTAGTCAAATTTCCAATTACTTCCTTTGAAATGATGTAGGTTTTGTCCAAAATCAAAGTGTCGTTATTCAATATTCTCAAAATTAATTTGATGATTTATGCATTCTCAAAATAGGGAAACTCATTCCAGATGTCCAAATTCTTGTGTTTGGCTTCTCTCACCCATTTCAATTCATCGGGTGACAACAGATTTATTATGGCTCTAATCTTCTCACTATTGTATTCATCTAGATTTATTGATCCTTTGGTTTGTTCCATTTTTCCTTTCGTACAATCGCACGCCAAATTATATGGAAATTTCAAAAACAACTGAGATACCTAATGGATTTCGAGATTCGCCGCCAAATTTACTTCACTCCTTTGAGATTCTTCTACTTAGTGCTCTCCTTCTTTTCTTCTTAGATGTAAAGTGACAAATGAGAGTTTCAACTTGTCTTTTATAACTTGCACATTTGTAATAAATGCCTTTGCCCTAAATATTCTGGATACTCTTCTTTCTCAAACAGCAAGAGAAAAATTATTTTGTGGACCTATGATTTCATTGATTTTCCTTGTGAGTTTTTTCCAAAGCCTCTATCGATCATTAATACACCTTTTGAAAATATTTTTCATGATCTGGTACCAGCTTACAAATAGGGGATAAAGGATTTTCTTGAAAAACTCTCCTTGGGCCAATGGCCTAAGATTAATTTCCTGAGGAATTACCGAAAGCAAGTTTTGGTGTAGAACCATTTCCAGCATCAGATTTGTTCTTCCTTACCCATGTCTTCTTCATCTAATCTCTTATTTCATCCACAATCATTTATCCTTTTTCTTTATCATTTTTTTGTGTATTTCTATCTTTGTATACCAGACCTTTTCTATCCACATTTTTGTTTCTGCAAAATCTTGCAATGTGATCATATCTATTGCAATTGTAACATATTATTTCCTTGTCTAGAAAAATCATTCCATTTATTTCTTCTTGATCTGCATTGATTAGAAATATGCCCAATTCTTCCATAGGTATAACATTCAACATTCCTTCTACTGACAGAGTAGTTTGACGCATTTTTGCATTCAATTAATTTATGACCAAACTTTTTTCAATTGAAACATTGACCAAAGAATGATGGATTACTTGATTTATTTTTACTTCTACACTAAGCAGCCATATGATTGAATTTATTGCAAGAAAAATAGTATCTATTCAACTTTTGAGCATTAGGTTGTCTTACCAGATATCTTCCATCTTTGTTCATTTGATTTCCTTGCCTGAAATTTCTTTGTCCAGATTTAGAACTTTCTCCTTTCTCATATCCAAGACATCGCTTGTCTTTAGCATTCTTCTGTCCTTGATTCAACTCATCAAGCTTAACAAAACTAATCTTAAAATTCTCCTTGTATTCATTTGCAGTAGTAAGTTCATCCCTGAGAATAATAGTCTATTTTTCAAGTTCTTCTTAATTGTTTCTGGATTGTTGCAATTCATTTTCTAATTGAATGAATTTTCCATTTATTCTTCTGCATTCATCAGATCTTTATTTTAAGGATTGAGCAAGATTCTCCCCATTCTTCTTCCTTTCTTCAATCTCCTTAGTCAACTTCATCACCATAGATTACATCTCATGTTTTAGAGTAGCATTGTCTTTGGCAATCTTTTCACATTCTTCAGTTATTTCCTTCAAGGTTTGATTCAGGTGGGCATCATCCATGTTTTCTCTCTCTTTCTGCTTAATCTAATCATAGAGATCCTTCCTCTTTTCCCTGGATTTAACAATTTGATCCTTCAATGTTTGAATGAATTTCTCAACATCCCTAATATTTTCTTTCAATTCCTGGACTTCTTCTTTAGACTAATCAAGGTCATCAAGTGCCACCAAAAGTTGTTGTTGAAGACTACCAAAGTCCATCACATTCCAAGATCACCCTCAAACTTCTAAACTTCTTCCGAGGAACTAGGATCTGATACCAATTGTTGGACTCAAGGGGACACTGAGAGGGGGGGTGAATCAATGTTCTATAAATCTGATCTTTATTAAACTGATATTTAAACCATTTCACCATTAAACTAAAGGAAAAATGAAAACACACAAAGTAATCATCCACAACACCATAACACAAGGATTTTTACATGGAAACCCTATTAGGGGAAAACCACAGTGGAGGTCAATCCACAATTTGAGTACTCAAATATAAGTTTTACAAAAAGGGAATGCACTTGCATTCAGGCTCACTTCCTTACAAAATGCTCAAATTAAGACCATCTGAAAGGTTGAACTGAAGTAGTAGCATCTACTTATTCCAAGTTATAGTTCTAGTTAGGCTCATAGATCAGATTCTGGACCTTCTATCTGATTCTGTTCTTCGCTCTGCTTTGCTCTACTATTCACATTACAAATCCAAAATTCACACCATACACTAATATACTTTGCATCACACACATTCATTTCTTTAAAATGATACAATTGATCTCATATATATATCCACTATCAAATATTTGATCATTCATATGTTGTCTTTCATAAAACATAAAATACTTTCCAATTGTCGGCTAAATCCACAACTAATTCTTTATGTGCACCACCCATAGTCAATTATAGCATAGTGAGGACCCAAATAAACATGCTTGAACACAAAAAAATTTAACCAATTACTCCTTAGATATACGCAATGGCTATATCCACCAAGTCGACTTTCTAGCATAGATAACCAAAAAATCGATGCACTAGATCTCCTAGATCGTACACCAATAATTGTGCACCTCGATAATTCTTGAATAAGGTAGTATGAACATCAACATACCTTTCTCTGAGATCCACAACTCAAAATAATATTCCAATGAAGAATACAGATCGACATCTTTACCTTTAACTAGATGCCTTGTTCATCACTATGTTCTACCAGTATGTACCAATACCAAATTGTGGACCAGATGAATGAATTAGGTTGTCATCAATGACAACACTAGAAGCCATATGCCAACAATAGAAAATTATATTTTAGAAAAATTGCAACCCACTTAATGTTTCAAAACCATTTACCAACAACAACCTTCAAAATGATAATGTCAAAAATGGTAACATTTTGGGCTTTTTGTCCATTCCAAATTATGATTTTGAAAACCCGCTAGCACAAAACCCACTTTGTGTTTCAAATGAAAACCCATTTTCGCAAGAAAAACCCTTTCCCATCAATGAAAACCCATCTTCACAACAAATAGCCATTTAATTCTTCATAGTGAGAACATTAAAATGAAAAATTCTATAGATTGTCAACACAAAAACACAAAAACACAAAATAGCTCTACATTTCAAATGAAAACCCCTTTTTGCAAGGAAAACCCTTTATTTTCCTGTCAATCAAAACCCATATTCGCAATGAATAGTTGTTCAATTATTCACAATAAGAACATTAAAATGGAAAAATTTACAAACCCTCAACACAAAAGCACATAACAGCTTTGCATTTCAAATGAAAACCCTTTACACAAGGAAAACCCTATATTTTCCTGTCAATGAAAACCCATCTTCACAACCAATAGTCGTTCAATTCTTCACAATTCCTAGGTAGAATGGAAAAATGGCATATATTTCTAGAAGATATACATACCTACTAGCTAGCCACATGTGCTTGTTGAATGCATTTTTTTAGGGAGATTCTTCACTCTAGTTAGGCCTTTGAATGCCTTAACTCCCTTCCATGCTCCCCATCAACCTCCAAAATGCAAATGTCAAAAATGATGATGTTTTGGGAATTTTTTCCATTATATTTTTCATTTTAAAAATTGTGTCGATGCTATCAACCTTTTCCAATGACGAAACGTAAACGGAACACAACTAATCTTTTTTTAGTGTGCTCTGTCAAGTCTTTATGTCGGTGTGTTTTGTCTGATGCGTGGGATGGGGGATGTGTGTTATGTTATAATGTTACATACATAGGTACGTTTTTTGGGATATTAGCTTCTCCCAACTCATGTGGCTTGTATATTTTAATATGGTTCTCATGAGATTATTATTTTCCTTAGAATACTTGTGAATTATCAACTTCATTATGGATAATATTCAAGAAAATTTGAAAAATGGTTGCGACATCCCCTGTAGCTCCCGCCCAATTGGTCTCTCCAACGGCTCTCCGAAACACAACATGCCCTTCTTTGAGATCTTGTCTCCTTGCAATGCCTAGAAATTTCTCTTCAGTCTCCACAGTGCCCATAAGACTCCTCTACAATCTCCAACAAACCTAGTAATCTCCTTTGCTCCTCGTTTCAAACCCTCACCAGCCTTAGATTATCTTCCTACATTCCAATGAATCCAATCAAATCCATATTGGCCAATGTTTTTTCTAATTTTCCCTTTGTATATATCATTTCTACTGCTTATGGGTCAGCCTTTTTTACCCCGTGTGTGTCTAGCAATGCAAAAAATGGACGAGATCTCATTGTCGATAGTGTAAAATCTAGAAAATATCTAGAGGGAACAACACTATACAACTAATGTTTCAATGTATTTGAAATTAAGGATGTATCCTTCTAAATCTTCTGATGGTTCCCCCATTAATACATTTCCCCAATTTTTCACTTATGTTCTTTTTCCTACTCCGAGCACTATAGAAAAAGGCTTCAAACCCTCAAATGTGCTAAAAAATCTCCCATTCTAGAATTTGGTGATGAATTTTTTTAGGTAGAAAACAATTTTTCTACTCATGGTTTTTTTTTTTTGCTTTAGCCAATCTTGGCCAAGCCTCTCTTTCCTAAATAAATTGATTAAAGATCACTAGCTATCACACCTAAAATATGGTATGGAAATATATCCATGTGCTCAAGGTTTTTTTATTACAACATTTGATTCAACTAAAGATCGAGATTATATATATGATAATATTTGTGTTTGGGGGCACAATTTATCAATGCTAAAATCTTGCCATGCAGCTTTTAATATCTCATTTGAATATTTTAATGTCTTGTCTATTTGGTTTCATCTCCCAAACCTTTCATTCCATTTTTTGATTAAGTCCTATTTTGAAGCTATATGTAACTCTCTACGTGTTTTTTTAGTTGTTAATGAGGATAACTTAGATTTTTCCCACACTGCCTATGCTTGAATCCTTGTTGATCTAGACATCTCTAAAGATCTCCTTAGAGACATCACTTTGAAAAAAAAAATTGCCAGACTTGGTCTCAACCCTTAGAGTATGAATGAATTCCCTTTTGTTGTCAAAGTTGTTTTTTTATAAGTCATATTGTGGTAGACTTCCCAAAAATTAGAACTAAATCAACAAGTCAAACTACATGGTGGAAAGATGCACATCCAAAGAACCTATCATTTTAAGCTCCAAGAAAGGAATCATGCTCTCTTCTTCTAAATGGTTGTGAAAAGGAAAATTCCCCAATTCATGTGAGACTTTGGATAAATCCATTATTCGGAAAGAAGATATTCCTTTAGGTTAGAAAGAGTTTATTTCTTTAGTTGCTTGTAAGGATGCTCTCCTCAAGGTTGATTCTCTCAAGAAGAATGAGTAACAAGATACAAAATAATCTTGTTGAAACTCCCATGGATTTGGCAAGAAATGATGATAATCATGGATTTCAAAAATACAAGAGAGCTTCAAAAAATATTGTCTTAGGCCCACACCAAATGTTTCTTTGTTCACATACACCTCTTTGAAGGAGGGAGGGGGGAAATTTAAATGTTTGTAATTTTCTAGCATCTTAAGCCTTTCCTTTCCAATCTTGTGTTCCTATCTCTTTCCTTTGTAGTTCACTTTATTAATAAAAGTATAGGTAGCTTGCTACCTTTTATCAATTTCTTTTATCTTCATTATAGCTAGGTTATTTTCTAAATTAAATAGGTAAGGATTGTTAGGATTAAGATCATGTCATCTACCTTGTAAATCCTATATCATATTGCATGGTTCCAATATCCTTGGAAAGTGTCTCTAGGCACTTTAGGTGTATTGGGAAAATATTTTGTAATATTAATTATCATCATTGCTTGTAATATATTCATAAGGGGTGATGGGTTCCACTAGCAACTACAAAGGTGACTTGTGAACATAACTATTTAATAGTTTTTTCCCAACATGTGGATGCCTAGAATGGTATAATAAAAGGTAAGGAAAGGAAAAATGAGTGACCAATGGTATTCTCCAAGTGGGAGATTTAAATGAGGTAACACATGTCTCTTGGTATTCCATCATTTCATTGCAATTAATGTCATGTTGATCTTCCAAGTTTGGGTGCTCATGTTAGAGGGAAAGTATTCAAGCCAAAAATAGTGCCTTTTTGCATTATGATGGGGTATTCCAATGGTTGGGGACATTTGTAAGGAAAGGTCATCTTAGGAAACCATTTTTGGTGCATTAGATGTGTTCATAAGTCTATAAAGTCAGCTTCTTGGATATAGAAAATATAAACAAGAATTGGATGTAGAGTTTCATTGCAGGAAGAAGGACAAGTTGAGGCATACAAAGGTACTTCACAGGTGCACTGGTTCTACCATGGTGGAGGTAAAGAGGAGAATGAAAGTATTTGTATTACAGTTTCATTTATTTGAAGATAATGCATACTTAGGCTCTCCTCTTGGTGGAGTTTTTTCCCACAAAGTTTTCTCCACATAAATCATGTGTTATGTGATGATCTTGTGTTATTGATTTGTGTCTCATTGCTAATATTTTATGGTGATGTTATTCTATATATATATTTTTTATAAGTTTATATATTGTTGTTATAAGTTTGCATAAAGGTAGTATTTATAAGTGTACAATTTGTTGATTTTTGGCATCATAAAAATGGATCTAATCATGGCAATTTCATTTTAAGATAAATTAATTTTCAGATTTTCATAAACTTTTAGATTTTTATATTGTTTTAGTCCAAAACTTGTATCTCATCCATTGAAGTCATTTTTGGATAGAGATTAATTTTCCCATCAATTGGTATCAAAACTTGTTTATTTCTTATCAAGGATTAGATAAGTATTAACCTGATATATATTTCAAAGTTGTCAACAATTTAAAATTATCACATAGAATAATTAAATCTCATTTACATTAAGTTGTCTTCACCTGGCCTTTTTTATTTAACCTAGTTATCATTTTTTGAAATAGCAAATAAGTGAATTTTCATTTAAAAAATATTAGCAATCTTATACATTTATATGTTAATTCCACTTAGTCATTCAATTTATTTTTTAATTAGTCATTCATTTGTGTGAGAGAGGGGGACCACTCACTGCAAGGCTCCAGGTCATGAAAGGCCAAGAGTGGAAAGGCTTCCCTAACCCACCTAAGTTTAAAGGATAGTTAGGATGACGAGGATGAGAATGATGAGGATTATACGTCCTTCGATCACTCTGCAATCCCGAGTGTTAGAAGGAGACTAGATGAGTCGACCTTTAGAGTCAGTTTCGTGTCTCAGATAGCTTTTTGTCTGAGGATAGAAGCATAGTTCCAAGACGACAATGTGGCACGTTGGCGTCTCATAGGTGCGCTAGCATTCGAATGACCAGAGAACCGAAAAGACAAATATCACACTCAGAAGGAGAGACTACCAACCTAGTCTAGAGATTCTAAAAGTAATAAAATGAGATTAAGTAAAGAGAAATGCAGATACGAATACGATAAAGGAAATGTATTACCACCAAGGTGACAAAGACGATCTCGTACAATGATCTCTTTGCTAGCTCGCTCCAAGTTCTCTCCACCTGCACACAATAAGGGGAGAAATTGTTGGGGTTGTATAGGGGCCTACCTCAGTCAGACCCCCATCTTGGTTTTTCTACCTCCACGGATAGCCAAGTTTGGAATAGTAGAAATAGATGATAAAGGAAAGAAACTACAAGCTACGTAACACAAAACACAACAAGCAGTACGTGCTCACTCAATCGAAAGCAAAAGGAGAGATTGTAGGAGCTTATCGCCTCCATCCAAAGAAATCAAGTCTCGTGGAGGAGTGAACGAGAGGGACTCAAGCCTCTGTTGCCACGGTGTATGTCTTGTGCTCGCCTTGTTGGAGTGACGGAGTAGTGGATTGCTGCAATGGAGTGAATGGTGTTGTTGTAAGGATTGGAAAATGGATGCAAAATGGTGGAGAAAATGCTCAAATGATCTTGCAAACTTCTCTCAAAATTTTTCTTGTGAAAAATCTAAGGATGGAAGAGTGAAGATTATCAAGAGAAGGGTGAAAAACGACCATATTCGGGTTGGCCAGCCGAAGAGGGATGTTACTCTTTGACTCCCAATCTAAAATGTAATGCCTCTACAGTCTCTAGCCACAAGATTCTACCAGGGATGTAAGCGCGTCAAGCGGACGTCTTTGCATCGTGTGGGCATCCTCGATAGAAATGACCCCACCAACACACAAAACAAGTGCTAAGTGGAATGCAAGCAACAGGCTTAAGTGGAATTAAGCCTCTAATTTTGATTTTCTAAAGTGTTAAGGGTCAAAAGGGAATTTACGTTAGGGGCGTAAATTCATGTTGATACATTTTTCCCCCACTTTAGCGAGCATGAGTACTGGTGAGTGCTTCAATAAAGTAGAGTAATAAAGAAGTAACAGAGTAAGAGATGTATACCTGAACTAATGAGGAAGTAGAGCACGGTCTAGTGAACCCAAAAGTGCAGGAGAGGACTTCATAGTTTCTTGGAACTACAAAGTTGAAGCATGAAAGTACCTTACAAGTTCACGGTCCTACAAGGGTTGTATCCTTTAAGAACTCTCACATGAAGGAAACCAGGAAAAACACCTTACAACCCCGTAGACCTCCAAGGAAGGTATCCCCCAAGAACTCTCACATGAGGGAGACTAAGAAAAGTAACTTACATATCCACAGACCTGCAAGGAAGGTATCCCCCAAGAACTCTCACATGAGGGAGACCAAGTAAAAGGGACTTCGTAGAGCCAAAGATGGTGATATGTTTACCCGTAGATAGAACACATCAGGAAGCAGTCGTGTAGGCTAGTGAACGGACAATCACGTAGACCATCGCTAAGTTGCAAGAATTTCAAAGGGTTCCCTCAGAAACCTTTCAAAAGGAAGGAGGGTCCACTCAAGGGATGTAATGTTTGAAAGGTAGGGTCTAGTTGAGTTGTGCCCAAGCTAGATGTGAAGATGCAAAGACAGTCTAGTCAGGTTGCCCCCAGACTAGACATCAAGATGTGAAGTCATTCTACTCAGTTTTCCCCCAAGCTAGATGTCATAGAACTTTGTTGAAAACTTTCGAAGGGGTCCCTCGGGAACCTAGAGAGAAGAGGTGAAGTCAATTCAAGGGACACACTATTGAAAAAGCTTAATGCCTTCCTTCTCGAATCGATTCATTATCAGGGAATCCTTTTGAAAGATGTTCACTTCATCAAGGAATTCGAAAGGAAGGAGATGTGCTCATGCGAGGGGAAGACTAAGACCATTCCCGCCTCGGAGGAGGATTTCCAAGTCCTTTCTTTACGAACCCTTGATGAAGGAAACATGCTCTATTAGGGTTTCAAGTTGAGAATTCCATTCTAACAAGGAAGTGTGTGAAAGGGTCTTTGAGAAAATATTCATTTGGCAATGAATGTGTTTTCTAAAGACCAAGTAATGTAGAAGATGTGTTGTCACACATGAAAGGGACAACTCAACCAAAGAAGAGAGAGAGATAAAGTGAAAAGTAAAGAAAGTAGATCTCGCACAGAGGGAACAGGGGAATCTAGTTACACGGGGTTAGATCTGCCTTTATTTTTATATAGTAGGTAACTGCGGTAAGAGGAGAAAGATCATCAATCCCCAACCAGATCAGGAAGAATGCATGAAAGACAAAGTAAAATAAAAAATTGGGTCAACATGGAAGGAGGCCTAAATGCTCCTGATGCTTTGCATCGTCCCTAATTTACCGAAAATGAATCACAAACATGGAAGAATAGAGATACATATAGAGGAAAGTTTACAACACCAACACCATGCCTGTATCCATGCACCAATAGGGTTGATAAGGGTCATCTAGGACCATATAGCATGATCATGGGGGAAAAACATTTCATGAAATGCACACATATCTAATCTAAAGATCAAGAAGAGACTCTCCCCCTAACATTGGTCGACCCAAAGGTCATCAACTTCCCACTCTAGATCATCAAAGGAAGGAAGACGAGCCTACAATGGTGTAATGTTAAGGGGAGGAGATTTTGATCCTCCCACAACAAGGGCCAAAGTAGAGGGACCTGTAAGGTCATCGTCGCTTAGCTCTTGTGGGTCTAGGGTCAACGCCCTAGCGAAGATCACTAATAGGGTCGAAACTTTGTCCACTGAGTTAAACATGCATTTAACAGGAGTGCCATGTTTCACCTTGGTAGACAGAGGAGTTTGTACCTGAGCTTCACTGCTAGGCTCACCAAGAGACTTGGGAGTCATGACAAACTCGGGGGAGGCTAGGACTGGTTATGTGGCTAAGATAGAACAAGTCAATTTGGGGCCACCTTTCGAAAAAGGTGGGTTCTTCTTACGTCCCCCATTGTTGGAGGGGCCACGCTCTACTTTCTTCTTCATCGAGGGAAGTGAACTCCCCATAGATGAAACAAGGAGTGGCGAGGGAGAAGAGGTAAGAACTACACTGGACACAACCGAAGTGTTAATCATGTCCACAGGCTTTGGGAAAGGCAAGACATCTGGGATGGAGGTCAACAAGGTCGGCTCCACCGAAGGAGCAATGAACACTTGTACCCTTTTGGGTACATGTGTGCTCATAGCGGGAGACGAAAGAGATTCAAGGATAAAAGGAGGGAAAGAGGAGGACACAACAAGAGGTGCAGTCTTCTCTTCCTCCTTCCTCTGTAAGGAGGATTTCTCGGATATGAGAGTCTTTCGTCGGTGCTTACGCTTACATGCAAGGCAGTTTCTATGGCTCTTTGCATCGGAAGCTGGAACTTGTGAAGGGATAGAAGGATCCTACTCAGCCATGGGAGTGTCCTCCACGACTATCTCCAATGGAAGGGAAGACTCCTGAATGGAAGGAGGAGAGGCAGGTTAAAAAACGGTGGGAGGAGTTGACTCCACTGCCTTAGAGGTGGCTCCTTTCCTGTTCGGGGGAATAGAAAGAGGTCGAGGCGTAAAATTTCTTCGTGAACCTTTCTTATTGTCGTACAAATAGTACCAAGGTCCTGGGGACCCGTTAGGGAGATCTGATATCCTGACTTTGGGCTTTCGCCAAGGAGGCATCATCGAACTTAGCGGGTAGAACTCAGGTTTGTTCATCTAGTACTCTTCCCAGGAGAGGGGAGTAGATGAATAAAATCGAGAGGGAGCAAGCTTCCCCTGTCCTTTTCAGGAGGAGGAGGCAATTGGCTGCTCAACCACGGGAAGGGTCAAATTTGGTTGTCCCTTATCCCCAATTTTTTACTTCACATAATTCTTGTAAAGTAGGTCTGTTCTCTATGGGAGTGGACTGACTAGAGTGGGCCAAAATTGATCCAACGAATATCCTCCATGGGATACCACAGGCTAATATCTAGTGTTGTGCACTACATGCATGACACCTTCATGGGAAAACTTAAGTCATTTATGAACCATGAAGGTGATCTCATTCATGGAAGCTAGCCAAGGTATTCCTAGCTTCACTCTAAATAGGTCTGACTCAGGGATGACATCGAAGACCATGTCTACACTCCTAGGTCCAAATAGGATGGACAACATTATTGATCCATAAGGTTTAAGAGAAATTCCATCATGTGTGCAGATGACAGACTTTGTTTTGTCGTATTCCTCCTTTTGAAGGGATTTTAGGAGTAATGTCTCCTCTGTGATGACATAAACTCTACTCGCAGGGTTGATTAGGACCCCTATCACAATGTTGCCATTGAGGCGAGTGAGAATATAGAGCGAAGAAGGTTTTTTGTTTGCTGGAACTTCTTGCGAGGTAAATGTTACATCCGGCAAGCCGGTTGCAAGACAAGTAGAGGGAGTAACAGTAACCATGTTAACATATGCCTCAAGGTGAGAAGTAGAATCAATGGGATCGATAATCATGCTAGCAGAATGTGATGAAAATGGGTCTGTGTATATCCGCAACTCACTATTAGCTTTTGCCACTAATCTGTTCATATTGTGTTTACTCTCGTCAAGATGGATAGTACCGTCCTCGATGCAATCCTATATCTCATGATGCAGGCGCATGCACCGTTCGGTATCATGTCCATTAACTTGATGGTACTGACAATATGTTTTTTCTTCATACCAACTAGAGTATGGTTCTCTAATTGGTTTAGGAGGTGGCAAGGTAAGGATCTTATCCTTCACCAACTTCTACAAGATGGAAGAATAAGATTCTGATAGTTTTATAAATTTTCGGTCGCGTCTGAGGCTGTTTCTATCTACAATGGCTACTACATTCACAACAGCTTTACCTCTTCCTGAGATCAATATGATAGATCTTCCTTCAGAACAAGAGCGCGAGAGAGGACCCCCGAACTGAACCACCATTTTTTGATATTCTCGTAGAGCCACACACAGATGTGTGAAAGAGGGATACTTCATGAGGGCAAACTTCTTTTTCCAATGTCTCTGTAAATTCCCTATAAAGACCTTTTGAACATCAGAGTTGGGTAACAGATACAAGATTTGTGAGAAGAGCGCTCGGAAGCGGGCTATAAAGTCTGTAACCTTTTCATTGTCTCCTTGTTTGCACCGAACAAGGTCTGAGAAGATCATCTTTGGTCTGATATTGGCTTGGAACTATCGCAAGAACTGGTTCACAAGCTGATCGAATGTGAAGATGGAGTTATCGGGCAAAGAACAGTACCAATCCAGTGTTGTATCTTTGAGAGATCGGGGAAACAGTTTAGCCATCAATGCATCATGATGGAAGAAATTTGTGCACAAGGCGTTAAACACGGACACATGTGTTTGTGGGTCCCCTTTACCACCGTATTTCTCAAATTTGGGAATCCCCATCCCTAGTGGGAATGGAGAGTTCAAAATTGCAACCGACAACGGGTTGTGTCGAGAGAAAGGTTGAAATGGTTGAGTTGAGGCCTGAAAAAGGTTCACCAGCTGGTTCTACATCTGCCCCATATTCTGAAGGAGGGTGTTCAGAATAGGGTTATTAGAAGAAATAGAACCATCAGAACCACCGCCAGAGCCACCGCTGTGACTACCACCAAAACCTCCACCGGTGTGACTTTTGCCAGCGCCACCACTGTGACCACTACCAGAGTCACCACCAATGTGACTTTCGTCAAAGTCACCGCCAGAGCCGAAGCCACCACCATGAATTCCACTAGCACCACCCCCTACAATGCCACCCCCACTTTCGAAGTTTCCACTGCCCAAGCCTCCACCCATCATTCCACCAAATCCTCCACCACCAAGGCAACAGAAGGGGTGAAATGGAAACCCAAAGGATTTCTATTTACTTTGACAGTATCTAAACTTTCTAAAGTAGAGGGTATATTGACCGACGGGACCGTGTCAGCCATGTACACAGATGTAGGAGGCATCGACATCTCCATCTACCTCTTGTGTTCCTCAAAGAGGCCACCTCGTATCATGCTACCAAGACTCGAGAGGGCACATGCTTCGACTAGACCAGCAAGACTATCTAGGAGTTCCACACTCGTCTAGTCTTTTTCCACCATGTATCTTATTTCTATGATCACCTTAGTGGCCCTAGCCAACTTCGAGTTGCCTTCCAGGTGATTTTCCAATGCTCCTAACCCTTTATCAAGACTAACAATGTACTCAGAAGGGATACATATGGCCTCATGCTCATCTACGGATGAAGAGTTTAGGGATGCAGGAGGAGTAGGGACGTGATCGGTTTCATCAAGAAACCTAAGTTTGCCTCACGATACGTGCTCCTGTACGGACAACCCAACTGTAGAATCGGAGAAAAGGCCAGTAGTGAAGCTAGAGGAGACCTTCATGTTTTCCATCGGAAGGTGTCGCGGACTTCTTCTAACAATATACCCAGAGTTCATAGACTGGGTCATCAAGCTCATAAACTTTCACAACACACCAGGCTACCACGACCAAGAGGTATATGTGGAAAAGTTCAGGATGCTGACAAATGGATAGACATGGGTTCACATCGGGTTCACCAAAAATGTGAGAGAGGGGGATCACCCACTACAAGGCCCCAGGTCACAAAAGGCCAAGAGCGAAAAGGCTGCCCTAACCCACCTTAGTTTAAAGAACAGTTAGGATGATGAGGATGAGAATGATGAGGATTATGCATCCTTCGATCACTCTACAATCTCAAGTGTTGGAAGGAGACTAGATGAGTCAGCCTTTAGACTCAGATTCGTGTCTCAGACAACTCTTTGTCTGAGGATGGAAGCGCAGTTCCAAGATGATAGCACGGCATGTTGGCATCTCATAGGTGTGCTAGCAATCGTACGACCAGAGAACTGAAAAGACAGAAATCACACTTAAGGAGAGACTACTAGCCTAGTCTAGAGATGCTTAAAGTAATAAAATGAGATTAAGTAAAGAGAAATGTAGATACGAATACAATAAAGGAAATGTATTACCACCAAGGTGACAAAGACGATCTCATACAAAGCTCTCTTCGCCAGCTCGCTCTGAGTTCTCTCCACCTGCACACAATAAAGGGAGAAATTGTTGGGGCTGTATAGGGGTCTGCCTCAATTAGACCCCCATCTTGGTGTTTCCACCTCCATGGATAGCCAAGTTTGAAATAGTATAAATAGATGATGAAGGAAAGAAACTACAAGCTACGTAACACAAAACACAACAAGCAGTACGTGCTTACTCAATTGAAAGAAAAAGGAGAGATTGTAGGAGCTTACCACCTGCGTCCAAAGCACTCAAGGCTCGTGGAGGAGTGAACGAGAGGGACTCAAGCCTCTATTTCCATGGTGTTTGTCCTTTGCTCACCTTGTTGGAGTGACAAATTAGTTAATTGCTGCAATGGAGTGAATGGTGTTGCTGCAAAGCTTGGGAAATAGATGCAAAATGGTAGAGAAATTGATCAAATGATCTTGCAAATTTCTCTCAAACTTCTACTGGTGAAAAAGCTAAGGATGGAAGAGTGAATATTATGAAGAGAGGGGTGAAAAACGACCATATTTGGGTCGGCCAGCCAAAGAGGGACGTTACTCTTCGACTCCCAATCAAAAATGTAACGCCTCTACATTCTCCAACCGTAGGAATCTTCCAGGGACATAAGTGCGCCACGCAGACGTCTGTGCGCCGCAATGCCCGCACCGACACACAAAACAGGCACCAAGTGGAATGCAAGCAACGGGCTTAAGTGGAATTAAGCCTCCGCTTTTGATTTTCTAAAGTGTTAAGGGTCAAAAGGGAATTTGTGTTAGGGGTGCAAATTCATGTTGATACAAATTGTTATTACTTGGAATAATTTTAGTTATTATTTGATTTTGAAATTATCCATTTGGAAATGTAGGTTGTTGATTTGATAAGTTATTTTTTAGTATTTATGGTTATTAAGTAGTATTATATGTAAAGAAATATAGTAATTTCGATTAGTGATTTGAGTCTTAGACTAGTATAGATATTTGGTAAACAATAGTTGAAATTGGAAAAATATAGTTTTGTTGTTAGTAGTTTTATTACATTCTAATTTATTATTTAATGGTTTGAATAGTTATTATTTAATGGTTTGAGTGTACTATTGCATTGCTAGCCTTTGAAGACACATCATCTTGCCTTGTTGGAGAAAGTATAATTATGGGAAGCACCATTTTGTAAGGGGTTAAAACTCTTATCTACTCAGGAAGTTGGTTTGTATAGATGCCATAAGATTTCTCTGCCATATAGCTGACAAACTCTATGTAATTACATATTATATGATATTAATATAAATACAGGCTCTTTCCTTTTGCTAAAAAAAAAAACAATTATACTTTCATAATATGTATCTTTAGTTTGGATAGTATCGACTCTTATTAAAATTATATTGGGAAATTATTGAATAGATAACATAATATATGATTTAATTATTTGGTTTTATTTTCATTGTTATGAACATATTATTTTATATTCTAATAATTAATGAGTTGAAAGAATAGGTGATCCCACAATATTGGTTTACAATTTTTGGCCAGATTGGACATTGAACTGAATCTTTTAACTAAATCTTCACTTTCAGGCACCTATAGCGACTAAACCGTGAGGAATTTGAAGATGATGCAAACCAATGATTTGTGACATTTTGTCTGTAGATTTTAAATATATATATTTTAAAAAAATTGGAATCAAATTCGACTTCTTTTTCCAACTTCTTTGAAAACTAGTTTTTAACAGTAAACGCCAATTTTAAAGAGTGATGTTACTGCCTAACACAACCTTTTTTTATGAAGGATAAAATTATATTTTTTTCAAATTTAGATTCATAACTATGATATCTAGTGCATGGAATTAGTTTCATAGAATTTCATTGAATATTTTTTTCTTAATTAAGTTTCAAATTCAAACCAGTTATACTTTAGACATGATTTATTGGCTAAAACATAACTTTTTTTGTATGTATTGAAATTCAATGTTATTTTTTTTGTTGGATCAAGGACATCAATATATAGTGCATCGATATTTTTCAAATTTGTTTTGATAATTTATTATTTTTCCACATGTGAAGAATAGAGAGGTTGATTTTCAGTGAAAAACCTACATTCACAAGAAATAAAAAATAAATATAATAATAAATTTAAAATTATTTAAAAGTATAATTTTTGGGAAGCTTATAATAAGGACTACATTCTTACAAAAAAAAAATGAATTCATTTGATCCCCCAAAAGGTAAATCAAAAGTGATTTTTTATCAACATTTTGATAGGTGTAAAGGAGACTCTGTTATACGTATGGATTAAAAGTAGTGGGGTTCTATCCAAGAGGGTTTGATCTAAGGTGGTTTGATCAAACCCTCTTCAATTGGAATCATTTAAATGGAAATTTTCAAGGCTCAAATCATTATATTTTCTAAAACTATGTGATTTTAGCAAAAATCAAGATCTCCGAGAAAGTGTAAACCACTATTGTGGGATCACCCGAATATATATTTTTAGGTAAAAGGTAGTGCCTATATTTTATATTATAATATATATATATATAAATGATTACATAATATTGTTAGACAAAATTTTTTTTGGCAAAGGTATAGCTAACTTCATACAATAAAACAAGTACATAAGCATACTTTGTACCTAAGAGACACCAATTACAAACAAAGTGGATATATAGTGTAGGATATAACAAATAGGAGGAAATTACAAAAAACATTATTCCTCCAGGTGAAAAAATTCTACAGAATTTTCATCTTGATGCTCCTAAAATCCTTCATTATGAGCAAGCATCGAGGGGGCTAAAGGGAAGAAGTCTCATTTAAATTTGGAAACAACAGATATAATTCATTATGTGGCACCATGGAATGCTGAGAAGAACCCGCTACACTATACTGATGATGTTCACATGAGCCAACAAAAAATCCATCACATGATATTTCTTTTTGAAACTAGCCACCATTTCTTCACCAATCTCACCTTCATTTCTATTAAGGGCCATGTAGAGGTACAAGGGGTTGTTCATTTCAAATGCATGCTTGATAGCATCATACACATAAAAAAAGACTCATCTATGCCTGGATGAAAATGCCTAGGGAATAAACCCCCAACATACCCTTTCCCCTTCTAGAAATCATAAGACTAAACAATTTTTAACAAAGCATCATTTTGCAAGAAAAACTCCTTAACTACTTGGTTTGCAATTTGTTGAACAAAGTGAAAGCATTGTGGTAAGTTCAGTCAATTAGAGATAAAGATTGAAATAAGTTATGAGGGAAACAACAAGCTCATTGCTTGTGGATGTATAACTTCTTCCCCAATCACACATTTAATGCATTTCATGGTGCTAGGACATTGAGTTTTGAAAACTTATTGAAGTTGAGTTGAACCCAAACACCCAAAAAATAGCATTTCTCACTCTAAGACATGAAAAGAAACCTTGTAGTTTTGAGGGAAGTATTCCATCATATACATTGTTGAGCACTTCTACAAATTTAAATATTTATTCAACCCACACCACCTTGAATAGGAACCTCTAAAAAAGCTAAGACTTAATGAAACCTCCAAGCCTGGATGATCACCTTTACTATGATGGAGAAATTTGAAGATGGGGATAATGAAATGAAAGTTTTCTTGGCCTTTTAATCATATTTTGCACACTTGGAAGAAAACTATTTCACGGAAAACACCACCAAAATAAAAATATATTTTCATCACATTACAACTTGGAGTTGGCACAAGCAAAGCAATTATATAATACTTGGCATTAATCACACACAATTATTATGCATCAAGTTTAGTACGATGAGATTTTGGCTAGCTTTGTGAAACTATTATTCCTGCAACACAAACCACATTACTTTATTATTAAAATCTTATATGTGTGTATAGGCCCATAAAACAAATATTAACCCTTTCATATACTTTGAGATTATTTTGTCCTTGTTGTGTTCAAAGAATCCTATTTTTGTACCCTTTAATTTGAACTTAGATTATTTAAAGTGTTGAGGAATGCCATCTGAATATAAAATTGAATTTCCCTCCTATCTCTAAATCGATTGCCTTCTTAGCCCAACATAGCAATCTCAAAACCTATATTTGCTAAATAGTTTGCTAGCTTGTTACCCTCCCTATAAGTATGATTGATTTGATAAGCTTATAGCTTGTTCACTAGACCCCAAGCTTGTTGAAAAATATAGTCTAACTTCCAGTTATGAACCCTTATTTCTTTACATGCATTTATTATCACACGTGAGTCTCCTTCTATTTGAAGATATGATATGTTGAGCTTTAAGGCTATTTTTAGTCCATGTAGAAGGGTCTAGGCTTTAGCTATATTATTTGTTCCAAAAGGAAAATGAATTGATTTGGCTCCAATAAAAACTCCCTTGCAATCTCTAATAGCTAACCCCACCCCTAAAATACCAAGATTACCTCTCGTAGGCCCATCAAAGTTTAATTTGAATTATCATGGAAGAGGTATCTTGCTCCTATCAATTCTCTTTTTTGTTGACTGGTGATGACTTCCTTTGAATGGAAGAACAAGATAGCTCTAATGCTTAATTAAGTTTGCATCCCAATCTATAAATATAGATCCTACATTCTTTGTTTCCTATACATAGGCATTAGTTACTTCTGATATAGACTTATCTATCTTAGCCACTATCTACTCTAGGTTTGATGTTTCTTTTCTAAAGATGTGTTTATTTCTCTCCCACCATGTTCTAGATGACCACTGCTAGGACCACTCACCAAATGCTTGCAAAAAGGGATGATTTATATAGTACAAGCTAGCTTGTAAATAACTCCCAAAGAGTATTTGGCATGGGAGAAAACTTGCTTAGTTTCTCTTTAATGAATGACCAAAAATCTTGTTTAAAATGACAATGAATGAATTGATGATTTGTATCTTCAAAAGCTTCATCTTAGAGTACACATTTGAAAGGACCAAAGATCCAAGCTTAGAAATTCTATCACTTATTAAAATCTTATTTTTTAGAGCTAGCCATGCAAAACAACCTGCTTTGGGGAGTACCATTGCATTCCAACAAAAAGAAAGTTCCCTTTGGGGTTCAGTATGCTCACCATTATTAGTAATTTCCTTGTAAAGCTACCTAATTGTATAACTTCTTGTTTTCGATGGAGTCCATATTATTCTATCTAGAGCAGTTGAATTAAATACAATCCTATCCTTTAAGATTTTTTACAATCTACTTTTTTGGTCAACTAAAATTGAGAAGTTTGACAAGTATTTCCATTTAACTTTTCTCGGTAGTTCATCTGTATTTTGAAAATAGTCCTTCACCTTTGTGCCCCAACTTGATGTTATAGTATCCTCAACTATTTGAAAATACTGAAGTGAGTTGAATGGTGGATGTCCATTCTAAGAATCCTTCCAAAATAAGGTTTCCTCTCCATTGTGAATTTCCCAAGTTATGTATGGAATAATCACTTTTATACATGATATTAGAAAGTTCCACATTGTTTATCTTGGTAGGGGATTCGATATAGTAAGTATCCAATTTGGGGATACACTATCCAAATATTTAGCCTGCATGATTTTTTCACCATTTCGACTATGGCTTTGCATACATGTGCCATACTAATTTAGCTCCCAATGACAAGTTCCTTGCTAGAAAATCTTGTCTAATAAAATTAATGGAATTTTCTTTGTGTTGTCATTATTACCTTTCCATAAGAAACCTCTTATTGAATTTTCAATTTTAGTAAGATGGATTTTGGGACCTTTAGGATTGCCATGTAATAATTAGGGATAGCTGATAATACTATTGGAATTTTGAGGAAATTGTTAGTTTTCTTGTCATTGATATGGTTGTTGGCAACATGAGCATGATCATATATAGTTTTATCATTGATGTCAACATTGTGGTTTGATGTCCACATTGAAGACTACATTGAGGTATAATTTATTGGTGAAGCATGAGTGAGTATGGTCATGGTAATACATTATATAGGTGCAAGAGTTTTGATCTGATGCAAAACAAATGTGTTGAATATCTGGCTAAATCTTTGAGTTCAATTTTCAGTGTACAAAGTATCAGATTTTAGGTCCGCATTGCTCTACCTTGAATAATTTTTGTCTCTAGTTCCAAGGTAATTTTGGTGTATATCAGAGGAACCTAAATCCAAAGTTTCATGTCTTTATGTCCTCTAGAATCAAAGATAATGATGACAGTGTATTCGGTCTGCCAGTGATTGTGTTACCAGTACAGAGTACATGTCTACAATGGTCTACATTCCCCATGGAATAATTTTTGGTTATATGATTTTGTGGGAATGTTTACAAGTTTCAATAGCATCCATGATCCAAGTGGTGAGTGTGTTGGAGGTTCGAGTGTCAAGTTGTGGATGAACAGTTGGTGTATTTTAGTGTTACTTCATTATTGGTGTCAACCTAATGAGTTTGGGGTCGTGCGGAGTTAAAGGAAGTATTGATTGGACTTATGGAACTTATTATAGGTCCCCTCTGACCTATTTGGATGTGCTACAAGTTTTATATTATGGTGAGAAGTGTGTTTGTTTGAATCTTGAGCCAGCAATTTATTGTATTGCACGTTTCATCTAATTAAGCTGACCTAATTGATGTTGAAAGTTTTTGTGAATGTAATGGGTATAAATGTAAGATCATTTTCAATGTAGTGTAATGAGAAGTAATTCAATGTAATTTAATCCAAATTGTGTGAATTAGTGTGAATGTGATGTGAATGTAAAGTAGAGAAAAGTGTGGAAGTGTAGTATGAAGTGTTTTGATTTAGTATTTCGAGCTCCAATGGAACTGTATCTCCTGCATATTATAGATGCATTATTATCAGTTCAAATATTGGTAGTGAGCCACACCTTTCTTCTATTTCTCTTATTCTCTAGATAGCGAGTCCTTCGAGTAGTGAGTCTAAAAGGAAATGAGTCATTATGTAATATGTCATGGCTAGTTATAATATATTGTGAGCTAATCCTCACCATGGTTTTTCCCTTTTTGGGTTTTCCATGTAAAAATATAGTATTCATGTGTTATGTGCTTTGATGATTACTTTCATGGTTTCTTTCCTTACTAGAAATTGAATATGATGTTTCAAATGAATGTTTAAATGTTTAAGTGGTTTCAAAGAATATGGATTCACCCTCCCGCCCTTAGTATTTTGGGTGTTCAACAATTGGTATTAGAGCTTGGTTCCTTCATTTAGCTTGATTGTTGAGGTAGATCTTAGATTTGAACACATGGCTACAAGGAAGTATCCTATTCCTCCAAGAGAAATTATGCTAGGAGGGTTTACTAAAGAATATTGCATTGTTGACATGGAAGGAGAACTCAAATCAACCCTTGATGATTTGGATAAAGCAAAATGTGAGAACAAAGATTTGAAAAAGGATCTTGGTGATGTAGATGAGTGCATTAACCTATTAAGAGAGGAACTCGAGAAAGATACATATAGGATCAAAGAGCTCAAGAAATCAAATGAGATCATTCCTAGTTTGAAATTGTAAATTGAAGAAAAAGAGTTGAAGACTACCTGAATGTTGAATTGAAAGACAAATTTGAAGAATGTTCAAAGCTTGAACAAGAAGTTGTAACTTTGATATCAGATTTTGAGAAAGTAAAGACTCAAGAAGACAAATTTGAGAAGAGTACTAAAATTCTTGATGAGATGATTGCAAATTAGAAGGGATCTAAGGGCAAAGAAGGATTAGGGTTTGAGAAAGGAGAAAGTTCAAAAGTAGATCAAACTCCAAACAAGGCTGAAAATGAGAGTGGCAAGAAGAGCAACTTCAAGAAGGTCTGAAACTAGAAGAAAATTCAAAAGACCTCCAATCAAACAACCAAATGCACAAAGGTGCCCATATTTTAATGGTTATTGTTATTCTTGCAATAAGTTTGGACATAAGGCTGTAGAATGTAGAAGTAGAATGAATTGAAATGTTCAAACATTTCTCGGTTAGTGTTTTACATGCAATAGATTTGGTCATAGAGCTAGTGAATGCAAAAATCAGATGTTGAATGGCTTGATGCTTCAATATTCTAATGGCTACTATCATACATGCAATGGATTTGGGCATAAGGCTAATCAATACAGATCCAAAATGGGTGGAAGTAATCTTGTTCAAAAGAATATTAAATGCTACAAATTTAATAAGTTGGGACACATTGCTAAGTTTTGCAAAAGAAAGGATGTGAGACCCTCTATTTCACTGAAGAAGAATGATTGGGTAAAGAATGTGGATCCGATATAAGTCAAGAAGGAAATGGGAAAGATTTGGAAAAAGAAAGAAGAAAGTGAAGTGAATAGTGAGTCTATGCTAGCCTCTGGTGCAAATGTTTCCTCTGAAAAATAAATGAGAAGCTTTGGCTTAGGGGGAGTTTTAAAGAGATAAATTTAAGCTACTGCCAAAGAAATGGTGTTGATGCCTTCAACACATTGGAATAAGGTATAGGTTGATATGATTGACCTATTGGTGAAAACATTCGTGGAAAATATTATGTTGCAAAATTTTGTGGAGTGGTTGAAGGTTATTGTGCTATCATAGTTAGGGTTTATAAAATTTTGGTATAACTTCAAATCAATGCATTCAATGCGATCTAGGTCATTCAAAAAGGGTTTATAAGTAATTTCATATATTTTTAATTCATTTGCAATCAAGCATTCAAGGAGAAAAGAGCAGAAAAGGAGCAAAATGAAGTGATTCAAAATTCGTGTGTGAAACCCTAACCGACAAAGATTCAAAAGGTATTTACAAATTTCTAATTTACCCTAAGTTTCAAAAGTGTTTTAACAATATTGGAAGATGTATACTCCACAAGTTGTCAAATTTGTTGATCGTCCTTGACCTAAAGTTAAGAGACACCTTGATAAGTTAATGATGATGGATCCAAATGGTGCATTTTCAAGAATTCTATATGGCGTGATGCATACAAAAGATGTTAGGATTTATATTCATGCAAAATTGGAAGATTATAACCATTCTAAGCTAGGTGATGTATGGGTTAATGATCTTACTAGAGACATTTTGAATTGAAAATCTAGTTTGAGAGCTTGATTAAGAAGAAGCTTGATGTCTGGAATAATTTCCCCTTCTTTTGTTATGTTGATGAGTAAATCAAATACACATTGAGCAAGATTCATGGTACGTTTATCTAGTTGGATATACCACATATGATTAATAATGGCGTGATTAAGGTTGTAATAGGATTATGTTGAACTAGACCAATTACAACACTCAAGATAGTGAAAAATGAAGTCGTGATGAAGCTAACAGGTGACAAATTATAAAAGAGAGCCTTGACTGTCAAAGAAATTGAAGACCCTATAGTAAAATATGCATCAATGATGATTGGGTATAAGATATTTTCACAAACAGAGAGAACTCTATATCAGAAACTATCATTAACACCGCATACGAAATGGTGAATAAAGGTACAAAATTAGATTTGTGTGAGTTTTTAAGGTAACAAATTTTGGAGAATTTGCAAAAGACCAAGGACTCCTAGTACCCCTTTCAGTTTGGAACTTTGATCATTTTTTTGTTTTACTTTCTAAATGGGGTCCCCGACCACGAACACTGTATGGTTGAAAGAAATACTAGTGGCTACTCAAATCAAAGACCACTTGATGATATTAGGTGATGTAGACACTCAAAAGAAACCATTATGGGGATTCTTCAAAATATTTCAAGAGAATATGCAAGCCATAGAAAGGATTCCAAAGAGTGTGGTGGAGAAGTATAAGAATTACATTATCTTTATGATGAGTAAGGACTATTATGTGATGGAGGTTTTTAAGTCTGGAATAGTATGGATCCTATAAATGGGATATGAGATTGTAGAGGACGTAATTTTCAATCTGGAAGATCACAAGTTAAGCATGCGTAGATACCTAAATGAAGGAAGATATGTTACTTATGAGGAAAAGTCTAGTGAAGTGCATATGGAGCACAAGAAAAAGGAAATCAAGAGGAATTTTGAAAAGAGGACAACACAAGTTGTGGAGATGATGGGACTGCCCAAGGACTTTGTGGAGAAAGCCAAAAAAAATTCCAATCCTCTGAGAGGTGCCACTAGCATAAGAAGATTAAGTAGAACAACTACCCCCTCTCTAGTTGCCACTGAGTCATCTGAGACTAAATCTTATATTGGCACTAAAAGGAAAGAGCCAACCAATGCTTCATAAAAATGATAGAGTATGCCTGTGAAAGAATAGAGTGCTTCGGTGAAGCACCAAAGTGCACTATAGAAGAGAAGAGTGAAAGAGAAGGCACCAAGAGAAAGGTATGTAATTTCTAATGTAGAGGATGAAGAGGAGGAAGAAGAAGAACCTCTTACTAGAAAGATAAAAATAGATGTCTCTCAAGCAGAGACAAGTACAAAAAAGGCTAAGATTGATATTGTAGATACAAATAGTGAAGCCGAGGTGGAGAAAGAGAAAGAAGGATTTGGAATCCATGTAAGGGAGAAGAAAACATAATTTGACAAAGGAAAGAACTCTCTTGAGGTGAAGAAGAAGAAATTCAAGACCCCACCAGTCCATAAACACAGTCTGATGAAGCTTGAACCCTTGGTGAGTCGCATAACAAAATATGGAAATCTTGAGGATTGTTGCATTGTACCCCATTGCAGATGATGCAGACAAATCAACAATTGAAGAAGCTATTGTCAAGTAATTTTTTGCTTTTGATATTAGCATGAAAGATATAGAGGATCAACTACTTGAAGACTAGAAAGGTGTTGAAAGATGGGCTAGGCAGAGGCTTGAGATAGATTCGCCAACTCATTTTACATTTGATCCATATTTTATAAGAGAGCATTCAAAATAGGGTCAGAAGATGACAAACGACCAATGGAACCTCCACCAGAACCGTCACCACTAGAACAAACTCCAAAGCCACCACTGTGGACTCCATCGGAGCCACCACCATAGCCAATGCTAGATCCACCATCAAAGCCACCATCAGACATACCAAAACCACCAACCCCCATTCCATCAAAGATCCTACTACCAAAAGAAGGGATGCCCCCAAGAGGAAGAACGTCAAATCCAAGGGGTATTCTGCTTGCTTTTACAATAAGAATTGGACCAGGAGTAGAGATGTTAATGGAAGGGCCCATTCCAAACATGCATACCAACATTACGAGCATCAAGACACTAATATTTCATAGGTGTCATTCTCATGACCTCAAGTAATGCTTGATCAACGGTTGTAAGAGGGGACGTATTCTTGTACTAAATTAGTAAGGCCACAAAGAAACACTATGTCTATCTAATCCTTACCTAACATATATCTTATATCATTAGCAACCCTTGCATCCCTAGCCATGCTTTGATCTTTCCCTAAGTGATTTGCAAGATCCAATAACTTCCTATCTAGATCCATGAGATGCTCTGTGGGAATAAGGATGGCTTCATCCTCATCTAGAGGCAGAGGTGAAGGGGAAGTAGGAGGTGTAGAGGCACGAGTGGTTTCATTGAAATAACTCATCTTTACTATCAATACAATCTCGTGGGAGGAAAGAGCCAAAGTGACCCTCATAAAGTCCATTCCTAAGTTTTGATGTTGTGCGCTTCTTCTAACAACGTATTCATAAGTTGTAGACTGAGTTGTGAAGCTCATAAAGCATCACAACACACAAGCCCACAACTTACATAGATACGAGAGAGAGAACCTCAACACAAATAAATGAATATTACAAGTTTCATGTTAGGTTCACCAAAATGTGAAGGGGGACCGATTGTTCAAGACCCCAGGTCACAGGAGGGTCTAGAACAATCAACTGCCCTGATCTACCTCACGCTAAGGATTGTTCAAGGTAATTTTACTATTCCAAGGGGGTGAAAATAAAGGACAACTATTCTGTCACTATCCTTTTAATCATCCCAAGACTTTAGAAAACCAAGTGAGCAAATTCTTGAGTCTGGACTATAATCTAAGCAACTCTCTGCCAAAGGGCTCCACTGTAGAAGATGGACGATAGCACGACATGTTGGCGTCCCGGTTGGGTGTTGGCATCCATATAGACAAAAAGTAAGAAAGATAGTTAAGACTAACATAAAACTCACAACTACCTAATAGGAGTAGTTTTATGCGATAATGGAAAATATGGAGTTAGACTACTGAAATGACAAAAATAATATTTTAAGAATATGATAGTTGATGAGAGAAAAGGTGTTAGAAAATCGAACTCACGATTGGTCTAGCCTCTTGCAAGCTCCACACAAACGTAAATTCCTACACATAGCAAAACGGGGAAAATTGTTGGGGTTGTTTCAGAGCTTTCCACAATCAAACCCTCATTTCGGTGTTCCCACCTCCACGGACAACTAGAATAGCCACGATATAGAAAATGTGATAAAGAAAGTATGGAAAGAAAGAAATGCCACACAATGCTAACAACAAATATGCTATGTAAATCAAATAATGATGCTAAATGAGATGGATATCACCTCCCAAACAAGATCCCCTCAAGCACATGAAGGGAGATGTGAGATCGCAAGCTTGTGAGTGCCACCATTGTCGCAACAAGGTGAGAAGAAAAACCAGTAGAGTGTCGTCTTGGAGCTTCAACAATGGAGAAAGTATTTTAAAATTCTCAAGAAGTATGTAAAAAATGTGAAGTGAGATTAAAGAAGTGTGTGGAGGTGTGTAGAAGATCAATCGAATGTGAAAGATAGTGCTTTTAGGATGAATAGAGGCCTAAAAGAGTCGTTCGAGGACGATCAAGGGTGCAAGGGCATTACACTTTACTCTTCATCAATAGTGGAGAAGTGTAACGCCTCTGCAAATTCTAGAGGTGGGAATCTTGTCAAGATAGTAGCACGCCACACAAACATCTGCACACCGCGCTAGTGTCCTTGACAAAAATTCCCCCATCGACACTATAGACACCCGCCAACTGGGTGGAAAATGGATAGATGAGTTGGAAAAGCATCATCGAGTTTGAATTTTCTAAGATAAGAGGTGTAAATGGGAAATTTTCAAGGGGTGCAAATTCACTCCATTACAACTGAAGTTCTATATGACATCATACTTAGTGTATGTTGTTTCAATGAGGAATTTTCATAGGTTAACTTCAAAGGGAAATAGAAGAATAACTCTAATATATAAGTACTATCCCTAGATAACTCTTGATGGAATTATTCATCATTTTAGAAGAGTTAATGATGCTTTCTTTGCTCCTTTCCTATGCATGTATGATCCTAAACTTGAAAACAAAAGGGTTTTTGATGAAGCATGGGCAATGGTCAATAAATATGGTTAGTGTCTATTTGTAGTTTGAAACATTCACCTACTTAAGAGTTAGTTTCTTTACAACTTATCCTTACATGCTCCAAAGGTACCCTAGTGACAAGATTGTCCTAATGGAGCTTTGTAGGAAAATTATAGAAGTTCACAACAAGCAAATGGAATCTCACAAACTAGGTTTCAAGTTTCCCCTTGCAATTAGTAGGAATTCCATCTTAACATCTCCAAAGGAAAAGCTATAGAATTTGAGATGTAGTGGGTCACCATGAAGACCTACAAAAAGAGGCTCGATTTTGATTATCGAGGAATGAAAGATAGAATTAAGAAAGCTTTCACCCACATGCATAGGATTGAAGATGTTTGGGCAGATTCCAAAATGGAGGAGATAAGAAAACTTGATTACTGTTGATTGACCTTAGAGAAAATGGAAACTCTTGATTTGGTCGATATTCCAAAAGGTATGGAGGATGATGAAAACATCTTGGATCCAGCTTATGAAAGAAATAACATAGTAGGTACTCCTCTACCTTCAATTCAATGGTCCAAGAAGGATATGATATCAATTAGAGAAAGGTTTCAACTTATCTTGGCTAACACAAATGTATGGCTAGAAGAGAAAGGAATGCGGTTGAAACATTTTAATACTGGATCAAATGAGGAATAATTTGAAGGCCATGTAGGTAGGAAATTTGAGCTAAGTACGAAGAATAAGGGGGATGTGCCTAGTTCAAGCAAAACTTCTAAACCCAAATTTGTGTTCATAACAAAAGGGAACAAGGGTAATGGTACTGAAGGGTCATCTATTGTTGCAAAAGAAGCACCAGTTCATGAAGAGGAACAAGAGCAAGAAGAAGAAGGACAACATGAGGAAGTTGAAAGGTTTTTTTGATAAGATGTCCTCTTTAAGGAAAATTGCAACCAAACTACATGCAAAACCTAGGGCAATAAGGGCTCTAGTCTATGGAGATGTTTCCTTTATCAAGTTGAATTTAAAAGCACCATTACAAGAGTTAATACACACATCTTTCACATCCAAGGTAAGGTTGCAAAGGTATGTGGAAAAATGTCACTCAAACAAAAGGAGAAAATATATAGATTATGAGGCTCTAGTGAACAAATACTTAAAAACTTCTATTATGCACCAAATGGTCCTACTCCTATTAGTACTAGGACATTCCAAGAGCCAAGAGACAACTTCCTAGTCCTAGTTTCCCATCTAGTTCAAGGGTGACAAAGCCTACAAGGCAAAATATAATGACTAATACTAGATATTCTCCAAGCATAGTGGTAGAGTTATTCAATGTGCGAGATAAGAATGAAGCAAATGATGCCATGTTATCATTTTTTCCTTTTCTAATGGCATTCCATTTCACGTGGCTCACTTTTCTTCTTATAAGGAGGTTATGATAAAGATAATAAGAGCAAGACCATCATAAGTTCCACCAAAAAAGACAAAATTGAGAACAATCCTGGATAAGAACTATTTCAAAGTTAATATTCTAATAGAGAAGATGAAGGCTAAATGGGTCACTATTGGAAGCAGCATAATCATGGATGGATGGAAGATATCAATAATTGTCTACTTATCATCATGGTGACATGTACAAAGGGGCCTTAATTTTTTAGGGCTATCAATTTCTCATGGAACCATAGGGGTGCCAATTTTTTATTGCAAAACCTAAGAGATGGTATTGGCGTTGAGCCAAAGAATGTGGTGCAAGTAGTGACAAATGCAACATATGTTTCCAAAGCTATGTGGAAGTTGATTGAAATAGCCTACAAACATATTTGGTGCACTCCTTATTGTGTGCATGCCATGAATAATGCACTCAAAGACATGAGAAAAATTGGTTGAATCAAAGAGGTAGTCAATGATACTAGAGATACACAAATATTTATCTACAACCACCACAATTCATATGCACTCTTCAAGACCTCCAAGAAGTTTCTAAAACTTGTAAAGACTAGATATGCATTGTACTTCATTCTTGTGGAGAATATGCTTGAGTTGCAAGAGGCACTACAACTAATGGTCATGACAATAGAGTGAAGTTGGTGGCATGATACTAAGAGCAAGGAAAAAGGGTAAAGATGGTCAAAACTAACACTTTTGTGCTATACATCGTTACCATAATTACTCCAATATTCAATCATTAGATGTGTGTATGTTGAAGCACTCTCACCTTAGAGAGTAGTATGAGTGCATTGACAAAATGCTTAGTTGAATGGAGGCTATTTAATAAGAAAAATATCCTACATTATAGTTTTATAATGAACATATTCAATCAATCATTCATCAAAGATAAGAGAAATTCAACACTCCCTTGCACATGGTTGTCTATGCATTAAACCCAAAATGGTGCATGTAAAGGCTTGGCAAAGTTATCCCTATACAAGACACTAAGGTGAAGGGAAATCCCATGAAGGTTATTTAAAAGATATAGGATACTACAATTGCCCTCATCATAGTTTGTATTAAGGGAACAAAATTTACCTCTTAGGGGATATCCAAAAGAGGCCAAGCTAGATAAGGAGAGCATGGAAAAGGAGGATCCAATTGTGTGATGGACTATGCATGGACCTACTTTGAAACAACATTAATCATTTATTTGTTGTCCCAAGTTCTCATATTTTCTATTATTGAGAGAAACTAGTCTACTTATGGCTTCATCCATTTTTTTAAGAGAACTAAACTTACTTTTGAAAGGGTAAAGAAACTTGAAACTAAACATAGTAACTTGTGTCTCATTGTTTGGAGGAACTTGACCTCAAGGAGTTTAGCAATTCAAATGTTGAGATGTTTGAAATGGACTTTGGGGATGATTAAAGGCATTGGTTCCATAGCCAATTGTATTGAAATTTTGAATATAATATAAATATACTAATATTTGACATTTTCATTGTTCAATGCAATATGTTTAGTATTACAAAGTTTCATTTGTTATTCCTTATACATTTTTGTTAAACATGTTAAATTCAAAAAGTGTGGATTTGTGGGGGGTAGAGGATGGGAATAGCCAAGGGCATGAGTGGGGGGTGAAGGGGAAGGGGTATCAGGTTATGTGTGGGTGTGTCTATGCATTAACTTTTCATGTGTGTGAATTTGGGCATGTGTTTTTTGCATGCACATATAGGCATGTGTATGTTTCAATGTGAATGAGTCACATGTATGTGTGTGTGTGCATGTGTGCCTACATATGTGCGAATCTAACAAAATTTATGCATATAGCTCATATTTTAGAAATGGGCTTCATTAAAATAAATATAAAAAAGCCCACTTAACCAACGAGTATGTTAATATTTAGAAATCATTTAGATAGATGTACAAGTTGACTTTCCTTTTAGAAAACTGCAATTACCTGGTTATAATTTTTTTAATAGAAATTGGTAACTTCAAAGAGAAAATGTGTATTTATTGATGAGAAATTAAGATGTATTTGTGTGTCCACATATGCACATATGTATGTGATTGTGTGTTGTTTATTGCTCTATTGATAAAATGAATACATGAATTAATAATAGAGATAACAATGCATACTAGATACAAAAGTAAAGTATATCTTTATTTGCACATGAAATTATTACAAAGAAGACCAAAGATGGTCAGCCAAGGATCAAAGTTGATCTGAAAAGATCAAACCATATTTCTTATGATGCACAATCTATTTAAAGAACCTGGCGATTGCCAAGAGGAACACAACTATCGACCAACCGACACTTATAACTACCAAAACCGACAAACAATACATTGTCAGATAACCAATATTATCAAAACATAATAATAAACATTGTACACTGACTACATGTGTGTGCACACAAGTGCATATGTGTACATGTGAGCATGCATGTGTGTACATGCACATGTGCATGTTGTGCATGCATCTCTATGTGCCTGCATGTATGGGAAAATGTGCATGTAAAAAAGTTTTATCCATACATTTCCTACTTCAGAATTTGTATGATTCATTAAAATAAACATTAAAAGGCCCACTTGATTAAGGACTAATATTTTTTTTAAATCAGGTTTTTCTAAATATATAGAAAGTATGTAGATAGATGGACAGGTTGACTTTACCTTCAAAAATTTGCGACTACCTTGGTTATAATTTTTTACCAGAATGGTAATAACTCAGAGAGAAATTTGTGTATCTATTGATGAGGAATTAAGATGTCCTCTGAAATTACTGCATTTTAATTCCGATGCTAGAAAAATCAAAGAAAATTTTAAACCATGAAAACATAATATGGAAGATCCATTTATCTAAACAAAGACAACATGATGAGGTCCAAACCATTAACATCATAAAACGAGAGATTCATTATCTGAATTGTTAAGTTCTACCTACATCAGTTTGACATAGAACATATATATTTATTGCATATTATTTAACAAATTGATATCACACACACACACACATATGTATTGCATATTATTTTATAAATTGAATTCTTTAAACTTCAATAAATGCCTCAAACCTATCACTACCAAAATTATAGTATCAGATCATTAGAAACATCTAAAAACCTTGGAGCAAATTGAAATCTTATTAGATAATATTACTAACTTTCAGTTGCAATGATTATGGGGCATTGTCTGTGTTACGTAACATTTAACTCGAAAGTAACAGCAATATCAACTTCAAGCAATTTTTTTCGCCCGACCATGAGAAGATAATGTTTCATCTCTCCTTGAATTTGAACCCTCCGGTTTCTTGGCCCACACTGGGGCTCGATCTGGTTCATAACGGTAGTCATAAAAGAGCTCCTCCCCAGCTGCAATTCGCTCCTTGGCAAAAATGCCTACCCTATGATCTCCAGCAACCATGATCACCTATAGCATATAAATATGTTAAAGTAGCTGCAGGAATCTCCTCCATGCCATTACAAGCTTCCTAGTAGAGGACTTTGTAGTGTTAATCTTCATTGCCAACGTTTCATACCTTTGCATAGCAATTTGGATTTGGTGAATGATTGGCGAATTTCAGTTTGTCTCCTTTTCGATATGCATCAAGAACAAACTGAACACCCCACAGAGGAACAGCAAATAATTCCATGAGTATACGATACATATTCCATCCCCATTAGTCAGAGCAGTAATGTAGAGAATAGTTCAGAGACTTACCCAAAAATTTTGATTCAGACTTGGGATTTGGCCAAAACTCAGCATATCAAAAATACATAAATTCATAAAATAAACTTAACATACAAAATAGTGTTAAAAAGAATAAGGAATGAATTCAATTTGGCCAGGAAAATTGTAATAAAATTGTTCATAAACAGAAGAATGAAAGAAAAAACGAAAAGAAGAGGGAAACTTTTGAAAAAAAAAAGTTTTTCTGCTAGCTGGAGAATTTTTGGAGAGAATTCAGACAAACTCAATGAGTTACTGGGAAACTTACTATCCTGAGGCATTTGACGCACAAGTTGGCATGTAACTTGCTTTATTTTTTAAGTCATATTGCAAATCAACCAGGATGGCCAAAATTGGCAAAGCTTACAGCTCATAGGCCAGACTGGATAAAAAGATAACTACAATCAAGGAAAGCCCATATAATTACCATGTACATTAAAATTTCCCTAATGAAAAAATAAAAGTATAGGATCTGGAAAGATGGTAGAGAAGCAGGTTCTCAGACAATACAAACATCTCATCTAAAACAATCAATACATGATGCAGATAGCATAAATGTTGTATTCATGTTTGGGGCTATTATTAAAGCCACACATTTTGATTAAACTGTAAGTATGTCATGTAAAAGTACCAGGAGAGAAGCATGTGAAACAATCCTGCCATAATACTTGTTCTCTATGTCTGAGACTGACTTGAAGAGAATCAAAACAAAAGGCAGCTTGAATAAGTTAAAAATTGAAAGTGCACAACTTGCCTGATCGTTCAAGTTAAATAGGAATGAAGAATCCTCACGATCATAGATTTTTCCACGTTTATCAGCTTCTTTATGTGAAATCAATTCTCCAGTGTACTCTCCAAGGTAATCATGTTTATTTACAGGATTCTGAAGCAAGTGGAAACTCACACTTTGTTCAAAAGATTACATGTACATAGAAAAAACTAAGAAATATTTTAGCGAAATTCATCTCTACAATTGCAAATAAATTGAAGTTGTATTTGAAGGAATATACCCTTAAAAATGCACCCCAACCAGCAACATCCGACTTTCCAAGCAGCACCTGACACAGATTTTAATTCATGAGTGCAATCCTGATACATCGCCAACATTGACCATTTGAAAAGCACAGAAATAATACCTTTGACACAGTTAATGACCAAAGCTTGATAGAGAAGCATTTGCAAGCAGCATTTTCGCAAGCAGCATTTTCAACACTAGATATAAATGACAGATCTTCTATGTAACTTGTAAGTACTTGAATTCCTTCTCAATAACTATCTTCCACCGCTAAAATGAGACTAGGATGAAGCAACTATCCTTATCATAGGAACTCTTCATGATACCATTAATACATAACCATGATAGAATACCTAAATACAAGGCAAGGGAAAAGGCAAGAGGAGGAGAAGTTCTCACTCGTTGCTGCTGCTTCAGGAGAAGCTTCATGTTTCTGCATTCATAGTTATCTCCTCTCTGAGGTGGAACACCAAAAGACCCATCTCCACAACTGAAAAACATATTCAAATGGACAAATCCAATTATTGATGTGAAAAGTTCAAAAGAGTGCATAAAGAAAACTTAGTAAAGACCTAACGTAACAATGAACTCCTATCTTGAAAAGCATGAAAGGCAAAAGAAACTCTATTTGCAAGTGGCAGAAGGTAAATTGAAAGAGGAAGAAACTACATTCAAGTTCTAGAAAGCATTATCCCAAAGAAAATTAGCTTTTTGATACAAGATCGTTTCAGTAAATGTAAACAGTCAGTTCCCATGTGATAAAATGAAAAGATGCACTCATTGACATGTCTTACCGGTTCACCCATAATATCTTACACTTCATAAGGGCATGCATGAGATGCTCAAGCATAGCAGACATTTGAAAGTGCCAAAGTGAACACTAATGCTGAAGTTTGAAATCTTTAAACTAAATTTCCATGTATTCACAATGCTTTCTACTATTTTGAAACACATTGATTGGCATCTTCATCTTTCTACTTTAAATCACTTTTCCAATCGAACTAATTGATAAGTCACCATTCTCTCTGAAATACAAAAATTTAGTTTGCTAAAGATAGAGGAATTGCTTTCACAATATAGAAATATGCTTAACTGTTAGAAACAGTCCTAATATCATGGCAATTGGCATATGCACATCTTCAGTGAAATTAAAAGGATAAAATATATAAGTCATCAGTAAATAATAATACCTGACCCAACAATTCCTACACACATCTGGATCACATTCACGTCCAGCAGCAAAACAAGGGCATTGCCGGCTTCGGCATTGACTTTTTGCACAATGACAGCCCCGGAAACGGTTTTTGCAACTTTTTGAGCACCTACAAACACAAATAAAAAGTTTCTTTTCTTAAAAAACATTCACTTAAAATGCTAAGCTTATAAGAAATAATAAACCAAGTGTATGAATGAACTCGCCCAGTCACAACAAATGCTTGGCAATTACTCATTAATACTAAACATTGTATAGATTATTGAATTCACATTTCTAACAAACAAAAAACTATGGGCATTTATCCTTGAAAAATAAACCATTTAGAAATCAAAAGAGATTGTGCTCTTATAGAAAGGCAAATGAAATCATCTGTACATTATTAAAAAATAGTTTATATGCCCTAGAACTAGGAGGAACTTTGTCTTTATTTCTCTGAATGATGTAAATTTTATGACTTATCTTATGATTACATGTAGTTTGAATGATCCATCTCACAAATAATCCTTGTGTGTATGTCAATATTCTTGTATGTTTCATCATCTGTAACATTTCTGCGGTAGTTTAATCAGGGGAAATCTCCCTTGAAAACAGAGAAAGGGTTTAGACCCACACTGCTCCTAACCAATTTGTGCAGATAAATTTTAGCGATAACAGCCTATATGGAGTAAAAAATCTTGGAAGAACCTACTAATCAGCTTGCATTTACATAAGTTTTACAATGATTGACTCTGACTTGAGCATTGTAGAATGAAATGATTCAAGCTAGTGTCACTGCATTCAGAAAATTTACCTTCTGGAGGATTTGTCTTGATTGGCTAAATAAACAAGGATTTTAAGGTATTTGAAGCCATCCCTTGCTCATGTGGAACTCCACATAGAAAATTAAAAACAATCAAGTCACTACTCTCCTCCACAGCATCCCACCTACTTTTAAGTGTATTTGACTTACTCTCTCCTAGAAATTCATTGCAATTGTCATGTCACCATTGCAAGTTATGGGCCCCATACCATTCTGTAAGACTGATTTCTAAGGGATACGCTGCAAAGATTGACCTTCATTAAGGTGAAATATGTCCATACAGCTGCTGTGTTATTCATCATTTGCTTGCTACCTGTGAGGATAATCTGGGATGCTATGGTGTTATATAGCAGTGTGTGGTAAGCAAATCCAATTGTAAGGAAAGTACACCTACAGTTTATTTGTGAAATCCATGGTCTTTTTTTAGTTAATGATTAAACTCCCACATTTTTAATTGATGTTTCATTATCACTAAGGAATCGGGATGTTTTAGATGATGATGTGTGAGAATAGACGGTAGGATAAAAACAGAAGAAATTTTGCATGTGAGGGGTGTGAGATGTTAAGAGTGTGAAGTATATCCTTGAAATTTAATGACCTTCATTAAAGTGAAATATGTTTGTACGGCTTCTTGTTATTCATCCTTTGCTTACTACTTGTCGGGCAAATTTGGGATGCTGTTGTGTTATATGGCAGTGTGTGGTAATCAAATCGAGTTGTAAGGAAAGTACATCTACAGTTTGTTTGGAAAATGTATTGTCTGTCTTAAGTAAATGAGTAAAGTTGCCATATTATTTGTGAATGGGTCTTTGTCACCAGGCAAGCTTAACATGTTGGTATATGTGCATAGAAAGTAGGATAAAAACAAGAGAAATTTTGCATGTGAAGCGTGCGAAATGCTAGGAATGTTAAGTATAGGCTTGAAATCATAGTTATGGCGAGTGGTGAAGGGGTTAGAAAAGAATACTGATCACTAGGTAAAAGCGGGTAGTATGATATGATATCTAAGACAAGTATGAAAGAACATATATAGGGGAGTGCACAGTGGAGTGATGAAGGAGGAAAGGGTCCTTGAAACAAACAAATTGTTTGTATCTATGGGTGCATTGGGGTCTTTTTTCCCTAGTGCTTTTAATTGATCAGTAAATCAGATCCAGAAAGGTGTTGGACCAACAATTTGTCACTTTCAGTCAGAAGTTATCAAGACTCTAATTTCCTTGCCACAATGGTTTTGAAGCCAACAATCATTCCTCATTGATCAACATGACCTCAGAATGATTTCAAACATTTTAGGAATTTAGAAAACAGGGGATCAGATGAAGAAAATGAGTATTTTACAGTTGGTCATGAAGCCACCAGTTGCAGTATGGGGTAGTTTTACTAGCAGTTTCTGCAGTCACTGTTCATGCAGGATGTGATTTTGTAACCACCCTGACAGTTTCATATTCACATTAATGATTACATAAGAGCAAGTCTACACCCTGACAGTGTACCATCCTTCTAGGAGTAGTTCCCAACACCCTTTCCATTAACTGTACATACTCACCATTGTTTTGCAATATGTAGGTCATGCATTTATGATGAGTCAGATTATTCAGCCCTCTTTCAAGTGTATAAGATAGCCATACTGTGAATTTGGACTATAACTATATTGACTGCTTGCTCTATGTTATGGCTAGTGTTTTAGAAGATTCCTTGGCTACATTCAATTCAGATTTGAAAAATTATGTCCTAGGCAGTTTGATAGAGCTATGCATTGGAACTTAGATATTTTCCTTTCTATTTTTTTATCAGAATTGGAGTCCCATTAAGAAGGCTTGCTCAAGTGGCTCATGTTATTTCTTTACATATTGTCTTCACATGACTGCACTACAAAAAAAAGGTGTGAAATGATCTCCTCATCTTGTAATTCAAAGACACATTTGGTCTTATCCACCCTCCTTTCCATAACTGACACAATATGAGGATTTTCCATGAATAACAAGTCATAGGAAGTGCTGAATTTTTTGAAATATTTGTAGGTCCCAAAAAGTTAAAAACATTTTCATTTGTTTGTCAGGTAGTATCTTCCCTTTATAAGTTCTTCATAAGTTGAGGCTATTGTCCACTCCCCGATGTTTGTTTCTTTCCATACTATAACATCCTACTTATAGAAAAACTTAAGTTTAGTAACTCCTTTAGTCAAATATATTGAAGTAGTGTGATGATTTATCAGATTCAACTATGTATTTTAGAATCAATCTTCATTGATCCATAATACATGAGAAGTGATTCACAAGATCCCATTTCTCCTAACAATGAATGGTCCACTTGGCACTCATTGCATATAGGTGATACTTGAAACGGTGAATATAATATTCCAGCTAATTTCTTATACAAATTTTTTCCTACATCTCAATTCATTCGCACAGGCATTTCATTGAACAGTTGACATTATATTGCAAAGACAGGATAATTGATATTGCAGCTTAAAAATGAACTTATTTCATATAAATATGCAGCTGAAATACATTAACAGGAACCCACACTGATAATATGCACCAATATTTAATAATATTTATCAGTATATAACATTAATGCCAAGCCAATACATACAAAGATTACTGCAGACCTGGATGTTGCAGATAATATAAGTCTGTATCCTCAGGTATAATCTGGAAGTTTAGAGCATTTAGTGGGCACTTCTTGACAAGGAATGGGTCTGCTGTAGGTAACAGTCATGACAGTCCACAGTTAAACTCCTGGAAATCTGCTCATTCAATAATCCAGTGCCTCCAAACTGTAGTAGCCCCCTCTTATCTTTAATCAAGTCAACACTTTAAGAGAGATGAGCTTATAAGTCTTTTTCTCAAAGAGAGATGAGCTGATAAGTCTTTCCAGAACTGCTGCAATGATCTTTTCTGTGGAATGACAGTCAATAGGGGTCTCAATACTGCTTCAGCTTTCATGCCAAACACACAGCAGCCTTCCACCAACCATATATCCTTTGCCAAGCATTCAAAATCTCATTACTAATGCCCAAACACTCAGTCCTGCATATTCAAACAGCTCACAGACCTTTCTAATCTCCACCAAATAGCTTCAGATCTGCTGGAGTGTACCCAGGCGCCTGGTGCAGAACAGGGGTGACTTGAAGAATGATTTATATAAAATTTCCAAATGATCATTAATGAGTTCTTGCTCTTGGGAAACACCTATCCAACCTGGTCATCACCATGGAACAGATTTACTGTCCTAAAAGAAGCCAAAGTCTGATCAAGCTTTAAAAGAAAGTCACCACAGACCTGGATGGCCTGCCAAGGGGAATGATTTCTTTAGGAAAATAATCTGCCACTATTAAGTCCTCAAATTCTATGCAAGAAGGGCTGCCTAGCACTTGGAAACCCTTTGAGCCAATACCCATATTACAAATCTCAGCATATAAACCTAGGAGTCCATTTCAAAAGGGGTTGACCTGCTTGGCAAGGTGGTACAGTGAAACAAACCCTGTGGTGTTTGAATCTGACTTTGTGATTTTTTGTGTATTTTTTCTGGTTTATTGTTTCTAAGTGCTTTGATGTCGGAAATGAAAATAACAAAAGAATACCAAGCGGAAAGGAAATACATAAATTGAAAGCAACCCAGATGATTTTTATTGATTTCAAATGAAATTACATCATACCCATTTGCTGTTTTTGACTGTCATAAAGTTCTGATTTTTGAGGCAGCAGCCTAGGAGATCCAATGAAATGTACACCTAGCTCCTGGAAGTCAAAATCTGATCGTGGGTATGTTTTCAAAACTCCTCAGCCTGGGCGACCAAGATAGGTACCAAACAACAACCAAAGATGCTTTATTTTATTTTATTCTGATGGCACAAATCCCAAGGAGGTACGGCTGTACATGTAGCTCACACGTGCCAATCTAGGAAAGCTATAAAGTATAAACTGGTCTAGAAGCCTGGAAATCACTGCAAGAGGTGACGCCTAAGACACAAAGAGCAAATGAGATGGTATGGCATGATGTAGAAGACCCGTGTGCCTTGGAAAACATGAATAATGGTTCCCACGTGCTAGTTTATTGATGTGCAACCTGCACTTTATTCAATCTGCAAACCTTTACTTCCAGATCTGCAATTCTAATATCAAACCCTGATTTATTCTTCAATTTAAACTCTGAAATAATGCTCAATTGTTGATCCCTGAATGAGACCAATCAAGTAGGAACCTTGGACAATCTTGCATGCCTGCAAAACCTGTTCTAAAAGAGGGTATCCATCCTCAATCAGCCATTAAAGACAACTTGTAGTAGCAGCTCACAAAATAGATATATTATTCTAAATGATGAATAATGAGCTCATATCCTTGCCTTATAGAGAAGTACGCCCAAAATAGGGTTTCAACCTTTGACAAATGCAAAACATAAAATATCTCCTCTTGAAAATCAATGCCACTTTCAATAGCTCCTTTAATTTAATATTAAATCATTTGTCAAAAGTGATTTTCACTTAAATACTTCATAAAGTGACTTTTCACTTAAATATTTCATAAAGTGACTTATTTCACTTAAGTACTTTATAAAGTGACTTAAGATATTCTTTTAAGAAAGTCACTTTCACTTTATAACATTAAATCACTAAATCAATTAATAATAGAATATTATTAAATAGCATGACTTAATAATTCCATAACTCCTGGCCCAGATATCGAAATGAACCCTCGAGAGTGTTCCCATGACCAAGATCAACTGCAAGTGTGCCATCATTGACCCCAAATGTCACTTACTAAAAATAGTAAGTAACTAGGACAAGTCCTGAAACCCCTCAGAAAGATTCCCTAATCATCCCGTTAGCCTACGGGAACCGTAGTAATAGGCTAACCCTGTTCCTCAAGCCACTGGCTAGGAAGGGGACATTACAGTCCGCCCTCCCCGAAATTGCTTGTCCTCAAGCAATCTCATCATAGGATGTTGCAATATATCCTCATTCTCCCAAGTTGCATCCTCATCTGGCAGGTCCTTCCACTTAACCAAATATTCCCTGGTTACTCGACACCTCAAATGATGCTCCCTAGTATCAATGATGGACTCAGGAATTGAAATCAATTTGCCCTCCTCATCCAAGGGTGGTAACACTATAGAAGGTGTCACATTATGTCCCAACGCCTTTCTGAGGCGAGATACATTAAACACGTTGTGAACGCTACTCTTTGCCGGTAACTCTAGCTCATAAGCCACTTCACCAATCCGTCTGAAAACTTGGAATGGGCCATAGTACCGTGGCTTGAGCTTCTCTGAACCACTCTTCCTCAAAGTGGATTTCCTATATGGCTGCAACATAAGATACACCATATCTCCTTCCTCGAAGGAATGCTCCACTCTATGCTGATCTGCATATTGCTTATGTTGATTGTGTGCCTTCTGAATGTTCTCCTTCAAAGAACTCATGATATCTTGGCTGTCATGTAACAAACCCTTCGCACTCGACACTCTACTATCTCCAAATAGCAAATCCAAAAAATTGGAAGCAGCATACCCGTAGAGTGCCATGAATGGTGACATATGTATAGACATGTGGTGCGTAGTATTATAACAATACTCGCATAAATGCAACCACCTAACCCATGCCTTTTTTTGCCCCGAAATGTAGTTCCTCAAGTAGCCCTCCACCCATTTATTAACTATCTCAGATTGTCCATCTATCTGTGGATGGTAGCTCGTGCTCGAAGTGAGTTCCATGCCACTAAGCTTGAAGAGCTCCTACCATAAATGGCTCATAAATCTGCTATTCCGATCATTCACTATATTCTGAGGCAACCTGTCCAATCGGAATATCTCTCTGAAAAACAAATCAGCAACCTGCACTACTGTGAAAGTAGCTAAAATTAGGAAAAAGTGTGCAAACTTCGTGAGCCTATCAAACACAACGTAAATGCAATCCCTGCCCTGAGTTTTGGGTAAACCCGCGATGAAATCCAGGAATATGCATTCCCAGTTCCGACTAGGAATGGGTAGAGGCTGTAGTAGTCCTGCCGAGAAAGTGTGCTCCTACTTGTTTTGCTGACAAGTGGGACACTCTCTAACATACTTGAAAAACCTCTGATTTGAGCCCCTTCCAAGTGAACTACTCCCTAATTTTCCTATAGGTTTTAAAGTAACCTAGGTGGCTTGCTACAGGGGCGTCATGAAGAGCTCTCAAAATCCTCTTTTTCATAGAGGATCCCGGTACAAGGAAAATCCTCCCTTTGTAAATGATGAGGTCATTCACAAGGGTGTACCTATCATTTGCAATTGTACCATCAATGAACTCGAAAGCCCACTTATCCTTCGCATACTCAGTTGCAATCAGACTCCTCCAATCCTCTATAACTTCACCTATAGAACACAGGTATGGTCTCCTCGAAAGGGCATCAACAACTATATTTTTCTTACCCTTGACATATTCTATGTCAAAATCATAAGCCTACAGCTTGTTGACCCATTTTTGTTGCCGATCATTGAAGACATGTTGACTTAAGAAATGTTTCAAATTGTTATATGATCTATCTTCCCCAAAAATATGCTGCCCACCAAATACTGCCTGAATTTAGCCAGCGCATGCATGATGGCTAACATCTCCTTGTCGTAAATGTTGTAACCTCGCTCAAGACCCCGAAGTTTCTTGCTCTCAAAAGCGATGGGGTGCTTATCTTGCATCAAGACAACACCAATACCCTCTCCCGAGGCATCACACTATTGACTGTAGTTCAAACAGCCGTGTAAAATCTGGAATAATGAGAACTGGACACGAACTCATCAACCATTTGAACTTCTCAAAGCATTGATGTGCTCCTGGGTTCCAATCAAAAGCCCCCTTCTTCATCAATTTTGTAAGTGTGGCAGCCTACTGTGAAAAACCCTTGACGAAGTGGTGGTAGAAACCACATTACCCAAAGAATCCCTTTAGCCGTGTGAGATTCATGGGTGGATGCCAATTGACTATAGACTTCACCTTCTCAAGATCCATCTTACCCCCTTCGGCAGTGATGATATGCCCCAAGTACAATAACTCCATCATGCCAAAGTCACATTTTGATTCCTTGGCGAATAGAGATTCACTCTCCAAAATGCCCAACACCAAATCCAAATGTGCTAAATGATCCTCCCAAGTCTTGTTGAAGACTAGTATATCATCGAAAAAGACGAGGACTATCTTCCTCAACTGATCTCTAAAGATCCGGTTCATACAAGATTGAAAGGTAGCTGGTGCATTGGTTAGGTCGAAAGGCATAACCAAGAACTCATAGTGACCATAGTGGCATCGAAATGCCGTCTTCTCCACATCCCCCTCTCTAACCCGAATCTGATGGTAACCGGATCGAAGATCAATCTCGGAGAAGAAACAGGCTCCATGCAATTCATCTATCAACTCATCAATGCACGAAATGGGGTACCTATTCTTAATGGTCTTTTTATTCAAGGCTTTATAGTCAATACACATCCGTAAGGTGCCATCTTTCTTCTTCACTAGGGCAATAGAAGATGCAAAGGGACTTTTACTCGATGTGATGTGACCCATATCCAAAAGTTCCTTTATCATCTTCTCGATCTCGTCCTTCATCCTCTTGGGATGCATATAGGGAGTAATGATGACCAGCTTAGCGCCATCCTCAAGCTCTATAATGTGCTCAAACCCTTTGTTAGGTGGTCTCCCATAAGGTAAACTCTCAAGCACCTTACTGTGTTTGTTTCTCAAGGCCTGTATGTCGGAAGAATACTCATACTTTAGCTACTCACCTTGTGATGGAAAAGTATAACACTCTACTGCCCACTCTTAAGCCGACATAAGGCCTTAGCGTAGTCGGCTAGTTGCTTGGATAATAAAACCATAGTCGTAGCGGGAATAAGTAAGTATAATTAATGGCATGTAACTAAGTCCTGATTAGTGGGAAGTTATGGTTATGAAGCGGCGCGACGGTTGGTTACTCAACCACCGCTGAACGCTATATGTACTTGGAGCATGTAGTCGGATGGGGGTTATGTGTGGAATTAATGATACTGTGACAGTTAGATTGTACATGTTGATATTTGCTGGAAATGAATATAAGTGTTTCATGATTCAATCGTATTATGTTATATATTTGTGTTCCATGTTCTGCACATATTCAGTTTACTTCAGTAGTATGTAGTACGTTGAACAATACTCAGTGAGGTAAACATTTGGCGTCGTTGCCTAAGCGGACCAGGGAAGCACTCGTTACAATGATAGCGTAATGGGCTGACCGGCGGAGGAGCCCGTAGAGACGAATGAAGAAAGAGAAGACGACTTGACATGGGATTTGATAAATCTATGGAACATATCCCTACGAGATCACGTACGGAGGGAAGCCCTCAGGTGAGAAATCCTTGAGGCAGTTGTTTGGGATCGACTCGAAGTGAACGACGAGGTTGATCACCTCCTCCACTGTATGCCAAGATTATTGGCCCGCCATTCAATCATCCTACAAGACCTTCGGGCGGAGGAGGATTAGGAACGCCAAAGGCGGAAAATCTTAGAGCGGTACGAAGAATGAACCAAACGGGAAAAGGAGGAACGAGACACTAGCCGAAGATGTACCCCTAGCAACTAACAATGATCACGTGAAAGACCTGTAATGCCCGTACGACTGAACAGAGAAAGAACTGAATACCATTCGGGCACGAAGCGGAGGAGGAAAGAATTCGGCGATCATTGAGAGTACAGGAGCAAGAAAACCGGCGACAAAGATTAAGTAGAGCACATCAGAGTTTTGTGGAAGGGAGGGACGAGGAACCCTTCATCATCCCGTACGTAGAAAAATATAAAAAACCGAGAAAATGAAGATGAATTGAATGGAGAACTTGAGAATAGCATCCAACGCATTCGAGAGTTGTCCATATCGGACGACGACGAAGGGCTGAGGACAGGGAGATCTGAGCCCAAGACCCATTGGCAAAGGGAGCACCGGAGTGGGACCCAAGAAACTCAAGGTGTAGAGGATGCTTACGGAGGACGGGAAAGTGACTCATACGTGGCTGAGAGTGCAAGTGACACACCGGAACGTAATGGGGAAACCGGTCCAGTTGGGTCCAATATACAAAGAGGACAGCGGGGAAGGATGGCGACTCCAGAACGACAAAAGCTGCCGAAGTTTACAGGGAATGGAACAAAGGATCCAGTTAGACATTGCAAAACATGCGAGACAATCTGGATAGCAAGTGGAGAAGATGACCCGGATCATTGGTTGAAAGCCTTTCCGGCGACACTCAGAAATAGTGCCATCGACTGGTACTCAGAGTTGGACCAAACACAGAAAGCTTTGTGGAGGGTACTGAAGCAGGCATTTCAAGAGGAATTCAAACTTTTGAGGGACAACAACGAAATTGTGGTCGAGATTTATAACACCAAACAAGGGAAACACGAGAGTGTGCGGACCTACAACCGGAAATTGAAGGACCTACTGGGGAAACTTGAGTCACAGCCAACAGATGGCTTAAAGAAGAGATGGTTTATTGAAGGTCTGCTTCCCTTGCTACGTAAGAAAATGAAGGTGGTACCTCCATCCTCGTACACAGAAGCATACAACCGTGCGATGGATAATGAAAGCGAGAACAAGACATCCTCTAGAGGGAAGAAGCATGATGATGAAGAAAGCGCGGGGGAGAGCGAGGATGAATCAAAAACCATACAAGCTCTTTGTCGTGACATGTTGAGAATGATGAAGGAACTAAAAGTGGACAAAGAAGGGTCTAAGGAGGCGACCAAACTATGGTGTACGGAATACAAAATAGAAGGCCATATGAAGGCGAACTGTCCAAAGAAAATGTTCTGCGACATCTGCCAAGTCATGGGACATGTTGTGACCTTTTCACACATCACCCCATCCAAGATGGGGACCCCCTAATTTTTGCTCCATTCTGGTCTTTTGGCTTTGGTTCTCTCTATCTCTGACCTTTTGTCCTTCCAGGGATGTCCCGTCTTTTGACCTAGGTTGGAATGATCGCCAAGTCTACGAAATTAGGGTTTCTATCCTTCAGGCTTGTTTGAGGTCAAATTGAGTTATCAAGGTAAAATCTAAGTGCAGCAGTACAGTTGGAAAGTTCAAAGCAAGATCCCCCTGAAATCTTACTGAAATCTGACAACTTACTATTTTTAGTAAGTACCTAATTTAAGGTCTTTTCCTCAGGATTTCGGGATTCTAACCACTTCAACACATTCATGGAGCTTCAGAGTGCCTACACGAGAAATTTGAACAGATTCAGACAACTGGCTATTTTTAGCAGTTCAGCCTTCAGAGGCTATTTTCAGGATTTAAACATATGATTCTCCGATGCATGACTGAAGAATCGATCTGGGTTTTTCAAGACCTTTGCGGTGATATAACATGCAAACCGAGATGGTAACTTTCAGCAGTACAGCCTTCAAGGGCTATTTTTAGGGTTTGCATGCAATGATTTTCAGTGCATGTCTGGACATTCCATATCGGTTTTGCGAGAGCTTCGCAATGGTGTGACATGCAAACAAAATGAGTTAGTTTTCAGGGACTTACTATTTTTAGCCAGTGCCCGTATGTTGACCAGTTTTCTGGGTTTTTCTGGGTCTTTTGAGATCCTACGAGCATTGTGACATGCAAATTCATCCAACATCAGATTGACCACTTTTCGGATACTTACTATAAATAGCAGTTTCACTCCAGCAGCCACCCGACACTTCAGTATCACGAACGGAGCAGCATGCAACAGAAACGAGGTCAAGCGAAGACCGTTCAAGGCACATGCAAGTCATATTAGGGTTTCCCCTGCTATGTCTAAAAATAGATGGAACAAAATGCAGAGATGTCAAAATGAAGCACGCCACCATGATCAGCATCTTTCAGGCTGCCTACTGGCAAAATTTGAGCACGATCTGAATACTTACTATTTTTAGTAAGTCATCTCATGGCTATAAATAGCACGTACTGTGCCAGAGGCAAAGGTGAACAGGTCACTTACAGCATCAAGAACAACTAGAATGAATTTCGAAGCAAACGGAGATACAAAAATTGACCAATTTTAGGGTTTGCTAAAAATAGCAAATGGCTAAAAATAGCATACCAGTGCAAACAGAAGGTATGAATGAGGTGGCAAAGTCAATGGAAGCACAGCCACGCCTGCTCCAGCTCAGAACAGGATGAAATACAAAGGAAACCCTAATTTCTTTGAATTTGCTAAAAATAGAAGGCCGAGGCATGGCTAGGGCGTTGGAAATTTATAAGAGATAACTGGCATAAGGACACATATGATATGCGCCCAGAAGGAATAAGAGGGTTTGAAAATCTCTAAGTGTTGAAATTCCTCCAGCTTGGGTCAAATGCGCCTGAGGTATGAAGAAATTGACAAGAAGAAATTGCTAAGTGTGGAATTTCCTTCACACTAGGCTAAATGCGCCCTCAAGAGTTGAAATGGAAGCAGCATAGGAGAAATGCGCCCAAAATTTCCTTGAGTAGGGGTCAAATGCGCCCACACAAGTAAAAACATGGCAAAATGTGCTAAGGCATGGGAAATTCCTCCATGCTGGGCTAGATGCGCTTGGGAATGAAAGCACACTAGCCTAAATGCGCTCAAGGAAGGTGAAGGGTCACCAAGGGCATGGAAATTCCTTCACCACCCCTCATATGTGCCCACAAGTTACTCCTACCCATGGTAAATGCGCCCAAGGGGCCACATGAGGTCAAACGTTGGAAGATAAAGGAAAATGCGCTAAGGTAAAAAGAGTTTCCCTCTTGGCACATGAAATGCACCCTCAAATGGAAGCCCACCATGCAATATGCGCCCAAGGGAGGTGAGAAGTCACAAGGACTAGGAAAATTCCTCTTCACATCCCTATTTGCGCCCAAGAGTGGAAGTTGACTAGGCTATTTGCGCCCTAGAATGGAAGTGGCATGTGTGATTTGCGCCCAAGATGTTTTCCTCCTCCACATGTTATATGCGCCTAAGGCAAAGGGTAAAGTGTTAGCCTCTAGGCGTGAAAATGCCTAAGGCGTAAAGGCAAAGGTTAATGCATGTGGTGAAGTACGCCCCTCATGGGTAATTTACAATGAATTTTCTAGAAAAATTTCCTAAGGCAAATATTTGCTAAGGCGTAGGGAGATAACATGGAGGCTCGCATGCTCAAATGCGCCCTTCAGGGGTAAGATAATTAAATTTAAATTTTCTAAGGAGAAAATGAGAAATGCGCCTAGGAGGTGATGTTAAAATTTCCAAAGGCAAGATGAGTTGAGCCAGACAGAGGGAAAATTCTTCAAGAAAATTAGGAAAAGTGCCAAGGCAGAGAAATTGAGGATTGCAAGTGTGGAAGACGTTCGAAGTGAAGATAAATAAACCTTAGCCATTTTATTATTTTAAAATAATAAAAATTAAAAGTACCCCTTCATCCAGATACACATGAAAATGATGAATTTTGAAAGGAATTCTCTTATGGGTATTGGACGTTTTCGATTGCGAGATGGTTTGAACTTATTCCACACCTTGCTCACACCATTTCGGTGGATATTTTTGCCCGGTATCTATTTTGATAAATTTCCTAAGGAGAATTTAAAGAATTCCTCTAAGGCAAATAAAATGAATGAGTTTACTAAGATGTGCTTGACGATCGAACTAGATAATTTTGCCAAGGCAAGAATGAAATAAAGATGACTTAGCCAAATGAATTAAAATTGTTCGAAGAAGTGATTAATCCAATATTTAAAGCAAAGCAAATGTGATGAGGCAGGCCTGTGCAGGGGTGATGAAATTCATAATTCTAGAAGCTCAAGATTTTGATGCTTCAGATGACAAGTGTTGCGACTGGCCAAAGGGGGGAAAATGGAATTCAAAAACATGCTAAGTATAGCCTCTACTGGATTTCGACCTGGCTATAAGATTTTGAGTCCTCTTCATTCTTCTCACCAGTTGCTAAGTGCAAAATATTTGCTTAAGGCTGAAGTATGAATTTGCAGAGATAGAAAATTCTCAAGTTACTGGGAAATTCGAATTTGTGAAGAAGCATGAGTTGCTAAGAAGTACGACTTGAGAGTTTGAAATTGCTAAAGGCTGAAAGTCGAACTGGTGGAGAAAAGAGGAGTGAAGTTGCTGCAAGTGCGAACTTCTAAGTCTCTAGTTGCTGAAGGTGAAAAGGCACGATTTGATTTGCTGCAGGCTAGAGTTGCTAAAGGCACTACTTTGTGAGGAGGTTTCATTTGCCTGCTGAAGTACGAAATCGAGTCTAGACATTCGGAAATTGCTGCAGTACGAATTTCCAAGCTTGCTGAAGCACGAATTTAAGAGGAGCAAACAGGGTGCTGAAAGTACGTTTTTAAAGAAGAAGGGCGAATTTGAAAACAAGTTTCATAACTGCATGAGGGCGAATTTTTGCAAGCAAACATTTCCAAGCATTTGATATCATACTACTGCAAGTACAGAAATTTCACAGTTGAAGTGAACAAGAGTGTTGAGGTTTGCAGCTAAAAGTGACAGTGTTGCAGCCTTTTTATTTGAAAATCTGCTCGCACCCTCAAAAGTAGTATATTATTTTATAAAATCTTGCTTTCTAACTGTCTTGCCTTTTTGCAGAATGGCTGAATCAAGCAGAAGAGCTGCAGGCAGAGGGAACCACACTGAATCCGCAAGGGCCAACACATCAAGACAAGCAGTGATCAAGAAACTAAGCAAGTCCTTCTTGCCAGAATCAAAATTCTCTTCAAAATTGGGCAAGCTGGCTGACACAAACTTGGGCTCATTTAACCTGGAGGCATTCAAAAGGAAGATAATGGGGACTGGAGGTCATCACCCATCAGTTACCTCACACAATATTGTTAGGAGTGGACTATATGCAGCTGCTAGCTTTCCGCCAACTATCCGGTGTCCAGAGTTAATCATGGAATGCGCCAACCACTACAACACAGAGCAGAGGACTGTCATTTCGCCAAATGGCAAGATATTGGCTAACCTGACACCAGAGGCAATCGGAGAAGCATTCGGAATACTAGTCCACGAGAAGATGATTTACAAAACAAGGGAAAGGGCAGAAAAGATGTACTCATCCACGTCAGACCGGTGTGCTGATTTCATAAATATCAGGTGGAGGATCAAACCTAAGCCAACTCGTACAAAATTACCCAAACAGATAATCTCAGAGGATTTGAGGCAAGAGTTTGGTGATCTGATAATGATGCTGAGCAGAGTTGGAGGATGCCCCCAAGTGTTCATCTTTGAACCTTGGATGTTTTATTATATCAACTTGGTACTAGAGGGAAAAGATTACATGGATTGGGAACTGATGATAAGTGACAATATACATGAGCAGCTCCGTGGTGTGAGGAGAACAGAAACGTTTTACATGGGCTCTTACATTGTCTACATGCTGGCTCGCATGACGAAGTATAGGGGAATTTCCTATAAGGAACCAATCGGGTGTGGTTCCCATCAATTTAAGATACATGAGGCTTGTCCACAGTTGCATCTGACAAGCACCACCAATTACAAAAGGGTCAACGACGCCTTCACCATGCACATAACGAGGACCTTGCAGCAAAGAACCCATCACAGAATATCCAGGGAAGCACAGGAGTTGATTGAGAAGTTCAGGTGTTGGTTTATCCAATTTCCGAAGTTTACCTACATAAGGCTGCAAGGATTTTCTTCCTATCCTTATAGATTGCCCCGATATCCCACAAACAAGATAGTGATGCTGGAAATATCTAGGCAACTTATTGCCTATGATAAGATTCAAAAGAAGAAGAAGAAAGGTGGACTTGGATTCCCAATTACCATGGGGAATTCAGATGAAATCTACCCATCACTACAAGCAACTAGGGAGGCAGAAGATGAGCTCCAATTCTTCCACCTTTCCTACCACACTAGCAGGCATCACTACGATCCCCACAGGAACATCAGATGGATATTGTCAGAAGAGTTCAGGCACAAGGCACGGATCGAAGATTTTTGGGCGAGTGCAATGGATGAGATCGAGATTAGGAAAAGAATGTTCTCTCAAATACCGTTGGTAATGATCAGGGAATGCGAGATTGTCCCAATTCCAGATCAGATTGAAGAAGACATAAACGTTGTACAAGCTGACTACGAGGCAGTAAGAGATACGCCTCTACCACTCCCAGATTGGTTGGAGCCAGAGATTACCGACTTGGATACGCTCTGTATCCCAGTCTTAACATTCACACGGAGTTGGGTAGAGAGGCATGTCAGCCGACTTAAGGGAAGATCAATTCCCCTCACATATAATTTGATGGGAGATAACAGATCACCGACAACTAATCGGAGGAGACAGAGTAATCAAACCCCAAAGCCAAGAGGTAAAGAGCCAGTTCGACCTGAGCCTCTAAGAGTTAAGGAATCTACACATACACCATCACGGACACCTTCTCCGAGTTTGTAGGAAGTGTCACTATTTGCAGATCAAAGGGAAAGGTTGCAGGCAGAACAAGCAGTGCAAGTGGCAAGTCAGCCACCTCGTAGA